>VFFE01007519.1:303905-326072 GCA_008921705.1 Burhinus oedicnemus | reverse complement strand
GCAGAATTGACTTTGAGTATTCACTGAGAAATATTTAATCTAAAAAGATAAACATTTCAAATTTCTGAGGTTAAGGCTTTATATTAAGTTATTAAATTATCAGGCATGTGCATGTAGTCTGTACATGGTAGTACAGCTGAGCATGTTGCTTCAGTGAAATCACGGAATCACAGAATTTTCAGAGTTGGAAGGGACCTCTAGAGATCATCTAGTCCAACTCCCCTGCTGACGCAGGAATGCCTACAGCACGTTACTCAGGACTGCATCCAGGCGGGTCTTGAAAATCTCCAGAGAAGGGGACTCCACAACCTCCCTGGGCAGCCTGTTCCAGTGCTCTGTCACCCTCACCGTAAAGAAGTTTTTTCTTGTGTTTGAATGGAACTTCCTGTGTTCCAACTTGTGCCCGTTGCCCCTCGTCCTGTCACTGGGAACCACTGAAAAAAGTCTGGCTCCATCCTCCTTCAAGCCACCCTTTAGATACTTCTAAGCAAGAACAAGGTCTCCCCTCAGCCTTCTCTTCTTCAGGCTAAAGAGTCCCAGCTCTCTCAACCTTTCTTCATAAGGGAGGTGCTCCAATCCCCCTGTCATCTTTGTTGCCCTATGCTGGACTCTCTCCAGTAGTTCCCTGGCCCGCTTGAGCTGGGGAGCCCAGAACTGGACACAGTATTCCAGTTGTGGCCTCACCAGTGCCGAGTAGAGGGGGAGAATGACCTCCCTCGACCTACTGGCCACCCTCTTCCCTATGCAGCCCAGGATTCCATTGGCCTTCCTGGCGACAAGGGCACATTGCTGGCTCATGGATAATTTACCATCTACCAGGACCCCCAAATCCTTCTCCTCAGAACTGCATATATACTCCTAACTTATGGCTTTTATGGAAGACCCTTGATTTTGTCTTTCAGACCATTCCCCTCCGTTTGAACCAAGTCTTTCTGTTTACATTTTCTGTTTATCAACTGTCTAGGTCTCTGGCCAGCTGGTCATTAATGAAAGCAGTGATTGATGTCACTTTTCACCCTATAGAGACTGGGTAACCTGGGTCACGTCTGTCATATAGTCAATCAGCTTGTGAAAAGCGCAAAAAAGAAAAAGTACACTTCACATTTTAATGCCCAAAGTAGTTATTAGTATTTTTTCCCAAATCGTTATTTATTATGAACGTCTTCTGCTTGTACAGCTCAGTATCATTTTTAGTGCATGTTAACAAGACAGCTTTTAGCATTTCTCTGTGTAATTTACATTAATAAAATGTTAGTATGTCACCTTTTATCGCTGTGCTTCAAGGCATTTCAAATGGTGGCTCTGCCACTGTATATGACAGAAAGATAAAGTTACTCAGCCACATTACTTGGAATAACTGTGAAAGGGCTTTGAAGAGTGCCCAAAGTTTCTCCTTCCTGCTCTAGTGCCTTCTTCACAAGAACAGCCTCCCACTCGGCATGGAGCTAGGAGTTGCTTTTGAATGGAGACTTTTAAGACCAGCAGCCTGTTGTTATTAGAGAAGCAAACTTAGGAATGGCACTGCCAGGACGTCATGAGGAACACTATTACACTTATTTTCCTTCTCCTGAGAATATACCAGTAATAAACAGAAACTGTTACTTCTACCAATGTGACGGATAGGAGCTTACACCAACATGAGCAAGCATTCAGGGTCACGTCACAGAAGTGCAGTGGCCTGTGTTGTGCTTTCCTTTTAGGTTTCAATGATTTGAGCAAATGCTGGCATTTTTTTGCCATACAGAGAACAGTATGTTGAGCTCCCTAGAAAAGAGATGCCCACTATTAATACAGCAGTCACAGCCTTCATGGATGAAGCACATGCCTATATGGCAGAAAACTCAAAATCCCTGTTGACTTTAATGAGGATATCACAACCACATAGGCTTAAGACTTCCATACAGTCAGGTCCTTGGGCCATTTCTTCCCACTGTTCTGCCCCAAAACATTTGCAGTTTTGGGGCACTTTCTGTGTTTTCGGGTCTGATGGGTCATACAAAATGAAAATGTGCAGGATGGCAGGAAGGGGAGAGAAGGAGCCCAAGATATTAAAAGGATTGTTAATACAGCTTTGGAGAGAACTTCCTTGCTGTTGAGATTTAGATCCCAGCAATGAACTGCAGCACTCTACCTATACCCATAACAAATAATCAGTTATTAAATGTGATATGTACTTTTCTGTGTTTTCTAATCAAAACAAAATTAAGTGCATGTTTGCCCTATATATTCCTTTATGTTATTGTAGCTCTTTTAGGATTCAAAAAGTGTATTTTTTTTCTTTCTTTATTTAGGGGATGCTGATGGAGAGCTAATAGCCAGACTTTGTGGTCAGGCTGCACCATCTGTGCCGCTAGTCATAGCTGCCCCCCAGATCTGGGTACACTTTGTAAGCGATGAAAGCACAGAAGATAAAGGATTCTTGGCCCGTTACATGTTTGAAGGTAAATGGCATGATAGTCTGTTGCCCTTGCTGACTAAGGCACTTCTGGGGAATGTTGCCATTCATTTGGCGATACTGAGAATACACACTATGGGATCAACTCTCAAAGAGGTCCTCAAAAGTTACACAGTGCCTGCCATGATTTATATCCATCTAAAGCAAACATATGCTACCAATTGAACTTTCAGATTTATTACCTGTCTCACTGTTCCCATTCCCCAAACCACATTTGAGTTTTCGCAACGTAGTGCAACACTCAGAACAGCTGGTTGCTCTTGGGAATAGGGACGTAACAGGTAACACTAGCCAAGTTTGACTTACTTCAAATAGGCCTCCAGAGTACTAGCATGGCTGAAATGTATTCTGCTGCTTGAACCTTTGCACTCATTTTGAAATCCACTTTAAAGCTGTATCAGTGCAAATTACACCATTTGCATGCCAGCACAACTATTTTTCTGTCACAGCTGAATTTAGCCTTGGTGCTTATCTAGACATATCAGCAAGTTTTGTGCTTGATTGTGTTGGTCCAAGAACGGCACTGGTTTGCGTAGGAGTCTGAGATAAATAAATGGAAGATAAGGTGGAAGAGGCAGCTGTAAGTGTCAGCTGGCAAAGGTTTTGCAGAGCTATATTAAGTATCAGAATAAATGCAAAGTTTCAAGGTCATTGCATCTGTTTACTTACTATTCAATGACAAAGATTTTAAAACTTGGATTTTCCCAGATAAATTGTTCATCCTTACCTACATCAGTCCAACTTAAAGATATTTTAGTACTATTACAAGCTGAATAATCTTCCACTCATTTGATTATAGTGTTTAGTTCCTAACATGTATTGAAATGTTACTTTTTTTCTTCAGCCTGTGGTGGTATACAGTCAGGTGAAAGGGGAGTTATCTCAAGTCCTAACTACCCAGAGCCTTACAGCAACCTGAATCGCTGTTCCTGGTTGTTGGAAGCCCCTGAAGGGGAAACCATCACTGTGAGTAACACAACGTCATGATTGTGTGCGCAGCTGGCAGTGTGAGAAGCACCCTCTGAGTCTTGAGGAACATGTTTGAGACAATTTGGAAAATCAGAAATCTAGAGGAATGAAGTATCTCCCCATCAGCCTCACCTAAGAAAGAGGGGGAGACGAAGATAACACAACCAAACTAGATTGTGCTTTTTGAAAAGCAGAAGGATCCTAGTCTAACTTGACCTCAAAACATAGCACCAACTTCTCCTTTAAACAATGACTTTCTATCTTTGGGAAACTAAAATAACTCATGCTATTAGATGTGTATGGATATTCTCACTATCATGAGAATAAACATGAGGCTGAAGTTTTTTCATCTCTGCAGAAAAGTTACAAGCCACTAGAAAATTACTTCCATGTCTTAATGGTTAGTCTGGAAGATAATATGATTGCTGGTACAAATTACATCAATGAGATGCTACTTTTCTTTCCCAATAACTATTAACGGGCTGCCTGAGGTGCTGATTTCTTGAGCCAAACTGCTGAGAGACCAATTTAAGCACCTTTATGACCAAGCAGTGCTAAACTTCACTCACTGAATTATTTGACTGATCCTTTGGAGAACAGGTCCAATCAGTGATATTTGCGGTCCAGGTCAGAAAAATATCTGAAAAGCAGTTTTGTAAAAACGCATTTCAGATTTTCATATGTAATGTCTTTCACTAATTTCCCTATCATGTTTTCCTTATTTACAACTACAAAGGTATTTCTTAGAGATGAAAACCCATAGTCCTAATTGTTCTGCTGCATGATATTCTGACCACTGCCTAGGCACTTACTTCAGGGAATACAGGATTATTTTAGTAGAACACAACATTTCTATTTAATCCAAAAATTTGTTTAAAGCAGAACTAATCTTAATCAGATGGAAGTAGGTTTCTGTTTTAAAAGGACTGAGTAGCAGCCCCCTCAGTGAAGGCAGACTAATCTTTTCCAGTATAAGCTGCCAGTTTCAGTTGCTGGTAAAGTTCCAAACTTAAAAAATTTGAGCTAAATTTGTATTTGGTCTTTGCCTCAGCAAGAGTTCTTTTGGAAATGAATACACACAAAAGTTACAGGAAGAAGTACTGTGTATTTTCTGACCTTTTCCATAAAGATCGCGATCCTGGAACTGGTAAAAAAAAACTTATTGGAAGAGGGCCAGGCAGTCATTAGTGTACATCAATATTTCAACATCAACAAATCCAGGAGTCTACTGGATCAGCAATCTAAATCTTTCAACTGGAAATCCCACCCATGTGCATATCACTCCAAGGACAAACGGCACCAGTGTGGGAGGGAGACAGGGTCAGAAGCTGCCTGCCCAGCCCAGTCTATTTATGTGATGCATCCAGGCCCACAGGAACCAACCACGCAACTGTTTCTCTCTGATTTAATGGAAATTAGCATTATTTTCTGCAACTGTTAAGTATTCTGATTCAAAATAATAGGAAGAAAAAATCCGAGGCTTTCTGCTTACATAGATACTTATATTTGAATGTGCAACTTCAGATTTCATGACCAGAAGCTTTGAGAGCAGGAAAGTGGTTCAACACCTGTGCATACTCAAGACTGTTTTGAAGCACGTAGTTAGCTTCAAACATATGGTTAAGTCTCAATAATGCCAGTTTTGAACCTGTGCTTTCCTCTTCCATTTCTGTTTTCATGCTAAGTAGCTGCTGTTACATCTGGTGGCAAGATTCCAAGCAATACTTGCAGGAATGCATCAAGGTGAAGCGAGGATTAGATTCTGAGCATACCCAGAAATCATTGTGCTAGGATAGCTATGGTATCTGGCTGGAATTGCTATAACCCCTCCACTGGCGTGGCTGGTGTTAGCTCCTGAATGTCGCTTTTGTGTGTTGCAGCTTACTTTTACAGCCTTCCACGTTGAAAATCATTCACTTTGTAAGTGGGACTCTGTTACTATCCTGAATGGCGGCTCTCCTGGGTCTCCTGTCATAGGAAAGTATTGTGGAAACACATCCCCTGGGACTATTCGGTCTGGTTCCAGCAAGCTAGTCATCATATTTAACTCTGATCACTCAATTCAAGGAGGTGGCTTTTATGCAACATGGACTGCAGAATCTCTAGGTAAGAGAAAAAAATACTGATTTTGTCAGGTCTAATATAGCAGTACATCATGCCTATATAGCACTTTTTAACCACAAAATGAAATAGGATTCCTCCTCTTTAATTAAGTTTGCGTTAAAGAACAGAAGAAATACATGCCAGCTTCTTCAGCATTCCTGACAGAAGCCAGCACTAAAAAAGTCAAGTATTAAACCAGTGTTGTCTGATCTCACACAATGAAATCAAATTTGGACTGATTTTGTACTTTTTAAGCCTCCCACTGGTAGTTTCTCGATGTCTGTAAATTGATACCATGCCCATTATCCTCACAGCAGTGGTATCTATTGTCAGTGACTATGAGACATTTCATTTCTTGAATAATAATTGTTTCACAGTTTGGTTTGGTTGAAACACTTAAAACTAGAAAGAGGCCAGTTTCAAAACAGAGAGGCAGACAGAACTTCTCAAAAAGCACGTTACAACAGCCTAAAACTCTTCCACTTTAGTGGAGATGTTGGTACACTTTTGAAGGTGGTACACATGCAGGATTGAATTGGTAGTTTTTAAAAAGCTGCCTTCCCTCTCTTGAAATTATAATCTCTCTGGGTTTAAAAAAAAAAAAAGGTAGCTCATCATTTGCGTACTGTCACAGAATCACAGAATCACAGGGGTTGGAAGGGACCTCTGGAGATCATGTAGTTCAACCCCCCTGCCAGAGCAGGGATACCTAGAGCAGGTTGCACAGGATGGCATCCATGCAGGTTTTGAATGTCTCCAGAGTCCGAGACTCCACCACCTCTCTGGGCAGCCTGTTCCAGTGCTCTGCCACCCTCAAAGGAAAGAAGTTCCTCCTCATGTTTAGATGGAACTTTCTATGGTCAAGTTTGTGCCCATTACCTCTTGTCCTATCACTGGGGACCACTGCAAAAAGACTGGTGCCATCCTCCTGCCACCCTCCCTTTAAGTGTTTATAGGCATTGATGAGATCCCCCCTCGGCCTTCTCTTCTCCAGACTAAAAAGACCCAAGTCCCTCCTTCAGGAAGTGACTAAAGACAAGTGTAGATGTACCGGCTGGTGGCAGTGCAGAATTCATTCTGCCTTCCTACCTCAGTACAGAGCTGGCAATGTGTTCCCTAGTGTCACCTCCAGCTGCAAACCTTCCAGCTGATGCTGATCAGCTTTCCATCAGTTAATGAACTATCAGTACTCACACAGTCTGTTGGTGGAGTGTCTTAAACATATGAATAGTCTGTGCTTGCATGAATATACACTGTCCCTTAAGCAGGTTTTTTGACACTGTTTGCTGTTGTCATTGGGATTTCATTCAATGATGTAGCAGACATTAGCATACACATGGAATGTGCATAGTCAGTATTCTCTCTGTGAAAGAGATTTCTTTTATGTACCTGGTTTCCTTTCCTCAGCTTTCTTCTCATTTGTCCACTGACAACCTCTGGGTTTACATTCTGTATGTGTAAGCAAAACTTGGCCTCATATCCTTCTAAACAAAATTGCCATTTCTAACATAGAAGAATGAAAAAAAAAATCTTCCTTTTAAAGCTAATATATATTTTTTAATCAAGAGGAAAGAAAGTAGAATGTTATAAACCTTTTTTTGCTCTTTATTCATCCTTTTGCTACATCATCTCTGAAATAATAACGGGTTGCTAGTACTGTACACATAGCCCTAGTAAATTATTCTTGGCACGGTATTTGCAAGTATGTTTCAAATTAACTAAACTTATTATGTATAAGAACATGAGCTGCCACAGAGCCATGACCAGCTATTCCCTCTTATAAATGAATCTGTTAACAATTTTTGAAGGCATGTTTTTCAGCCCTCTCCATAATCCCACTGAGATCCACAGGGCTGCCTGGACTGGAGGAGAAGTTGCCATTTTGCCCTGGGTAAACAGATGTAGCTTGAGTAGATTCACATGTGGAACTGCAATATTCACATGTTGCAGAGTGAGGAAAAAAGGGATTCAGCAGTAGAGTGAGGCTTTTTCCCAAGAGTGCTTTTCTGAATGGCTGTCAGTAATATGCAGGCTGTGGGGTGTGGGAATGAACCTTCACAGTCTCTGGAGAAGCTCCTCATTAATGTATTTCTGACTCTTACTCTCTTTCTAAGCAATACTCACTTCTAATTGTCAGGAGTATATGGATGGACCAGAGCAAAAGGGTATGAACGGACAAGGAGAAGGAGCTTGTGAAGAAGAGAAAGTGAAGTACAAAGAGAGACCTTCTCTAGAGTGTAACTACCTCCCTGCTGCAGGGACGGGAGAAGGAAAATTAATTAAAAGAGGGGTAAATGAAATTTGAATGGGTGTCAGGGCTTTCCTCCCTCACTCTTGCAGCCACAGAAGCAAGCAGCCATTCAAAGCTGACACCAATAGGAAATATTTGAACATTTCTCCCACCTACTGCTATTCTTTCCAGGATGTGGTGGAATCATTCATTCAGATAACGGTATGATCAAGTCTCCTCATTGGCCTCAAAACTTTCCCATGAACACCAGATGCACATGGACCATCATTACGCATGAAAGTAAACACTTGGAGATGAACTTCCACAGTAACTTCCAGATTCCAGATAGCAATGGAAACTGCCAGAGCAGTTATGTAAAGGTAAAATAATTGTTGGCATTATATCAGCAGAGCAGTGCGTTAAGAAGTCATGATTCCAGAATCCTGTTTTGCAGTCATCATGCTTAGGATTGTCAAGGCACAAAATTCAGGAAATACAAACTGAAGTCCTTGTACCAATACAGTAAATTTTCTGTATGCCTTGAGAACTGGCTTGTATATATTTTTAATTTTTATCAGTTCTTGAGGTTACACCTCCAGCAGGGTTCCATCACCCTACATGCTGCCCCAAAAATGAAAAATATGAAAAAAGTACATGTAACTTCAGAACCAGGAAATAATGAGAAAATATAGTGTAATAAAAAGACCTTTTCAGTTACTGCAGTGAGTAAAAAACCAGGAATGTGACACTGTAATTCTACAAAACTTCTTTATAAGGGTATAAACCGTCCAAGTTACACTAATCCTTCTTTTTTTTAATCTCAAAAAACAAAGATAGCATTCTTATCTTTCATAGGTTGTCAAGAGACACTTGTTTTCAAAGCAATAGAATGGAGTGGACATGCTTTGAATTTTTCAGTGCCATTTTCTTCTTAGGCATTTGGCGTATGTTCAGTGATTTTGTGCTCATTTTCTCCACAGCAGTACAACTCCCACTTGAAATAAAGGGCAAACATAATTTGACAACATGTAGGAAGATTTGAGCAGCTGTACATCTGATCTATACCTACTAACTTACAAACCACAGTTGCATTCATTTTTTAAGGCTGTGGAAAAAAATACTGAGATTTGTCTTTTCATAGCCTGCTCCACTGATTAATTGATGTAATATGTTACAATGCATTTCACTAATGTGAAAGTCTTAATGCCACCCAGTAAAGGTGCTTAATTTCAAATTTCTAAACTGTTCTGAATGACCTGGTCAAAACTATGTCAACTGGAGATTTTCTCCACAGAGAAAAATCTGCAATTTTTGGTGATGTCCACCTCCATTTCTGAATGTCCAATCTGAGATGTATGAAGGTGTCTGGATACGAAAAAGTGTGGAACAGGTGTACATTTCTTCCATTCATTCCGAGCTGAGCAGCCAAAAAAGAGGAATCCAAAATCAATAGTGACTTTGCAAAATCTTGGCCAGGCCATAGGCTGTTTATATTAATCCTTTGAGCATCCATTGCCTCAAACACCTGGCCAGATGAATGAGGTGATTCATATGCCTGTGCTTACAGACTAACCCTTGGCTAACCCTTTCTAGGATGGTTGCTTAGAGCAATCGCAATTTCATGTGGTTGTTCTAACTCCACTAGACTTCTTCCAAACACATTTTAAAAATCAAATATTATTTGGTTTTAATATATTTTTGGTATAAAGTACCAGTAAAAAATTGTTCAAACACATTGACAAAAAATAAATTTATTATTAAATAATTTTTTTTCTTTTTTCTTAAAGCAGATGTTTTAAATCCTTGGCAATAAACATCCTGATTCAGGAAATTATTTAAGCACTCAGAAACATCAAACATTTATGTCTCTGTTTCATTTTAAATGTCTGTTGAAATTCAGCATTTAAACTGTGAGCTTCAAGTACATTTTTAATTAATTACCTGAAGAGGGTTTCACTTAAACATCTACCTAAACCTGCATGTGTTTCTTGAATGCATGTTTTGATTGAACTTAAATTGACTATTGGTACAGTTGAAGTAATATTAAAAAAATGTGTAGTTTTCTTTATTATGTTCTTTGTGAATGATATTTTGTTAACTCTCTACATGATTTGATACTTGTCATTGAACAAGTAAATGCAACATAATAAAAATGGGAATAATTTTTGATTAGCAAGACTAATATTAAGGATCCAGATCTTTCTGTTTGATGCCTCTATATTACCCTAGCATGACAGCTTTGGTTTTTATTGACTCATGAATAATATAAGGATTGCATTTAATAATTCATTGTATACACAGATATTTATATTCATAGGGTGTGTGGAGATAAGTTAGCAGAGACAAAAGGAAGGTAGGTAATGATGTGCATAAAATTTTTTTCACTGGTTCCCTGGACCTGATCTACATTGGCTCTGCTATCAGCAGGGATTTGAGCAAATGACTTCCAGATGCCTTTCAGAGGTCCCTGGCAACCTAAGTTATTCACTGTGGTTCACTCCTTGGAGAAGTCTTTTTGTCTCCACTAACTGGAGAGTGGATGGAGAGGAATGAGCTCCAATTTAGATCTCTAAGATTCAGTATGAGATGAATGCTACGCTAAGTCTATGGAAAGAACAATTGGCACATGCAATTTCTGGTGGGTTCCCACAAACTACATGGGCTTTGAAAGCACTAAACAATTTCCAATCTGGGCTTGTCAGGTGTGGAGAGGAAGTGATGAAGAAGAAGCAGCTTTGTTAACCACAGGATGTGGAAGTTCAGCTCCTGATACTGTTGTTGCTCCAAACAATGTGATAACTACAGTATTTCAGTCTCAAGATGCTGCCGGGCTGGGTTTCTCTGCATCTTTCATAAGCAGTAAGTAATATTAAAGCCAGATGGCTGCTTTATTAGTCCATTTTGGATCAGTTTGATCTGTGTGTAGCAATTCAGACCTCAGTCCAACAAGGCACTGAAGCCTCTGCCCAGCTTTTGAAACCAAGAGTTACCTTACTGAATGCAATGGAGCTACTGTGTGCTCCAGTGTTGGACTTGCCAAAGATCCTCCATGCAGCTATAAGTTTGTAGTTATTCTTAGCCACCTCTGCCTTTTCAGTGTGCCGAAAAGAAATGAATAGACTTTAAATTTTAAGAATTTGTTTCTCTGTAGTCAAACTGCTTGGAAGCTAAAGCTATAATCTTAAAAAGAAAAAATGACCTGCTCCTCTTTTAGAATTTTTATCTCTCTTCTTTTCAAGGCACATACTGAAACTGCGGTAATTTCTCCTGTGTATAGTGTAGCCCATGCCCTTCAGATAAACTGCTCTCAGGAGAAGAAATGACTCCTCACAACCTGCCCTGGCCTTTGCTTTGCTTTGTTGTATTTGCATTTCATGTAACTCAAGTGGTATTTCTTGGGTGGGCCTCTCCATTTAACCATGGCATGTGTGCTTTGTGACAGTCAAAGCCACCAGAAGTGTAGGAGGTAGTGCTCAATTGCCATTGGTTGTTTGGGTTTTTTTGTAGGATGCTGCCAAGGGAAACCACTTTCCCTTCACTGAATTCAGATTAAAACAGTAAGAGATTAAGTGCTTAGAGGAAGACACTACTGAAGTATACAGCATTCTGAACCGAAACTGCTTTTGTTTTTATAATGTCTGCACTAATGTTGTCAGTAACAACTAACAACCTCTTAGTGGAGACAATCACAGGCTTCATATGCCTGTTCCTAATCTTATACCAGCATTTCACTATGCGCTGCAGTCTTTTAAGCCTGTAGCTTAAAATAAAGAGAAAGTCCGAGGCCATGCAAGTCATTAGGATCAGAAGGAGCTCCATGAAAATGAACAGTTCTGTGTGCTTGAGAAGTTCTGGGTGGCAAACCTCTCCTGCCTCTGTGTATAGGAAAGGAACCCAGAGATGGCCCTACAGCAGACTGCATCCTCCTGGCTGTCAGGCATGAAGAAATAATCGTACCACTTGGGCTAACACAGGCATTTTCAAATGAGGCTAAATTGCTGATGTGCGCCAATAACCCCCCATCCAATTCAGGTGCCTTTGTATGTACTAAGGGATTTTGAAATGCGCAGGGTCCAAACCCATAAGAATGGCAGTGCTGTGTCCTTCTAGCCAGTGGCCTGAGGGGCTATGGCCTGGTCTTATTGAAGACATTCCAAGATACTGTGTGGGGCTGTAGGCAGGAAGGCCCTGTGTTTCCCAAAAACACTGCCATGTGTGTGTGTAAGATCTGCTTTTGCCATCATGATATATTCTACTCTCTCTGGTTTTTTGACCAGCCTCTTAAGGAGAGATGAGGTCCTTGTGTATATTATGGGTTTTCTCACAGCAAAACCTGAATGATGTTATCACCTGGATTATAACTGTGTCTTATTTATTTATGTTTGCAGGATGTGGAGTAAATTTCACCAGCCCTGCAGGTCGTATCGTCTCTCCTAACTACCCTAGTCAGTATGATAACAACTTGAACTGCAGTTATATCATAGATCAGGGACCACAGTCACTGGTGATCCTAGAGTTTGAGACTTTCCACTTGGAAGGTAACTCGTTCTTCATAATTTCAGTATGTACTATGAAGTGTAACTTCTTACTTGAAAACATACAAGTCTTCTATCATGGAAAATGGTAATTTGCTGGTCCATTCTGAAATTCATTTACAGACAAACATTTACAGAGATAGTTTTGAGGGTTCAGTTTTGCATCACCCAAGACTTCCAGAAGAGTGAAGACAGATCTTGCCTATTGAATATCTTGCAGTAATGAAGTTGGGCATTTGCCAGGTAGTTGGGGTATAAGAGTGACTGTGGCCAATTTGGGTCTTTGTTCCTGCCTTTTTTTTTTTTTTGCCATTGAGTCTTAGAATCTTTTTGATCTTAGCCCAGCTGTTTTGCCTTCCAGTGCTTCTGTTTCCTTAACTGATAAAATGGATATAAATATACTTGGATATTTTACATAGATGTACGAACATGTAAATGTGAAACTAGGTGAAAGACTACAGTAACTGAAAAATCTATAAAAGTTGTTACCCTGTATATATCCATGAACAAAAGTCCCTCTTGAGATTTTCAAACTTGGCAGCATTTAGCTAAAAAATACCAGGTATAATATCTTGGTCTCATTGGTGTGAATAGTAAAACTTTCCCAACTTTGATTGGATCAAATATTTATGGGTGGAGATGTCATGATAACACAGAGGAATCAGTACGTCCAAACTCCTCGGGTGGCCAAGTGGGATGCCACACATATTTTGAAGCCATCTTAATTTGATTCCCTCAAAGTCACCTAGACAAAAAGATTTTTGAGTAATTTGTTACTAAGCTGGGGTGCGTAATTTGAATTTTTCTTCAGACCAAACAATAAAGTCAGAAAATAGGCTTCTTTTATTTTCTTTTTAAGTTTTCAAACTGCTTTGAGTTCAAAAGTATTCTTGTCCAAACTTAATTTAGGTCTGAGACAAAGATTTGGTTTGACTATGATTTTATTTGAAACACTTTTTTCATCCCCTAATACAAACTGCTACTTTAAGATTTTTTTTTAAATTAAATGTAAACCACATAAATTACATAATTTCTTCATGTAGAAGACATTATTATTCAGCAGACACACTAAATATTAGGCTGAATCAGATTATGCCAATTTTGACACCTCTATGGGTACATTACTGATCTGTATTCTGTCTGTGCATTCAGTTAATTTATAAATGGTTTCAAGCTTTTATTATCAAGAAGGTTAAAGAGGTAAGTGATACAGACATAATAATAAACATAGACCTAAATAAATACAAAAAATATTCTACTTCTTGCAGGGCAATTTGGTCCTTTATTGTTATAGGCTTCCTTAGGCTACACAAACTAAAAGTCCTTAGTCACATGACAGAAAAGAACTGTGGATATGAGCTAAAGGACATCTGGTTATAAAAGAGGAAGTATGACACTCTCCAGTAGCTAATTATTAACATTTTTCACAAAATCTTAAAATATAACCCTGTAGCAAAGAAAAATTGCCTTGGTTTAAATTGCAAAGAAGATTGAAACCACCATCTTGCAAACTATCATGCAGAACTGAAAACTTATTCAGCAATCCCACTGAATACGTTTAGCACATGTGCCTGAGGGTTTCCAGCATGAATTACCTTAGTTCTTTTGCAAAGGCAGGACAATGCTTAGCAGCATCTGTTAAAAACACTTCTAGCTGTTCCATGTGCAAGGAAGCATTGCACCTGCTTAGATTGTTGCTGAGTGTGGCTTTTAAAATTTTAACCATACTAGTACAGATGTTCTGGATTGGGTTTTTAAAGTTTAGCTGCATGCCCAATTAACATAATTTACTACCTATTTGAACTTTCAAAAGAAATCTGATTGTTTTTGTCGTGGTTGTTTAGTAATGAAATGAAGTATCTAAAATAATGCCTGTAAGGCATACATATCTCATTGACTTTAACTGGTTGAGATATCATTTCCAGAAAATTAGAAGGCAGAAGGTAATTGGCTATAGTGCAGTAACATATTGGTACAAAATTGAATGACTTCATGGGTTAGTCAAAGATCTCTGCTGTAGAGCAGTTACATTTTCAATTACGATGAGATGCCTGTTCTGATTATAAAGAATGACTCCAAATGAGACAGTTAACCCCCAGCAGTGATACAATGTCAGTATCTGGAACCAAATGAACATGACATGCATGTACTAAATATTAAATATGTATTAAGCACTAAATACAGCAAGTAACAGAGCAAGAGAGAACTGGAGGAAACTGCATTTGTTGATTTTGTGATCAAAATTTAATCTAAATTGGCTGCTTCCGGGATAAATTTTTATCTGACTTTGAGCCCCTGAAAATAGACATCTAATTTAGATTATCATCTAGATTTATCTCCTCCTATAGTGAAGTGAAAAAGTGCTTTAAACTCAAAACCAAATGTGTTGTACAGGTGGAATGAATTGCCTTCTGAAGGCCTCCCTTGCTCTCTTTACCCAGTGACTATTACAGGAAGCCATAGACAATAGCTTACACAAGATACTTAAGTTTTAGGCAGCAAAACGTAGGCAAGCTTAACCCTATGAAAGGAGTTTGGCTTTGTCTCTGTGATTTCCTTGCAGCCTGAAGAATGTCTCTTCCTGTGGCAAACAGAATATGGTTACAGAACCTCTCTTTTGATTTGCCTGTTTCATGAAGTTGCACAGATTGCCACTTATTTCTTGTAGTACCACCTGCATTGTTGTGTTTGGTTATTTTATAAAGAACCAAATGAATGGGGCTGAGTTTGTTTTCTCAGCCCCACTTCTGCCACAGTGATAAATGTCGTCTTCCATCTGTCCTCCCTCCTTGGATCAAAGGTCTACACAAATTTAACATATTAAATTAGTAAAAAAACCTTATCTATCTTATTAGACTTACTATCTAAGAATTAATTAATAACATCCATCTTTTGTTCATAAGCTTCATTCAGATGAACATCCCGACAAACATACCTCTAGGACAGCTACAGTAGTGTATTATTAAATGGCTGTAATACTCTTCAAGTATGAGTATAACATCCAATAAAGTCTAAGTTCCAAATCATGGAAAATTAGGGGAAACGGATGTGGGCCTCCTGCAATATCTGCTTTTAGTATTCTGTAGTATTTATACTCTGCCCATACAAAACAACTGCATTGTGTTGATACCATGTCGACCTGAAAAATGTTTTAATAACTTTTTTATTTCTCCTTTTTTTTTTTTTTAAACATGCAGCTGTAATTTTGCAATCTGGGACAGGGTCACAGCTTTGTTTTGGAGTCTTCTGTATCTTCTTTCTCAGTTGTTACTAGGCAATTCAGAAAATAGACAAGTTTTGCAATAGATTATTTTGAAAGAGGATGTATATGAAAGACTTGTAATTCCTTGCTTTCAAAATAGTATCTTGTGCTATGGAGCTAGTTAATATATTGGACAGGAGTATATATCTGCGTAATGCTTCTCCTACATTAGTAATTACTAATTGTATTAACATTTATACCAGAAACTACAGTTGTGAACCAAAACCTTGGTTTTTTAGAGTTTTACAAACTTTAAACAAAAAGACAGGTCCTGCCTCAATACAAAATGAAACAGAATCTATGGCTATAGACCGAGAGATGGAAAGAGGACATGCTATTAGTGAACAGATAGTTAGGGGTCTAAATTCGGTCAAGGTTTTTGAGCATGCATCATATCAAATGACTTTATGGAGAATAATGAGACTGGGCAGAAATTTCTGCTAAATGGAAAGGAGACAGCACAAATGCATATTTCAAAATGTCATGTAAGGAGAACTGAACCTCTTATCATGTGAACTTTGGAGGCAGGAGTCAATGTATCAATGCTAAGCCATACCAAGAGATGATAAATAGAGTGCAGACAGATAACAAAAGGCCTTGAAAGCAAATACATGCAGCGATTCAAAGAAGGAGGGATATGTTCATAATGTCAGGCCAAATAACTGATGTCTCCAGCAGTATTTGGAAGAAATATTGTCAAGGCTAGAGGAACAAATGGTACAGTATCCATGTTGGAAAAATCACTATTTCTCAGGTGAGCATCATAGATATATGGAAGGATAGGAGGACTTTATCTTAAAGATAATAACTGCAAACACTTGACAATATTTACATCTAGCCTGGATTTGAAGACCTAGAGAGATCCAAATCATAGACATGGACCTAATGAGGGCAGGCAAAATGATGAGGCTGTAAAGAAAGAAGATGCAAGGGAAGACTTGGCGGGGGGGAAAGTTCTCTTATTGAATGATTTTGTTGAGAGACAGAAATAAGATTTTAGTCTGAACAGAAAGAGGCCTGGAGGAGGAAAGTAGGCTTACGGGGTCATCAGCATAGAGATAGTAGTTGCATCTGTCCTCGCAAATGAGATTATACAGCACTAATGTGGAGATAAAGAGAGAAAGACAGGAGAGGAGATGTCTCATTGAATCCTCATAGATGAATTGGAAGAGAGAATACAGTAATACCAGAAGGATGAGCAAAAGCTCTTAGTAGACACGGTTTTATGACGAAGAACAGTGCAAGCTATGTGGAAAGTGCCTGTCAGCTCGAAGAGGATGTGGGCTAAGAAGAGATCTCCGGAGACTCGTGAAAGCTGTTCCATTGTAGTGCAAGGAACAGAAGTTGGTCTAGAAAAGATCTAAGATGATAGAATTAGAGGAAATAAACTACAGAGAAGAATCGTTGATGATGTGCTGAGTATGTGTAGAGGCTGGAAGTATGATATGAAGAGACAGAAGAGAGGAATCTGAGGCTGGGGATTATTTACAGAATAATGCATTTTAGTATGGTGAGAAATTAAGGAAAAGTGTAAACAAGAGAACAAGTTACAGGACAGAGATCAAACAATCATCAGTCCTGCCAGGATTCATGGGTCATAAATGATACTGGCCGAAACAATGAGGATTCAAAGCTAGAAATTAAGCCTTTTGCTCACAATCCTACATCAACCATCTTATTTCCAGTGCAGCAGTTCGAAACAACTTGTCATGGGTATTGTGGACCTTTGCTTTGCTGAGAAATCCATTTCACTTCATGTCTTTCTCCAAAGTCTTTTCAGAAAAGGACCTGAGTTGCTTTCTCAAATCTTTTCCATTCTGAAATTGCACTTATCTCCATTTCTTTGTATTTTAAAATTAATTATGTTTTTTAATTGTATCACGTTATCGAGTATTGTCATAATAGGGTAGGACACGAAGAATATTTTTAATTAATTATTTTATTAACAGTGTAATAATCTATCTGATACAGCTGATTGTTTTAAGCTTAGTTACTCTTATTAGAATCTGACAAGCACCATATTTCCCTATTGGCATAATTGTAAAGCATGTTAGCATACATTGTCTTCATTGAGAGAGAGTTAAATTAAAACTCCAGAGAGGATCTAAAATATAACTGACTGCTGGGATCAGTCTGTTGTTCTTGTGAAACAGAATTATCACTCCATTCCTATTTGTCATCCTGTTCAATACGAGTCATCCTGTTTCCTACAACACAAGGAAGCAGCTTGTTTTGACTGGACAATCTGCAGGAATCACTCTACTGCAACAGTAGGCTCAGTGTCTCTCCTGTTAAATTTAGATAATTCTCTATTAATCCTTTGCAGTTTAAGTAACTGCCCCATTGTTGCTAACAGATCGCTAAACATAACTTAACCTCAATAAACATGTGACGCTCCAGATTCCATTATGCTTGTGAATGATGAAGAAAAAGAAAAACATCAAGTTGTTCTATAAGCATAACAACTAATGAAGCTCATTTTTCAGTAGATGTGTGCTGTATTTTTCACTGACAGCATTAATCCAGCGTTCTTGCACTACCCATATCACTCCCTTCTTGTTCCCAGATGATACCAAACCTCTCTAGCTCCCACCATACGTCCCTTTGTGGTACCACCAACTTCTCCCTGTGCTTACGGCTCCCAGCTGGGCAAGGTGGTGGTGATGTGGCTCTGAGCTCCCAGGGTGCTGGTGGCTGGTGCTCGGCAGGTCTCTGCCCAAACTCACAGCCCTTACACTGAAAGCACAGCTTGTCCTTCTTTGAGGACATTCCTCTGGCACTTTAACTCAGCTACTGACCTTCATGAAACTTGTATGAACTTAATACATTTGAGACCTCTCATCTCAGTCGAATCTGGTTGCAAATGGTGAGGTGGCTAGAAAGTCAGGAAGGTAGGGCAGGTAATCAGAGAGGATGGCTCGTTCCTCCAGAAACCTAACTGCAAATGAGAAACTAAAAACCACTGGGAAAAAAATATTAGAATGCTACATTCCACATTTCTGTGTTTCTTAGTGCTTCTGAATGGGTGGCTTTTCACTCACCGTAATACCTGCATTGATTTGCCCCCTCAAGCAGATTGCTCTTGAAAATCATCGGGTTTTTTCCTATTGCTCAGCCATCTCCAAATCTCCACTGTCTGCCACACTTCCTGGCAAACTGCAAGATTAAACTTAGATTTTTTTATCTTCTGAGTCAAGCTGAAGAATCCAGGTTTAGGTACTCTGAAGTTTGAGAGAATTCAGAGAGAAAGAACTCAGCTCTGAAACATGTTAGTGTATGGACTATTTTTTCATTTTGCCAAATTCTCACTCTTAATGATTTAAAATTCCCTGTACTGAGTGCTGACTTCCACATTAGGAGAAAGAAATACCGGGTAGGTGGTTGCCTGTAACAAAAGGTGCATTGCTTTGATCTGCAGAGGAGATACAAGCTTTTGTTAGGTCGTCTCATCTCCTCATAGATGGTGTTCACTCAACTATGAACTCCCATGAACTCAAGGGGCCTGGAGCCTTTTCCAGGTGATAGGATGTGTTGAATGAGACCAGTCTGATGTCTTATATACAAGGTCTCTTTGCCTTTTTCTGCCTCAGTTTTTCTGCATGTTAAAAATTGACATTTGCTTCCTCAGCAAGCAAATGAGATCCCGAGATCCTGGAATGGAAAGTAACATAAAATTTAATTCTTATCCTGTGTGAGGTCTATATACTTGCAGCTTAGTAAATCACATGGAAAATACGCTGCTAACATTTCCGCATTATATGTCCGTGCAGCCCCGGCACTCTTGAGCAGAATTTGTCTTTATGATGGATTAAGCATCTTCAGTGGGACAAGGGTTACCCCACATCCTCTCATCACGCTCTGTGGTAATGAGCTCCCTGCCCCAGTCAGTGTCTTTGGACCCATGCTGCTCAACTTCTACACCGACTCTCACATTGCAGGCTTTGGATTCCAGGCAAGATACAGAACAATTGGTGAGTAGCCACTGTCCTATGCTTTAGGTGGTGCAAATATTCCAGCTTGATAATGTTTCAGTGTAGGAAATGTGCCTCATTTTGGAAATACCTTGGATGGATGTAAATGGTTCATACTCCCTCTGCACTTGCCCAAAAGAGCTCTCAGGACCAGGACATGGGACTGTTTGGTGCATGTTGCCACTGACTGATGTGTTACCTCACAATTCTTATTTCAAGATACTACATGGGACCAAGTCAGGAACTGAAACACTTTTCTTTTGCTGTAGAAAAGAAATGCAACCCATTTTGGCAGAGTTTTTCTTTTTGTTTTGTTTTTTTCTACAATGTTTAAGGAGAAACATCACCAGTTTATTTAACTGAGTTCACTTAAAAGATTTATCACATACAGGAGAATGGTCTGTTTCTCAGTTAAACTAAAACTACACTATACAACATGGGAACCAGAACAGGATTTTTAAATGGACCCAGCTATAGCCTCCATTTGATGACCCTCTTGTAGTGCCAGGTATTAATGTAAATAAAAATTGGGATCTAGATATTTTATTTTTTAATAAATAATTTCACCAAAACTTTCTGTCATTCACTTAAGATCTCTTTTGTTTTAAAGAGGAAATATGTATTAGAAAAAGAAGTTTCCAAGTGAGTTTAGAATTCACATGTGTACAAATATAAATATCCCAAAAGATTAATTTTATTTTCAAAACCAATTTTAATATTTTCTAGGTTTAACTTGTAGAGACAGTACGTTGATTTTTGAAAGCATCTTTTTCTAACTGCAGAGAAAAGTGTGAGTTCTTAGCTTTGGTATTTGCCACAGCAAAAAGCATAAGGCTAAATTCTTTATATAAAATGAATGGCCTGACACAGATAAGACAGAAGGAATGGCACTGAGAAATGACAATGTGCAGTTACTCATGGAA
This sequence comes from Burhinus oedicnemus, assembly GCA_008921705.1. NCBI lineage: Eukaryota > Metazoa > Chordata > Aves > Charadriiformes > Burhinidae > Burhinus > Burhinus oedicnemus. The sequence goes on along the minus strand of VFFE01007519.1, from coordinate 305,624 downwards.
AAGACCTTCATAGCTCCCGCAACTCAGTTGCTGCTATCTGACTTTTGACTTCTGACATTTGAGAAAGATGACTGCAGCCTTATTAGCTTGTTGTTGTGTACAAAGCAGATTCTAGCAATTAACATTCCTCTTCCCTCCAGTTGTATTGTTTGCTGGAAAAAAAAAAAGAAAAAGTCTTCCCCCTCCTAGTGTAGAATAATGTTGATTCTTTATCCTCCCAGCTCCTGTCCTTTATCTGCCAGTGCTCCAGGCCGCCAGCCTGAGCACCGCTGAGGAGCCAGGGGCTCTGTATCCAGCAGCACCCTGTATGGGACTGCCTTTGTCAAGGTGGTGGCCTGGGCAATGGCATGTCCTTTTGAACATGAAAAGCTGTGTGTGGCTTTGAGCTATTTATCAACAGGATGCAGGGAAATGTTTTTTTGCTAAGTTAAGATTATAAAATAAAGGCTGAAGCTAACAATGGAGATTAGAGTTAGTTTTATAATAGTTTTTGTTCCCTCGAGCGCTGAAGCTGGGAACAAACATCAGCCACATCCCGGCCTCATCAGCATCCATGGTGTGAAACCCTGAGAAGCCAAGCAGTGCCTTTAGTTCACATCTGCAGAGTTTAACTTGCTCCTCAGCCAGAGAGCAAGTATGCAGTCCTCCAACTCAGCCTCCCCCCATGGCTGGTGAGTGCCAGCACAAGGTGAGGTGAGGAACAGTCCCCAGAGTCAGTGATACCTGGGGACTTCTCTCTGCCTTTCTGCACAGAACAAATGCTACAGTAACGCCACAGCCTTGCCAAACTTTCAGAGGCTTCCATGGGGCCAGGGTTTGGATGAGGGAATGTCTTTGCCCATGTATCAGCCAGGTTTCTCTTGGCAAGCTAGAATGGGTGCAGAGCTACTCCAGACACACCTCACTCATGCTCCTGCATGGGGCACTGGCCCCATCCTGCTGTTCCCTGGTCCTAGTGCAGAACACTTGAAATCAGGCTCTGTCTTTTACTGCAGAAACATGGAGCCATTGCCATTTGGTATGGGCTAGTAACAACCTGTTACTTTGATACTGACAGGCCTTGCACTGCAGAGCACAACCGGATAGACATCTCCACATTTAACAGTTCTAGGCACGACAGCAAAGACTGCTCCTAATTTATCAATAGCTTTTCTTTCCTTATGGCTAAACTTCTGTAAGAAATAGGAGAATTAGGACGAAGCTAGTATTCAGACACTAATCACTCATTTTTCTGTTTCCCCTACAGCTTGTGGTGGCATTTTCAATGGCTCTGTTGGTGTTATCAGCAGTCCGGCCCATTCAGTTCTTGATTATCACAACAACATGAACTGCTCATACTACATCACAGTTGGAAATGGCAAAATAGTGGCCCTCAAGTATGTAATCCATGTTCGGCTTGTCATCAAGGGGACAGGGAGATCTCTGAGTCCAATTAAATCATGGAATCACAGAATTTTCAGAGTTGGAAGGGACCTCTAGAGATCACCTAGTCCAACTCCCCTGCTGACGCAGGAATGCCTACAGCACATTACTCAGGACTGCATCCAGGCGGGTCTTGAAAATCTCCAGAGAAGGGGACTCCACAACCTCCCTGGGCAGCCTGTTCCAGTGCTCTGTCACCCTCACCATAAAGAAGTTTCTTCTTGTGTTTGAATGGAACTTTCTGTGTGCCAACTTGTGCCCGTTGCCCCTCGTCCTGTCACTGGGAACCACTGAAAA
>VFFE01007519.1:135554-303885 GCA_008921705.1 Burhinus oedicnemus | reverse complement strand
GGAGATGCTCCAATCCCCCAGTCATCTTTGTTGCCCTACGCTGGACTCTCTCCAGTAGTTCCCTGTCCCGCTTGAGCTGGGGAGCCCAGAACTGGACACAGTATTCCAGTTGTGGCCTCACCAGTGCCGAGTAGAGGGGGAGAATGACCTCCCTCGACCTACTGGCCACCCTCTTCCCTATGCAGCCCAGGATTCCATTGGCTTTCCTGGAGACAAGGGCACATTGCTGGCTCATGGATAATTTACCATCTACCAGAACCCCCAGATCCTTCTCCTCAGAGCAGCTTTCCAGCAGGTCCACCCCTAGCCTATACTGGTGCCTAGCATTCTTCCTCCCCAGGTGCAGGACCCTACACTTGCTCTTGTTGAACCTCCTTAGGTTCTTCTCTGCCCAGCACTCCAGCCTGTCCAGGTCACGCTGGATGGCAGCGCGGCCCTCTGGAGTGTCAGCCACCCCTCCCAGTTTGGTATCATCAGCAAACTTGCTGAGGATACACTCTGTCCTCTCATCCAGGTCATTGATGAATCTATTGAACAAGATCGGGCCAAGTATTGACCCCTGGGGGACAACCCTGGTTACAGGCCTCCAACTTGACACTGCTCCATTAATCACAACCCTCTGAGTTCTGTCACACAGCCAGCTCTCAATCCACCTCGCTGTCTCCTCATCTAGCCCACACTTCCTCAGCTTCCTAATGAGGATGTTGTGGGAGACAGTGTCAAAAGCCTTGCTGAAGTCAAGGTAGATGACATCTACTGCTCTCCCCTCATCCAGCCAGCCAGTTATAACCTCACAGAAGGCTATCAGACAGCAAAGAAGGCTAAAGACAGCAATTATTGACAATTTTCTCTGTCTCTTTTTCCAAGGGGAAAGCGGAACTAAAATGTGAAATGGCTACTGAAGCCACCTTTATCAACCTCAGGCTCCCTTTCATCTTTTCTGTGACTTGTTATTTGCAAAACTTCACCACAATTTTAACTTCCCACTTTGGTTACCAAGAGGACTAAGAAATTATAAAAATGCAGCTCATGCTTTTAGTTAAATTCAGTCAGCCTTTGAGGAGTTATGAGACTCCTGTGAGTTTATATAAGAAAAAAAAAATTCTTTTAGAAGACTGGTCCTCACTTTACATCCCAAGTAATAATACCCATCCAGAAAGAGTATACTTCTGAGTGTGTGCTGTCTTGCCTAGAAGAGGGGTATGGGTGCCACAAAATCTTGTCACTGAGGAAATAAAAGATGGATATATTCTTCTGTCATATATATGCCAATGGTGAATTAAGAGAACATTTCCCAACTAAGTGGAAAACCCAGTCGGCGCGCTCTGAACCTATATTTTATATGTCCCTCACATGCCCAAGGAAACTGCAGCCTGAACGATTTGCAGAAGTGAGAGAGGGTATGTTTGCACAGGGGAGATCTGCTGCTTCACAGAAAGCCGAGGCAGGCTGACAGCTTGCCTTGCAAGAGGCCTAGTGGGTGAGGGTCACTATTTCTTTGAGGCTGGTTGGCTAGAGTGTTTTGCCATGCATTAATAGTTCTGCTTGCTTGCTCCTGAAGAGAAATGTTTTGTTTGTGTATGGCTTTGGCTATTGCTATTACTTGGACCTTTCCTCAAGCACTAAAAACACACATAACACAGGAACAGAAATAAAAACATGATACCTAAAGCTCCAATTGTATTTTACAGATTCAACAGCTTCCAGCTTGAAATATCTCCCTCCTGCTACAAAGATTATGTGGCTGTATATGACGGCTCAGACACCCATGCTCCTCTCCTCAGGAAATTCTGTGGCTCAGAACTGCCTCCAAATATTAAGAGCTCCAGTAATAACTTGTTCCTGGTGTTCAGCACTGACTTCTTTGGAGCAGACAGGGGATGGAAAGCGTCTTTCAGGGAGACCTTAGGTAAGAGTATTATCAGACTCATAGACCCAAAAACCTGCTGGTAAGTAATTTCCTCTGGTGAGGAGCAGTTATGGTCTCCCTCACTAGGGGTGCTGGAAGCAGTACAATATTTCTGATTTTGTAAAAATTGAGTGAACTAAGCTAAATACTAGGCTTATTGGATCCCTGCATTCCAGGCCTCATTCTCAACTGGTTCCTTTTATTCTTTGCTAACCTTTTCCTGCCTGTCTGAAGGCACAGACATTTCTTGGGTGACTGAAAGCTTAGCAGCACCCAAAGACCTCACTTTTGGAGGAAATTGGGCAATACCTGAGAACTCTCATTCTTCTGTAGTCGAAGGTTGGTGGTGCACTAAAGATGCCTCTTTTCCATCTATCCTCAGTTTCCATTTCCTTGCAGTTCACCTCACACCTTTTTAAAAAGTAAAATGTTAAGTTCAGTTAAGATTGGGGTTCCTCCCCAGGCACCACTGTGCTGATCTCTACTGATTTTGGGGATCAATGTGGTTAGCTGGCCATAACATATATGGGACCATAGTAAGAACACACTGGATGTTAAATGTTTTGATGGACAGAAGAGTCAGGGGCAAAGCTTGATGATTGCCATAAAAAAGGCTTAAACCCAGTAGCCTATTTTTAAGATCAAGGTGTAAAAACAGTATTTTAACTTCTTATAACATCTGAATTGTGTAGGGATGATAAGCAACAAATGATTACTACATGTAAATTGATTTCATGTCATCACTACTAGTTTCCTGTGTAATTAACTCAATGTTTTTGTGATCTAGAAAGAAGTAATTGTCCGGTTTACAAAGCTGGCACTCAGACAGTTCAGAATGAAAGGCCTTTGTGGCAGAACAAACATAGTCTTCTGCTGAGTCATTGAATCCCCTCCCAACCCCTAGCCAGTGACTTTCTCATTTGATAGTCTGAGAAAGTATTTACAGATAAGGAAAAAAACTGGTTCTGCACGCCTTGCCAAGAAAAATATTCCCACAGAACCTCATGATCGTTGCTATCATTAACTCTTCCTTTGCTTCACTCTAAGCAATTGCTACAAGAATCTTTAAGACCACTCTTGTGGACTGTTATTTCAAGTAACATAATGTTGCTTCACATGTTGCTGTCTTTAAACCGTTAGGTATCAATTGTCAGAAATCCCCCACAGCTTGGGTTCATGTTTCCAGGGTGAGATCATCAGGAACTCCCCAAGCTCTTGCTTTTTCTGTTGGCATGTAGTTAATGTTTTTAGCCACTGACTTTAGATTTATTTGTGCAACTCACCAGAGATCCTGCTTAAGCACACAACAGAACACAAGCCAAGCTCTTCAAGTCAGTACCATGCCTGGTAATTTCCTAGAGTGAGGAGAAACCTTTTATGAATAAGCTTTGACATCTATTAGGCTGAGTTTTGGAAGGACATTTCTGCAGGCTCCCAAGGAAAGGGAGGGTGTGGTGCTGCAGGAGTTACTCAGGAGCAATGCAGTTGCAAGTTGGAAAAGATGGCTATGCAGAGATGCGGGTTGTGTGATGAAAAGCCCATGGTGGTGAGGTGCTTAATGGTAGGTCTTCTTTCTCTGCTGTGGGAAGCAAGCCACAGGAACTAAACCACACAGCCATTAGGAAGGATCATAATAGCCCCATGCTAGTACAGAATGGCCAAAAAGTAGAAAAGTATATTATAAAAGGAAAACATGAGTCACAGTTCTATAAATGTTTCCAGTTTGACTTGTCTAAAAAATAGAGCCAGGAAAATCTGAGACACATCTTTGTTCTATGAGGTCCGAGATTCGGCTTCAAATGAAAAAGAATAAACCCATGAAGATCTAAAAGCCTGTTATTCTAAATGGTGCCTTAGAGAAGCTCCTTCATGTCTGTCAAAAGATAAAACCCATGTGGTTTTGTAAGAGTACAAATGCAATCAGATGACAATAAATAATGATAAATCTCTTGGATAAGGAAGATGGTATCTGTAGAGAAACAAGAAGCCTCATTCTCTGTTGGATGACAATGAGCACATTATTCTGTAGTTACCCTAGGGAAGCACAACTGGATAACGTAATTATTGCTCTCTCTTTAATGTGAGTGACCCTGATTATGTATTGGAAAGAAGCAAGCAGAAACAGTATACTCATTTGTAGCAAACTAAACTGTTTCCTTACAAGCTCTTCCTATCTCTTTCCTGATCAGGGTTCTCTCAGGAGTACTGCCAAAATCCAGGGTTACCCAGTCTTTCTCTCTTGTGAATTTTATTAGTAGGGAGTCCACCTGATAACCACTGTGGTGGGAGGGAAGAGAGAAGATAAAGTAGGAAACTTACAGAAGCCTAGCAAGACTGACAGTAACCAGGCATTCAAAGAGTTAAATCCTGAAATTTCTGTAGAAAAGCATGCTCTGTTTTAATTAAAACAATTTGTTTGCATCACTGCTACAGCACCCACTAGAATATTCAAGGTCCCCCACTAGTCAGAAAAGGGAGACTAACAGAAAGTATGAAATAATATTAATTTGACAGTACAACAACATCTCACCTTTTTTGTCAAATGTCTTTTCTTTCACCGTGCTACTCCGCACGCTGTGCAATATAGTCTTAAGTGCACATTTCAGAAGCAGCATTCTTTGTCATAACTGGCTCTGTGATACGGTGCATTTGAGGCAGGAGAATATATGACCCTTGTTGGTGCAGTTCAGAGGTTTATAATTTCACTATCTCTGCTGCTAAGTTTGGACACTTACCAGCCTCATTTTTGGAATCGCTTGGACATGCTCTCGGGCTGAGCTGGTGAACTGGGCTGACTGGAAGATCCCTGCCTGCTCCAAGTGTTACATTTGTGAAATGACAGACTCCTCTTGCCTTAGTTACCACTGACCTTTTTTCTGCCTTTGTTTTCAGTCTGTAAAATGAGAATTATACCTCCTTTCCACAGCGAGCATGTGCTCCTCTAGACAATCAATAAAAGGATGAGAAGAGATAAATCAATACCAGCTTAAGGCATTTAGTTACATGAGATGTCTCTGTGAAGGAAGGAAAGCTAAGATCTCTCCCCAAAGAATGAGATCTGAGTGTACTGAGCTTGTGGCTTGGCCAAGGATCTCCTGATTATCTCTCCAGCTCTAAGGGGAGACCTGAGCTTTTCAGCTGACCCTGGCTGGCAGGGACAGAGCCTGCACATACCTCTGCCATCCCTGATGTGACAGGCAGTACTTTGTACTTTGGTGATAAATGGAGCTTCTGCCTATTCCCATTCAGCAGTGGGGTGACCCTCTCACCCCAATTTGTGATCCCTCTGAGGCTTATGATACAAAGGCTAAGAAGACATATAAGGGTTTAGATTTTTTTCTTGTTTTTAAAGCATCACCAATGCCTGCCGGGAGATGTAGCTGTGACCTTATTAACAGCACATCATTTCTCCTTGGCAGCTCTCTGTGCTTGTGTACATAGCTCCATTGTCTCAGTTATGAAAAATATATCACATTCTAAACCACTGGAGAAGGATCTAGGGGTTTTCTGAAATGCAGGTCTGCTCAATGAGACTGTCTGAGGAAGCCACATGAATTTGCAAGCAGTGACATATGGTTAGATAAGTGGGTTGAGTCAGAAAGCTCTTCCTCACACAATACGATCAAAATTGAAACAGAGTTGGGACAGTGGGGAAAAGGGCAGGAAGACTGCCTACTTTTTCTCTACAGCCCTAAATCCTGCTTGACTGCAAGCTGTAGCCAGCTCTTTCTCCTCCCCTTTTTTATACTGTCTCTTGTGAGCATGCAGGAGAAATTCACATTTATACTTTGTGAAAGAGCAGTATGGTGTACTGCATTAAGACCAATGTTGTCCCTTGTTTGCATTACCTTGGGACTTATGAGCTTATGGGCTGCAATTCCACTGCGCTAGGCACTGCACAGGCAGAATAAAGCAACTATCTGCTGTCACAAAGAGATTATGATTTAAACACAAGACGAGGAAAACCAGATGGACACAGACAGGCAAGAAGAATAGGGTGGCAACAATGAGAAAACTAGTGTTGTAGGCACTAAGGCAGAAGAAATGCCTCCAAAACCTTTGGCAACCATTAGGCTGTTGGATTGTGAAGTCCTTAAACACTCTGTCCTCTGCATTGTCCTCAGTTTGCCCAGTTTTTCTCTCAAGGATCCCTCCATCCTTTTTATTCAAATGAGCATTTCTATTGCATGAATATTACTCATTTTACATAGGAATAGAAATCGTAAGCAAATAGAGTTTAGAAGAAAAATAGTTGGAAAAAGGAATCTTCTCTGATATACCAGAAAAATGCTTTAATAGGTAATTTACATAAATAATCTAGTATGCATATAAAAGAAATAGATTATAATCTATATGCTTTTCTTCCTGACAAAACGATCTGTAACTTACCTGATAAACCACCCGGATGTATCTGTCTTCCCTTATTCTATTAGCTGTGTATTGAATTACTTGTTTCCTGTTTGAAATGCAATACACTAAGTGTCTATCACTAATGGGTTTACTGTTATGCTCTCCCCTAATGAAATTAAAGCGTACTTTTAAAAAACAGATCCAGTAGAATTTTCACAGCATTTTTATGCTACTTTATTTTATCACAAAAAAATTTGCTTAATAAAGTTCTAAGTCCAGTTCTGCCCTGCAAACTGAAAGCTTGGCTCACTCTATATTCGGTTTCTAGGTGAAAATTTTCAGCAGTGCTTAGCACGCACATTTACTGTGGAGTTTTTTTGGATTGTTCAGAATTGCTGAAAAAAAATAGTTCTGAATGGGCAATATAAGGTGTAAAATATTGGTTTGGTTATTCTATTGCATAGGTCAGGGTTAGGTGCTCTGTGAGTCATTTCTAAATTCTTACACCACCAGCAGTAATTCATTGCATTGACTTATGTAAATAACATTAGCACCTGCTGTAGGTGGCACCAGGCACCTGTACCGACAACAGCAGTTATGGCCTGTTAGTTGGGAAAGGACTCAGCACAGCTGAATCTCAGGTTTCCTGCAAATGTTTCTCCCTCCAACAAAAACATCTGAGAAGAACGTGCCCTTGACTGTGGCACGTGAATGCTGTTGCATTTTCTCATGCCCTTGGAAAAGCAGCAGTGCCCGGCAGTGATTTCACAGCCCATTAGGACCGGTTTCCAGGGGTGTATCTCAAGATATCCAACCTGGGCTTAGAGCCTGGTGCTGCAGAAGGTCTAGTAGAGAAGAAAATTGCTTGAAACTCACAAGTCTTCTTGCAAAAATTTCTTTGGGCTTTTGGTTCACACAATTTTTTTACCAAATATATTACACATTAATATTACACATTTGATTCATTACATTGTCATGGCTTAACTATAATTAGCTTAATCTATTAAAATAATGAATAAATTGTGGCTAATAATATATTTTCTTGATCTTATTATAGTCTATGAAAATAAGAACATCCATAATGAGTTCAGAACATATGTTCATAAGTCATAATTCCTGGACTGTTTCTAAATGTATTTTGGGGCTCAAATATAAAAATATGCATCAGCTTGAAATCTGACTAAATTTAGAAAACACTTGCAGTGTTGAAATACGTCTTTTCAGTATCTCTGAAAAGAATACAACTGTTGAGCTAAGGGGTAGTCTACAAATGCCTCAGAAATGTCAGTTATTTAATGTCTGTGACATTTCTTCTCCCAAAGCAAAATAAACAGAAGTCGTCTGCATACTCAAACTAGACAGACAAGAAAAAAGGTACACTTTTAAATAAGAAATTTCTGACTGATCTGAAAAAATGAGGTGAAAAATAATATTCAGACACAGTGATTTAACATAACTTTCTTGGTGACTAAACAGTTAAAAGTTGATGGGATACTCAGATTAAAGGCACTTCACACAGCTGTGGGCAAACTCTGCTGGTATGATTGTCTTAGCTTCGCTAACGTCAATGACTGCTTCAGCTGAAAATCTGTACTCTGGTACATACAAACAAAGGGTGAATAGACATTTCTGACTGACATCGCAAGAGAGATCTGCAAAGGCCTGGGTGGCTGTGATGCCAACAAGTACGCTAATGCAGTATTAGGAAGTATTAGAATGGGGTCAGACTGTATGTCTGCCTCTGGTCTCTCAGACAAGCATCGAGGAGATGGATAGGATGGTACATACATTACACTTTTGCAGAACTAGGGCAGGCTTGGCACAGAGCGTGTCTGGATTGTTATATCTGGGATTAGCCAAGAGTCTAAAAACTTAAGAATATGAACTTCGTCTGATTGCATTTGTGAAATCCTGCTAAAGCAGGAGACTGGGGCTTTACAGTCCTAAATGTCACTGCTGGAACCACTGCCAGGCCATCAAACCAGTCAAAAACCCTTTCTGTGTAAAGGCTAGGCTGAGGACTAAAAAGAGTCCTGTGCTTGCAGAAGTCTCCTCCTGAAACGTTGCAGGCACTGTGGTCGGGGCGGGCACTGCTGCCAGTGTCCTGCTGCCACACAAAGTCATGATGTCTGTACAGTGATTGCCAAACATGGGAACTGACCTCTACAGCTCAGCTTGGGAAGGTTTACCAACCTTCAGCATCAGCCATGAGACAAAGTACGACAGTCCGATTCCTCTTCCCTATGTCCTTCTGAGCCTTGCTGTTTGAAGCCATGATCCAAACAAGCTATAAGCTAACTATTACAACCACAGTTAGTCCAGCCACTCCTCTGCATTGGAAATAAGAGACCCGTCAGGAAAGAAGCATTAGTCTTGGCAGAGTTAATCTTTGCTTATTTTGATTTTTAGTTCAGATCAGAGAAAAGCCTAGAGTTCTCAGGGATGCTTCTAGGTGAGACCAAATGTGATTCAGAAATCTGGGAGAGGATTTGCATTACTGTTCAAGCAGAACTAGAACAGTTCTTTGTACTTTGTTGCCTTCTAGTAGATGTTTGTGTTGCTCACTTAGTGAGAAGACAAGGGTGGCAAAATTAGTTTGTTGTGTTTTGAAATGTCATTGGTTTAGCTGTTTCTGATAGATTTAAAACTATTCAGTAGGCTTCCTTTCATAGCATCCATACCTGTATGACTGAACCTTACCCCTGGCTGTGCGTCAAAGGCAGGCAGCTTTGAAGATTCATCTTCATCTTCATTCCATATCTAGAGGATGTAACTCTTAACAGGGAAACGTGCTTTTTCTCTGCTGTAATTATTTTACTTCAGTTCTTTCTTTCCTGAATGGTCCTTCAGCCTTTTAGTTTCATTAATGCTTCCCACCAAAAGCAATTAGTGATGACAGTGTGTGCCCTAATTCTTCTCATAATTTGTGTTCTCTGGCAAGCTGTTTTGAGGAGGACAAGCTTGCAATCTGATTTATTATGACCTTATGAATTTTATTTTAAATAAGAAAACAGAGACTGAAACAACACAGTAAGCCATGTAGTCTACCCATCTGCCCACACACAAATTGTTCTATAAGGTACATTTCTCATTATTTTTATCAAATTTAGCTTTTAATATCTAGGAGGCTATTCTACAAATTAACAGACTGCTTCATCCCACATTTTGCCTAAATTTTAGCTACAATTTTTCTGGCTGTGTTAGCCAACAATAACTATCGTTCCATCAGTGATCACTAGCAGGTTGGATGGCTACTATTTGGCCTTCTATTTGGAAGTGGTGCTGATATTTAAAATGATGAGTTGTGTCCTGGCTAAAATGCAGTGCAATAGCATTTCTCCTAGTGTGAGTTCCCTCCCATTAAGTAGTTCGTTCTTCATTTACTTGTGGGTGTTCCCTAGATATACATAGCTTCCCTGTTCTGTAACTTTTAGTGGCTGAAACCAGATGTAATGTTGATTATTACTGAAAAACACCAAGATAGATAGATTTTTCAACAAGGGTTGCTCTTTATTTGGCTTAATGCAGGGCTACGTGACAGCTCGTTGGCTTCCAGTCTAGCCATTATTTGTAACGTACTGTCCTGTAAGCATTTGACTCAACCCCGGCTGAGCAGGCTAAGCATTGTGAAAGCTAATGATGAAACCTCATCTTTATTAAATGTAAATCATACTTTTACTTATTTGTCTCCCCTTAGATGCTATTACTGGCTATACTGGCTAGAATTAATTTTCTGATAATGAAGATTTGGCCTGTTTCTCTCTCTGTTGGGTCCATTTTAAGTGCTGTACACACTGTATTTTTTTTCTATTATCTGTATTTTTTTGTTATCTGGGCTATCTTTATAGCTGCACAGCTAGCAGCGAAGTGCACTATTCCAACGGTCCAGACATTTGATATCCAAAAAAAAGGACGATCCAACAGCACCGAGGGCCTTCCTGTTGCATGGCTCTGTGGCAATTCCTTGATTCCTGTTGCAATGGTCCGACTGGCATCTCTGAAACTCTAACCCTGAAAAAGGTGAAGGGGAGCTTTGTAAAGTGTCTGACCCATATATCACTACAGACTCAATATTGCAGGGCTGGATGGTTGGACTATGGTCCATGCCTAATGATTATATGCTTAATGTGTTTGGTAGATGGTGTCCAAAATGCTGAGCAGCTCCAATGAGTTGTTTCAGGGGGACTGAATAAATCATGCAGAAGAGTGAACCCAGAGAAAAACATAGTGAAACTGCCCTCTAAGGGCCCAGGCACCCTCCTGTCTGACATTTCCCTCCTTCCTAGACTATTTGCAAGAACATGATTTATCACCCGCATTTCCCCCGCTGTTGTTCTCAGCTTCTGCAGCAGCAATGGAATGAACACTAAGACTTTTCCAAGTTTCTGACTTCATTAACAGCCCACAAAACTGGACTAGAGTCTATTAATTCCTGATTTTTTCCCTTTTTAATAAGTTTCTTCTGTTCATTTTTAGCTATAGCAAAAACTTAAATCTCATGTTATTAAGATTTTGATTTTAAGCAAACTTCATTTTAGGGTGGGGTTTTTCCGGCTTTGGTTAGTAGAATGGATGACATTTAGCCTTAGTCACTCTGGTTTAACCATTACAGTCTTGCAAGACCGGGCTGTCTCCAACCCCGGGTTACTGATGCAATCCTCATACTTGGATGCCAATTTTTCACCAGAGTGATCTTTTGTAATCTTGTAGCCAAAGTAGGATGCAGTTTTATATGACTGGAAATATATCAGTGTGTCAAGGTTAAGTCACTGCATGTCAGCCAGACAGGCATATTTTACACAGGCAGATGAAATTCTGAAACTCCGCTCATGTTGCTTAGCCACAGCTGTAACTTCTTTTATTATCTAATTCTCCTGAAAGGATTTGCTGTGGGAGACAGCAGGCTGCTTGCAGTTACTGCTTTGCTCTGTGCAGTTTACATAAACTCTCTCAGACTCAAAAGCAAGAGTATGAACGATACTTTATTTGAATTCCTGAATTAAAGAAGTGGCCAGGAGACCCCACAGAGACTGGAGAAGGAAGCACATAGTAAACAAATTGATCAGATTTGCTAGTCCAGTCCAACATCTGGAAATCAAACTATTAAAAAAAAAAAAAGACGTAAATAAATCCCTTCAGATAGCCTCTTTTTTTGGCTTGTCTGTAATTAGACACAATAAAAGGGTTCTGGTCTTCTAATAACTGCTTTTCTCCAAAAGTAATTTCTTTCAATGTGGCTGAAAACATTATAGGGTTCAAATTTTCACAGTGAGTCACTACAGTAAGGGACTTAGCTCTGTATGCGGGATCCAAATAAAAAGCAGCCTGCTTTTCAGAGGGGCTCTAAGTTCCCACCACACAAGACGCTTGCAGAAGTAAGTCCCTTTTAGCTAGAGCCCTGAATATGAGCCTGGGTCCCAGTGTCAGGCTGCCAAATTCAATCCCCCCAGAACGAGGTGGTATTGCTGAAACAAGTAACTTAATTTTTAACTAGATTTTCAAAGTCAACAACCCAGTGCCCCCTGCTGTCCAAGTACTCTTACTAGCAGGTAAGAATTACATTAAAAGGCTTTCTAGCCACTCACTATTTTTCTATTTAATTTCTGTCCTCTGTCTTCTTATAATCCCTTTTAAAAAAATCTGTTGCTACATTTTCAAAGTGGATACTGATTTTATATTCAGCAAAAGACAGGACCCTTTCTTAATTCACTCTACCAAATCTAATTGTGATTCATATCTATCTAACACCGTGTTGAAAGCCTTTTAATCTTTCAGATAGTCCTTGTGAGACAGGACAGTAAAATTCTGTGTCACAGAAAAAGCTGCTGGCTTGACATTAAAGATCTGAAGATCAAATAAATGCCAGGAACCGCTTTTAAAAAGCTTCTGCTTCTTCAATAGGACCTCAGAATGGCTGTGGTGGTTACTTGACAAATTCAGCTTATAGCTTTGGCTCTCCAGTCTCCAATGTGACCAGAAGATATGAGAAAAATCTGGACTGCGTATGGATCATAACTGCACCTGTGAACAAACTGATCAACCTCACCTTCTCTTCATTCGTGCTTGAAGCACAGTCTGCTCAGGCTTGCCGATATGACTATGTCAAAGTAAGACAGCTGTGTATTTTAACAAGAAAATATCGGTGAGATGCAATACATTAGCCTCTCCATGAGGCTAAAACTTAATTAATAGAAAATGGTCTTATGAAGAAATTAAATTGCTTAATATAATTACAATTTTTTTTGGTGGGTTAGATTACTACTCCAGATGACATCCTGCCTTTTTGAAAACCAATAAGAGTCTTAACATTGTTATGGGGACAAGCTTCTGTTCTTAAGGCTGCCTATATAAATGAGCATTTATTTCACAGAATAGAAACAAAACAAAACCCAAGCACTTTGAAAGTAAACATGCAGATTCATTATCGTACAAAATTGCTTGAAAATAATTTATAAAATTTTGAATAAATAAGTCCTGATGCTAAGTGCTCATCTGTGAAAGCTGTTGTCTTGGACATGAGCATCCAAAACGCAGGATAGCAGAATGCTGCTAAACAAGATCCACCAAGGAGTGTTCTAGATCCTGTTGAGCATTGGAGATGCTCAATGAAACTAGGAATAAATTCTACATTTTGGTGAATAAAATCAGCCTTTCTCATTGAAGAGCACTTTGAGCTTACATATAAAAATGAAAATGAATGCCAAATTAAAATAGAAGAAATTTTTCACAGATTTGCTGATATGGGACCAGAATGTTCCATAATGAGATTTACACTGTCCAACAGAATTATTTAATATGGCAGTGAATAATTATAGTCATCAAGAACATTCTATTAAAGCACAAGAGCACCTACTGCTTTCAAGTAAAAGAATCTTTAATGTCAGGAGGGGCCTGAGAACTTTATTTCTATTTATTGTTGTGCCTAAACTATATAGCTATGCTAAAAAGCTTATATGCTTTTCTTCTTTCAGCTTTATGATGGATATAATGAAAATGCCAATTTAGTTGGCACATTCTGTGGATCTACAGTGCCAGCTCCTTTTCTTTCTACCCGTAATTCCTTGACAGTGAAATTTATCACAGACAATTCTGTGGAAAGGGAGGGTTTCAATGCTACCTACACCACAGTGGATCGTAAGTATACATATATACATATGCATATATATTGTTGTGACTGTTTTGTGGAAATACATATTTAAATAATAAATCATCAAAATTTGTTCTAGATATAGGGCCCAGGAAAGTGCAAAGACAGTCCTTAGTACAGCTCTACTGAGCATCTACAAGCAAGCAAAAAGCAGCACTGCTAGTCCCCAATGCAATTTGCATCTGTCTTGGCTGGCTGTGGGGTGGCTGTCAGTCTGGAGTGCAAAACAGGAAAATTCTATTCTACATTGTTAACAAATACTCTGATAGTATAGGATTTTATTTATTTGAGTTTTACAACATACATTGACACAGCATTAGCATCTGTTTTACTTACTTTTTTTTCCTTCTAGAGAGTCACAGGTAAATACAAAAGTATATTGACCAGTGTAGTTTTGCTCAATAAATATTTTTCCCCAGTTGGAAAGGTTTTCACTCTATGATGCATTTATTATTATTTTACACAGGACTGTGTGGAGGAATATATAATGCAACTTCTACATCCCTGACCGCAACATCTCCTAACTTCCCAAATGAATATCCACCATTTACTCTCTGTACTTGGGTCATTGATGCCCCTCCACAGCAGCAAGTCAGGGTGGTGGTAGAGGCCTTCCACCTCCATTCTGGCCAGGACTGCTCCCAGAACTACCTAGAGCTCCAGGACTCACCAACAGTAAGAAATTTACAGTTGATAGCATTCCCCATTCACATTCAGCTCCCTTCACTCTTTGTAAAGAGAGGAGAAACCCACCATTTGGTAATAGATTAACTGATGATTCTGTGTGAGGGGCACATCCAAAGCATTACACGCTGTCCCCCACTTAAGGTGCGTTAACTGGTAGACAGACCTCATGGAAGCACACTATACACACGTTGAATTAGACCTAGTAAGTGTTACACAATTTTTCACAGTTGCACCAAGCAACAGAGCTGCCAAACCTAACACCCAGAAAATGCTGCCCAACGGCAAGTTTTCATAAACTAATTGTACTTCCTCCCACCCAAGAACCATAATAAAAAGAAATATTCATGCCAAGAAGAGTGTTTGTAGAAAGCCCCAGAAAAAAACCCAACCTATTTATTTCCCTTAGATTATATTATTCTAAACCTTCTTTCATTGTTTCTTATTTTGGCATGAAAATACCTGTTACATTTGATTTGTTTCTTATAATAACTGAACATAAAATGTTGAGACATTATTAAGTGATTTCCATGAGAACTTTAAAATGTGACTGCATAACTGCTATAGAAAGTGCTGAGACATCTACTCATCTCAAGTTCAGTAAGTAGAAAACCAAATTATATCATTAAGTAGAAGTAACTTGTGACATGTATTGAATTCCAGCACAGCCAAGGATCAGTCCACAGATTCTGTGGCACTGAAACTTTTCCAGTCCCTGAATTTTATTCTTACGATCGCACTGCCATCGTGACTTTCAAATCAGATGAATATATGATTAATAATGGAGTCAGATTTACCTATCAAGCTACAGGTAAGCTTGAAGAAATGTCTAAAAAATCTACCTACCATTCTCTTTGTTGATTCCATACAGTGACAAGCAATACAGAGATCTGAAATGCTTACATGTTTCTGGTTTTCTGTCTCAAGGTTGCAGCAGAGCGTATAACCAGCCATTTGGTTACCTGAAGAGCCCTGGCTGGCCTGGTCGTCACCCCAATAATATGGACTGTTCTATCATTCTACGAGCTCCTCCAAATCACACAATTTCTCTCTTTTTCCATGCTTTCAGTTTGGAGGACAGCATCCAGTGTTCGCGTGATTTCCTAGAGGTATCAAGCAAGTATACATATTTTGTGGGCCTCTGTCAAAATCTGCTTAATTCAAAAGATATTAATAAGCTTGGATCAAGTTTGAGCTGAACTGACATTAGGGACTAATTTATTGCTACAGTTTTATGGTGAAAGGTACTCAAATGTTACAGTAAGTGGTTAAACAATACACACTATAGTAAGTCCAAAACCATTAATAGTTTCATTTTCAGCTAACTCATCTTTACCTAGCTCTTGTTGATGTTACTCAGTTAACAGAGCAAGCCAGGATAGTTTTCATCCAATATTAACATCTGTGCATGAACAGAAAGCCATAAATCTGAGTGCTTTCTTTCCAGCAGTAGATTCCACCTGCTTGATATTTTCCTTAAAAATATTTTTTTTGCTAAAAAAACAATTTTTCTTCTAAAAAAAAAGGGGGGGGCTCTAGTAACAAGTGTTGCAAAAGTACTTTGTGTCAATAAAAACCATATCCTCCTACACAATCCTTACTCTGTCCTTTCATGCTTGTTGAAGGTTTCCCTATTCAGCTGGCCAGATGACAAAAATCAGATGTCTGTGGCAGAATCAGTATTTAGCTCTCCTTTCATATCCTCTTTACTGTCGCAAGAAATGGATTATTGGAGCATTACTGGAGCTCAGAAAAAAACCCAACAGAATAAACCTGAGCTATGTAATATGACCTGTGTCTTAATGTGACCAGGCAAAAAAGTGGTCTGCAGGGTAAAGAATTAATCTTTTCATCTGGAATATTAACACTTCTTCTGGAAAGTAAAACATGGGCTTCAATTGCAAAAGCACATCTTAGCTACTAGTCAAGAAATTTTTCCAGTCAGGAGATGTACCTCACCATGAAATTTAGGCACCTGTTTCTGATGATACTTGTTCTGTGCAATTACTTACAAAACTCAGACAGACTGGTCTCTTTTTCCTTCTATACAACAATATATAGTAGGAAAAATAACAGTATTAAAATTACAGTTATGGTATGCATGCAAGTCACTACGTAGTTTATGCTGTGCTTGTGGCACTGCATAATTGTACTAGTGTATAACTGGTGTAGGGATTTAATGTTGACAATGTTTCTTGTTTCCCTTCAAGGTCAGAAATGGGAGTGATGTGCAATCACCACTACTTGGCAGGTTCTGTGGAAACACTGTGCCCAGTCCCATCTTCCCCAAAAATCATGTCGTCTACCTTCGTTTCAAGAGTGATTTTTCAGGGGCTCATGATGGATATGAAATTACTTGGACTTCGTCATCAAGTGGTAAGGCTGTAATTACAAAGTAATTCCACCCAGCAATTGTACACAGAGGGAAAATACAGAAATGTGGAATTCAGCCTGCTCAGTTTGGGCCCTGCCTCATCAACACTTAAGACCTCCCCAAGCATGCATAGTCCACCCTATTCAGTCACTGGAAAGAGGCAGGTGTTCCTGAAGACCAGTGGGGCAAGATCCATTTTATGTGATGGAAGCAATTCCCTCTCTCTAATGTTGACTTCAGCAACCTCAGAGGATGTAGTCCACTTCAGATGAAGATCTACCTCTTTCACTGAGAGGTCAGAAAATATCAGGAACATCTGTCTTAGGATCCACAGAGTGGTAGTGGAAGTGACTCAGCCTACTCCATCAATAATCCAGTTGTGATATGCTGTAGGATCTAGGCACTGCTAAGCCTGAAGAAGACTGAGATTTGCCCCAGGAAAACAACCTAACTCTAATAGTGTGTAGTGACTATATAATAGACACATTCATAAATGGCTTATGGAATAGCAGTGAATAGCTGGGTAATAGTTTGTTCACGACACTAAGTCACTGGAGGTAGGAAAGCTCATGGCCAGCTGAAAAGTACTGCAGAATAACTTTACAGTAGTGAGTGGCTTGGTGATGGAAAGGCGGATAAAGTTCAGTGTAGAAAAGTGTTGATGAAGAACATGGGCAAAAAACCACAATCCTAACTTTACTTACAAAATACAGGCTCTGAGCTGACTTTTAGCACTCAGCAACAAGATCTTGGGGGTAAAATAGTTCCATGAAAACAAGAGCTCACTGCTCACTAATAGTCAAGTAGGCTAGCACAATGCTAGGAATTGTTGGGAAAGGAAGAGACAACAAATAGACAGCCACCGTATAAATCCATAGTTCACACACAAATTGAATGATGTACACAGTTCTGGTCTCCTCCTCTTATAAAGAAGCCAGTATGACTGGAAAAATTTCAGGCAAAAGGGCTCAAAATAAAAAATGGCTTCTATATGAGGTATGCTGAGACTTTTTAATCTGGTTAAGAAACTACTGAGGTCTATAAAATTGAGCGATTTTGGATGGTAAATAGAGATCAACTGTTCATTGACTTTTCCCTTAGAAGAACCGGAGGCCTTCCGATAAAGGCAGGAGGTGGTAGGTTCAAAACAAGCCAAGCAAAACAGTTCATCACACAGTATGCAGTTAAGCTGTGGAGCTCCTTCCTATAGGATGCTACAAGTTTACATGGATTTGAGGGCTACCTGAACAAGTTCATGGAAGACATCTGATAAAGACTGTTAAATACAAAGATGCCATCTCTGGGAGCTGTGAGTCAAAAATTCTTGGAGACTGTGAGAGTAATCTGCGTCATGATCTGCACATGCTTACTCCTACTCTATAAACTTGCATTTCTCCCAGGGCATCTGCTTCTGCCACTGCTGGAGATGGAATTTTGGTATAAATGGCCTTTAGTTTACTTAATATGACTATTTTCTCTGAGTTGCTCTCTGTATTTGTCTATCAGATGGGAATTCACTACGTTTCATTCCAAAGAACAGCCAAAAAGAATTTGTCTGTAGTTGAGTAGTTGGGAACTGAACTGACCAAAGCACAGATTTAAGACTTTGGTTCATGTTTCAAAGAGTTTTGGAGGTTTTGATTTTTAATATCCAGTGATGGTCTAATGCCCATTGCATATTCTTCTCAAGCTGCTGAAGCTACAGCTTCAGTTTTGTCTCTTATTGGAATAATGCTTTTATCCACATTCATTTTTTTCAGCTCCCAGCATCTCTCTGTTTTTCAGTGCTACTACTAATACTGTACTAATGCACTACATCATGTAGTATCTTGTGAAACTAAGCCTTCTAAGCTAATTAACAGTGTCTGTTGCCAGGATGCGGAGGAACATTATACGGCAGCACTGGCTCATTTGCTAGTCCCAGCTACCCGGCAACTTACCACAACAACACTGATTGTGAGTGGGCCATTACTGTGCCCAAGGGACGAATTGTCACAGTGAACTTTGATTTCATCAGCATCGATGACCTAGGGGATTGCAGTAGCAACTATCTGATCCTTTACAACGGGCCAGATGCCAGCTATCCCCCAGCTGGGCCGTACTGCGGGATGGTATGTATTGCCTACTGTCTGTGACCTTGTAAGTGGTTAAAATGAATCTTTACTCTTTCATATTCAAGACTGTTTCCCCAATTCTGGCATGAATTCTACATAGATGAGTGGAAGTGAAGGCATAAGGCTTGTGTGGCACCTTAGAAGCCTTCCAATGCAGACCTTACAGTGACATCTAGTGGGAGGCATCAAGCTATTTTTCTCTGTATTTAGTTGCATTTGTGATTTAAATATTTGTAATACCCTAAGAGAGAAATGCAAGAGCAGTATCTACCACGGACCTGAGGCCACTTTCAATCTATGATCCAATTTGTGCCTCAGTTTTAACTCTCTGACTGGCTTTTCCGAAGATTCTTGATGTTCTACAAAGCTTTTAATTTTTCTTGTCTTTAATTTTAGGATACAAACATCGCTCCATTTACTGCTACATCTCATCAAGTCTATATAAAATTTCATGCTGAATATGTGACTTTACCATCAGGATTCCAGTTAAGCTGGACAAGCTAGAACACTCTTTATGAGAAGTACATTACCTTTCCTTGCTATACTGAAGAGACTTTAGATCATCAAGTAAGTTTGAAATACTGTTATGATAATTGCAGCTGAAGTAAGGCCCTTTAAAAATTACTGTAAGTGAAGCTGTTATGAATTTAGAGTTCTGTCCAAAAAATGTGATCTCCCATTGTACTGCAAATAAACTATTATCTACCCAACTGGGAAAATGAGTTTTTGCTAGTTTTTGAAACTTATTTTTTATATTCTTCTACATAATTTCAAACTTTTACATTTAATGCTAAAAAAAGTGAATTAGCCAGGATAAAACTTAAACATAAAACATTCAACATGAAGTTGATAAGAGGACTTAACATATGAAGTTGTCTTTAATTAGTTCTATAGAGTTATGTGGCTTTGTCCCAAGCATCTTTTAAAACGTTAGCTAAAGTTTTATTCAAATTCAAATAAAATCAGAAATTGCAAAAAAATGGCCCCTGTCCTACAACCACTTACAAAGATAACTTTGCTGAAGAACTTTCTGTAATACTGCGCATTGAGCATAAGAACCCGGCTGAATAAGTAGGCAAGCAGTCACTGAAGTTTAACACAGTAAGGACGTGCTGTGGTACTAAACCTTAATCACATTAAGAAGTAATGTCAGGATCAGAGCCCTACATTCAATATACACAAATAACTGTGATTATATTTATTGAGCTATATCTTCAAGCTTCAAAATCTGTTTTGCAACTGAACATAAAAAACATGAGACTTCTAGTAACTATGTCACCTTCCTAGTCAACTTGTAGCCAACTTCCTAGACATTTATATAACAGATATAACTTCAGAATAGAGCAGACATAAAAACATCAATTGACCTTTGACTAGAATTAGTTTTTCCCTTCCCCAGGCTAACACACATCATACATAAAAAATGTTGTTGACAGGGTATACAGAGGACATTGATTCCCACCATGAAACATTTTTTGTCACAACCCAGAACAAACGACCAATTCGTTTCCTCAATGTCACCTGTGATGGACAGGCAAGAGGGATTCACACCACAACAAAGGAACACAGGCCTCAACAGAACTCTCACTTCATAACTATTACAAAGAGTCACTCACAGGGAAAGTAATTCCTTAATGTGATTATTGCAACAATTAATTATGAAATGACATTCAAGTGTTAATCGCAGTTCTGACAAAATCCAGGAACACTTTGAAGATTTCCCAGTGAATGCTAAAAAAGCCATCATTCCACAAACATACAAAACTTTATAGTGGCTGAGAAGCCATCCTGGTTAAAATAAAATGTAGAAAACACAAAACAGACAAAAAGGGCAAGAAGGTAGATGGCAAGCTATAAAATACAATTCAAAATCATCTGGTAATAAGTTAGAGAAAAACCTGTGAACTCCCACTGGCCAACAGAATTAGATGTAAGCCAGCATTTTAGAGTTCTCCAAGGACTGTGAAAAATCTAGCTTATGTACAGGTGATACTCCTGCTAACGTGCTAAAGTATAACATGGAAAAAGGAAAAATATCTGTATTTGGATCAAACTAGGAGACATCTATGTCCTACTGAGCTGCTGGCAGAACAGAAAGTTCCTCTAATAAGGGAAGACATAAAGGACCATATAGTCAATTTAAACATTTTCAGATTAGCGGCCCAGAAAACTCTTGTTGAGAGCCCACACGAAACTAATTTCATATCTGCAATCAAGGGACGATGCAATCTTTGTCCGTAAAGTTTATTAAAAACCCCATAAAGGGGATAGCAAGCAGTAAAGAAAACAAACATCTGAACTGCCTGGAGATAAAGCTACAAAATAAGCTTTAAAGATAGCAGTGTGTAAGACACTGCAAGTACAATCAAGCATGGCTTCAGCTGTTTGCCTACAGAGATCAGGAGGACTTTATTTCTTCCTTGTGGACGGCTGCATCACGGGGCTTTGTGAACGTCCATTGTGGTTTTGACCTTTCTATGAATCACCGTGGACTTGGTGCAGGTGGTGCAGGGCAGGGAATCCCCTCAAGATCTGGCTGCTGTCTCTTGCTGCTAGATGGCCAGTCATGGAAGCATCAGAGTTTAGGCAAGAATCAGCTTGGCAAGAACGTCGTCATTTTCTGCACTTTACGAGCCTGGAGCAGAGCTCAGCTGGAAGCCACAGGTGAAAGGGAAAGGAATGTCTCCCTGCCATTGCAGGTAGTGCTCTGCAGGACATTCATTTCTCTTGGTAAAAGTGGATCACGCCATGACAGACAGTGAGTTCTCAGGTTAAACCTTGGCCTTGTCAGGAGTATGACAGAGCATAAACCGACAAACAACAGAAACCTGTACATGGTTTTAATGAACAAAGTTCATTAGTGGCTTTTTGAGACGGATATCAGCCGCACATCATACAGTTTATGGACACAAAGTTGAGCTCCCTGAGAACACTCCTGTCCCCCATGCTCGCCATGCTGAGGCTGGCCTGCTGTTGACTTAATGAACAGTATGTAGATGCAATCTGGTGACCTGTGACAAGCATGAGGCCATTCTGGTAATAAGACCTTTGGCCTTAAGCTCTAGAGGGGAACTGCAGTTAAACTGATGAGTTTGCTGAAATCCGTACTTCAAAAAGATTGATTTCACTACGGGAAAAAGCATGTTTCACTTTAAAGCTGACTAAATGTTTTTGGACATTTTTTTATATACATACTTGCTCTTGGCATGACTTTCTGTCACAACGTCAAACAATTTTTATGGAATCATTGAGCTTCTGCAGAAGAAAAGACTAAAGAGCACTATGAATAGGAGAAAGAGAAATCTGTATGTTTTTTTTTGTAATCTAACATAAAACAATGCTTGGCGCATCTTTAAATGTTACAGATACTCCATACCTGCACATAATTTTATTTACAAATGAGTTAAATGCATGAGGTTCTTTAGAAAAAAAATGAAAGTCCAGCAGAGAATTTGTGCTCATGAAGACTGTTGAATGAAGCTGCTGGTACAAGGTTCAATTGATCCAGCCCAACTGACTCTCGCCAGAAATAGTCAAAGTCTAAAATTAGAGTAAATTATCAAACCCATTCTTTAAAAAAACAGGAACAAAGTAACCTACTGCTGTCCGCTAACATTTTATATGAGGAACCACAACAGAAATACCACTGCAGAAGTATTAAAGTGGAGGTCCTTAGAGGAGAGGGCTGGTGCTAAGCCATGTTTCTGTCTTGGAAGGTAAGGAGTCATTTAAAACGCTTTAAAATGAATGCACAGCAAAAGCAAACAGGAACAACTAAACAGGTAATTTAAAAAGAATTATTCCATGAAACTTCTACGTGTTTTTTGCAGTGTACCATTCAAAAGACAAAATCTGTGTTTATTAAGATTTATGGCTTCGTCTCACAATACTGCCATGAATATCTTTGCTTTTATGACTGTGCACATTGCTGTCTATTTTTCAGCTAATGTCATAGTTATGAATGCTGCGTGTCCGTATTCTAACAGCTGCATGACTGCAACCAACCTCTCCCTTGTCAATGACAAAGCACAGCTAATGAATGTGCATGTTTTCATTTCCTAGAGCCTGCATGTTTTTAACTTACATGTAAATCTTCTTCTGCATGTTACTATATGTATTTATTTTTATGTGAAGGTATATTTTATGAGGCAGTTATATATGAATGGTAAGCACTCCAAAGACTAGGATTTGGAAAATAAGCACTAAAAGGTCCCTAACAGTATTTCTTAATTGCCCTTCCCATGTGGTGGGGCTATTATTTATAAACAATAAATGAGAAGTAATACCACAATGAGATCGTTGGGGCTATAGTTACTTGAAGTAAAGGAGAGAGAAGATACACAGCTAAAATGCTAGAAATCGTGGTGTTGGTCAATTTAAAACATTAGCTAATTTTAGTTAAATTTACAAAGCAATTTTGACTGAAAACCAGTTTTCACTCAGCTCATAAAGCAAAGGAGGAGGTGTCTCAGTTTCCCACAGTAACTCGAGAGAAGTGTCCTAGGCACCAGATTAACATATTTAGTGTAATTATTTTTGTCAGCTGCCAAACTACAACCACAGAATTATTCTGCAGTCCTGATTAAAATGAAATGTAACACAAATTCATAGCATTGACATAACAATGTTCATAACAACAACAGCAACAATACAGGATTACTAACAAATAGATGTTTAAAATGTTTATTAGCTGATAATAAAAATAGAGGCCAAATTCTACAAGTTTGCTTTTATAAGGCAAAGATCAGCAAAATAAATATTGTGTGCCAATTATCACACATAATGACTGTAATGTTGATAGATACATTTTTAGGTAGCAGCACACACCGGTTTTTGCAGGCGCATGTTGCTGTTGTATTGTTTTGATGCTACACTAACCCTGCATTAATGTTGACTGTTATGAAAGCTTTTCTTCGAGGGGAAAAAAAAGGATAAAAATAGAATAATAATGTAAAACCTCCTTGCCTTGGTTAGAAGCTAGGACAGCCAGAGCAAGGGCAGCGTTGGAGCTGCTCGTCCCCTTGCTGCTCCCCAGTACAGCGAGAGGAGCCAGCAGGAGGCACGTCCAGTGCTCCCTGCCCAGACAGAGCAGGTTGGGGGCAACCAGTCCAGGGAGCAACTTCTCCCTCTTCTTATGACCACAAGGCAGCCGCAGCTCTGTCATACAGTCCTGGCCATACATCTACCTCATAGTCACCTACTTTAGCCTGCGGTCCCACAGACAGAAGGCATACGCCAGCCTCTCCAAAGAATTCAGGCATTTGCTCTACAAACATTTAAGCCAAGTGAGAAATTTAGAACAAACCTGACAGATATCAAAGATATTTTATGATTGTTTCATAACCAAAAAATCAGTAGCTGGATTATACAGCAAGACCTGAATTAGAAAAGCCTGTACTGTAAGCTCAACCGCCGTACACGTGGGGAGGACTCCACCGGCCGGTCCCCAGACACAGGCTGGCCAGCCTCTGGCCGAAGGTATAGAAAGAGCTGAGGATATTTGGGGTCAAAGGGGTTATGCAAGAACTGATGTACTGGGAAGAGGTGGTAGGGGACAAGAGAAGGGAGATGGGGTTACTGCAGCGGCATAGGCCCTCTGCAGAAAATTAGTCCTCATTAGGATGACTGCTAATGGAACAACCTGAAAATTACGTTTTCAAGATTGGGGAAAGACCTGACCCTTGGACAGTGTGGCATGTGTACTTATTTTCCCAACCCTTCTCATCCAATTGATACTTAGTGCTTCGTGAGGAGCTGAGAAGCTTTAAAAGGAACGCTCAACAGCAACTCCACGTTGCCAAATCCAGTGCAGACTGGATGAGGGTACTGATTAGTGTGTTTACTCAAAGGGTTTGATAAAGAAGGAACCAAAGCAGATCACATAGAAGGCATGAGCGACAGATGAACTGTTTGCACAAGAAGAGGATAATGAAATTAGGTGGATGGTAAAAAAAACCCCAATCCTGACAATAAGGAGTAATGGCAATATGTTCATTACGCGAGGAGTAATTAAATACTTCTATGGTAGGGGTAGAACGCGGACATCCAGGCCATGTGCAATGTAATATGCTATTGTTTTCGTCTCTGCGTGAACGGGGCAGTGAGAAACCAGGTGAGCTTCTCATTAGCCATTAAGACACTATTTTGTGAACACCTTGTCCTAGTCACCTGTACTTTGCTGGAATAAGCAAGTCGGGACCATGTTTTACAGGCAATGAATCTGCCTAAGCCATTGCTACTAAACAAAGCCTGCGATGGTTCTCCATGAAACAGTAGACATGCTGGCACCTAGATCTTTGGGACAACCGACTCATGGCAATCAGGGCATTTTCTCAGACAGGAAAGGGATCCAGATTCATGTTCCTGCAGACAAAAAGGAACTGTACATCCAAGTGACCGTGTGTTCTGCTGAGCAATCCAGATACATGGAAGTTCTTCCAGTTGTGTTTTGTAAGAAAGACCTGAAAGCAGCCTGTAACTTCAGGAAAGGATTCCAGGTAGTAAATGCCATTTAGGGATAAATATGCTACAATTCTGCAACCCAGAATTAAATCCTTACATTCCTAAAAAAGGAAACGCTACGTTAAAGGAGAAACCGCTGCCTGACGAAGCCGAGTCTCCCCTCGCCACCCGTCAGCTCCAAGCAAGGCTGTCCCACGCTGCCGGCAGACCCCTCGCGTCCGCGCCCAGCCCCCCCCGCTGCCTGACAGGGCGGCGGAACCCACACGGCAGCTCCTCTCTCGGGGCTGTGCTCCTCTACCGGGCAGGCTACTTCTACGAGCCTGGCGGTGGCGAGGAGCCGCCCGAGGCCGCACTCGCCGGGAGCTGGCCCGGCAGGCGGACGGCGCTGCTGGGCACGCCTGGCCCAGCGACCCGGCCTGCGGCGGCCACCGCGCTCTGCGGGCTGGGACCGCCCCGGGACAGACGGCGGCCGCCAACCCCGCCACGCGCATGCGCCGAACCCACCTTCGCGCAAGCGGAATCCTAGCGGCTTGCGGCCTTAAACCCCCTGTCACCTACGGAGCGCGCTTATTGGCCAGCGAACCTTCTTTCAGCGCCTGCAGCCAATGGTCAGTGGGTCTGCGAACGAGGAGGCACACTGATTGGTCCGATGCCTTCCCACCCGTGGGTGGAACCGCTAAGGCGGCCGGCCGGCCTTAGAAGGCGCGGAGAGCGCCCCCGCTTCCCGGTGGGGGCCGGCAGCGCGCCTGCGCGCCAGGGCGGTGGAGGCGGTGGGATGGGGCGTGGCGGGGCGTGGCGGTCTCGTGCAGCCGCGGGGAGCCGCCCTCAGGGCCACCGACCACCGTCCCGCTGCGGCACCGCGCGGTGAGTCGCCCTGGGGGCAGCCGATGGGCCTGTTCCTCCGCTCGGGAGCGGGAGGGCGGTCAGCATCCCGGTTAGGGCTCCGCTGGGCTGCGGCGGGCGCGGGGGGACGGGACGGGACCCCTCGGCGGCGCGGAGCAGGCGGGCTCGGTGCTCCCTCAGGGTGGGGGCCGTCCCCGCGCTGTCCCGGCGGGCCACCCCGTCCGGGTTCTTCCGCCCCCGCCGCCTCACGGTGTCTATTTCTGCCCCGCCCAGACCATGTCTAAGTCGCTGAAGAAGATCGTGGAGGAGAGCAGGGAGAAGAACCAGCCCGAGGTGGACATGTGTGATCGCGGCATCTCTAACATGCTGGATGTGCCCGGCCTCTGTAGGTACCGCCGGCGGCGGGCGGGGAGAGCGCGGAAACTTCCTTATTTGTCCTGGGACGAGCCGGGGCCGCAGCTGGCCCTGGGCGCCGGGGTGCGGGGGCGGGGTGGTCCGGCCGCCCCCTCCCGGCTGCTGCCCCGGCCCCTGGGCGGTGGTGGGGCGACCTGAGCCTGCATCGTGCCGGGGGCGCCCTGAAGCTTTGGGCATCGGGGGCTTGGGGAGAGATTCGTGGATAGGAGGAAACACTGTGGCTCCCGGCAGCACCATAACGAGCCGTGTGTTCAGGAGAGCCCCGGCTCCGCTGCACCGGAGAGACCGGTGTGGGGAGCTGGGACTGCCGCCCGTCTCTCCTGTCACCTCTGCCCACGCACCGTCTGCGACCCTGAGTTCTCCCGGTCTCTCGCTGCTGTCTTTCTGGCACTTGAGTGGTGGGGAGACTTTGCCTCCTGTCCGTCCTTGCCTCTCCCTGCTACTGAAGCAGAACCACCAGCCAAGTAGCATCTCCACTGGTTTTTGAAAGGGATAGGGTGACATCGGCCTGGAGCTAGGCATGGCTGATCTCTGAAGGAGAGTGAAATAATACTGTGTTTACAGATACAGCGATGTCATACTTTGGATATTGCATGATCGCATGTGCTTCCAGAATTGTGACAACTTGTTGTTATTGTTATGTTGCATTTGCTGTAGTTAACTTACAGCAAATGCAACATACCAGTAACAACATACTGTCACAGTTCTGGGGAACTTGTAAATGAAGAGTAAGGCAGGTAATTTTACCTTGCTGTTGCTTTAGCTAAGACTGCATACGATGTTGTGGATAGTAAGTTAAAGTTGTGGCTGGCTGTAGTGTGTCATGGGCTGAAGTTTTCCTGAATACATGATGTAATGAGAAAAAAGCAAAGTCTGAAACAACCAACGTACTTGGAACTCTAACTCTATCCTGGTTTAGCTCTTTACTATGTTTGTTAAACTTGATAGCAATCAGGAGCAAGTGTATGTAGTTCTTATTACGTGATGGAAATGAGTTCAGGGAAATGTATGGCTTACTACCAACTCACCATTGTCTGCAGAGTTGGGAGCAGACCAGAGTATCTTCACTCACATCAGTGAAGGATGAAGACTTAAGTACAGTTTTGCCAAACTAGGTTCTGTACTTAAGTCTTCATCCTTTACTGATTCTTTTCCCGCTTCCGAGTTGCACATGGGATTTCAGGAAGATTACATTGTAAAGCCTGTATATATCAACTCATGTTAAATTAAAAAGTTCACTGTATTTGTATTGGATGAACAGTTGTTTGAGACCAAGTAGTGTTTAGCTTGCATAAACTAGAGACCCCTTTTCAGAACTAGACTTACCCCTTTCAGATAAACTAATGCATCAACAGTATGAGGCAGCAGTAGAGTACTGTTGCTTTTGTTAAGTAGACTTGGTGCCTGTTATCAGCACTAAGATACATAGTTAATTAGCCAGCTTTGATCTTTCAGGCAGGGCAAAAAAGGTAATGTTGGGGCATATCAGTAATGCTAAAGTAAAAAAAGCTTGTCTTGTACAAACACTGGTTTGGGTTTGTTGTGCAGGCAGGGTCAGGGACCACATTGTGCGATGCTGTGGTCCACAGGTGGTCCCTGATACCAAGCTGCTAATTAAGCATCTGAAGCTTGTTTGGCAGGGAGCTCCCTAGATGCAGTGTAGACTTGTGGTACCCTAGTTACACTGCATCAGAGAAGCCTGTGTGCAGATACTCTTGGGCACATCATGGGACTTGATTTAGTGTGGGGATTTGGGGCCTTCTCCAATTTGAGATGGAAGTTAGAGGAGTGGGAAGTGATGACTAGTTTCTGTTCTGTTAATTAAGACCTTCTTGCTTTTTCAGTTACTCTGCATTATCAGTTGGGTTTTTTGGTTTGGGTGATTTTTTTTAAAGGTATTTGCCACTTCGCGTCTGGAGAAGGAATAACTTCCTCCAAATATGACTTTAAAAAAGTAATGAATAGGTATTACCTATTACCTCTGAATTTTAGGTAATGGTTTGATAAATGTTAAACTTGCTATGTCTGTCATTTGACTCCTAATGGATGGCCTTTTCTAGTATAGATTGGGTGTTTTTGTTTCTCTGGCTCTCGGAACTGACAGGGAAGCTAAATGAGTCTGACCTGGTGTCTTCCCTTCTAGGTGTGTTGGATATCTTTGCAATGCAGTGCAGTGTTAAAGCTTGCCTTTTCAGAAACTTTGTTTTTTCCATGAAATAAAGATCTTTGTTAAAAACAACCATCATGGTTCATGCCCAGTGACTGTTCTTTCACAGCGTCTTTAACGATGGCCATGAGTAGATGTTCAGAGATAAGGGTAAGATTAGGTTACGATTGGAGGGAACATTTTGGTGGTGTTTTCCCTGTTTTCGGCCATTTAAGGTTTAAGCACTTACTAGGTTGGAGGATACTCCTAAGTTACTGTGTTTAATAGCCCCTGATAGGGATTTTGGCTGATATAATTGTATAATGGTTGTGAATGCCCCCCCTGGTGGCCAGTAACTCTCAAAGTAAGCTGATCCCTGTACTCTTGGTTGTTCTTCACGAAAAGGACCAAGCCTTGTCCCGCTGTCCACGTGACTACTTGCTGCAGAGTGGCTAGTGGACTCATATTTAAGCTTTCTTAATTTAATTCACATAGACTTAGTGCAGACACAATGTGTCCTGGTTTCAGCTGGGATAGAGTTAATTTTCTTCCTAGTAGATGCTGTGTTTTGGATTTAGTATGAGAATAATGGTAACGCATATTGTTTTAGTTGTGGTTAAGTAATGCTTATATTAAGTCAAGGACTTTTTCAGCTTCTCATAGAAGCTGAGAGGGAGCATAAACAGGACAAGATGGCCAAAGGAATATTCTGTACCATAAATGTAATGCCTAATATATGAATGGGGGCAGGAATCTGTGATCACTGCTTGGGATGGGCTAGGCAATCAATCATTGGGTGGTTAGCAATTTTATTGCATCACTCATTTTGTATATTTTTTTACTATTATTATTTTCTCTTCTGTTACTGTTTTACTAAATTGTCTTTATCTCAACCCATGAGTTTTCTTTCTTTTTTCTCCCTCTTCTCCCTATCCTACTGAGGCAGGGGGGAGTGAGTGAATGGCTGCACGATCCTGGTTGTGGGCTGGGCTTAAACCACAACACAGGGATTTGGAAGCAGTGCACCGTGTAGCATCTGCTCAGTGTGCCAATCCTCTTCCTTCACGTGCAGACCTGTTCTTGTCATGTGTGTTTAAAAAACAAACAAACAAAAAAAAACCCAAAAAAAACCCAACACCCCAAAACACAAAAAAACCAAACCATTAGTGATCCATAGATAACTGGTGTTATATGGGGAGAGAGAGGAGAAAAGGGAAAGGGGAAGATATTCCCTGGCTTGGGTAGGATTCTTTTCTGACCTCTCTTTCTAGTCTAGTGAATGACTTGCTGCAGTACAGGACAGCCACTTGTATTTTCTTTTGCATTGACTTCTACCTTCTGTAGTAGTTGTGGGAGAGACAAAACAGACCAAACTTGCCTCTGTCAAATACCAATGTCTCTTTCCAAATAAAGAGGAAATACTTTTCCTATCTGGATGGAGATTGACACTCGGTATCTGAAAACTGTCTGAAACTAGCTTAGACCTAGAAGCTTGGCAACCTCTACATCTCTTTCCACTTCTGTGTTTAGTAAAGGAAGAGTGGAGTTACCAGCTTGTATATAATGCGGTGTTCAGATTCACAAAGAAAAGTTCACTGGTCCCTGAGCTGCTGCTTGCTCAGGAGTTAATTGATGTCATTAGAAGTTGAGTTCTATTTTTGGAATATTCCTTGAATCCAGGCACTTCCGTGTTTTCTACTAATGACTTAAAGTAAAAACTAGAATTGTGCTACAGGCCTTCTGAGCATCTGAATTTTGAGGCTTTCAGAAATGTAATATGAGAAGACTCTTTTCAAAGATGGTCTGTAGAAAAGAGATCACATTTAAGAGTAAAAATGTCCCTTGATCTAGATGTTTTGTCCTTTAGCTCATCATACTAATGCAAAGACCACGTGAAACATATTTAAACTTTAAAGGCTTTCCTTATTATTCTGGCATGCGATAAAACAAATGTTACACCATTTGTGAGCACATCTATACTATATTTGCGCGTCTATACATAAATAGTTTCAAAAAAGTCTTGCCCTGTGGAAGTGTTCTATTTTTTTTAATTCCATATTGTGAAATAAATAGATAATATTTGTTTACAAAGCACCCAATGTGGACAGGTAATGGTGGAGAGCATTAATAGGCATCCTGTAGGGTGAACAGTCGGGTTCAAGTAGGACATAATGTGCCTTTTCCCTAGCCTGATGGTTAGGGCATCTGTTGGTAGGACTTTAAACAGCCGTCATGGAATTGTTCTTGGAGTAGGGACCAGTCTCTAATCTCTGATTTATTTATCTCTAAGTGATCAATGTGGGGAGGCCATGAATTAAGGAATTATTTTGCCCAAATTACAGAGCAGCAGATGTCTCAAGTTGTCTTGTTGTCAGGGAAGGAATATTGGATGAAATCCTGTTTATTCTGTAAGTGTTAATTTGTTCTCATTATCATTCCATCTGTAAGCTATTCATATTTTCAATAAAGTACATGCTTGTGGGGTAGGAATTAACATGCCTAGAATTTTTTGTCAGAAAGTTAATGTTGATATAATTGTCCACTCCTAAAATAACCAAAGCACAGAAGATGGAGGGCCGGACTACTTGTAAGTTGTTTTGTACGATACTGTAACGCTCATCCTGCATTAACTTCCTCCAGTGGGACAATGTCTTATCTTGGTTCAGCAAGGTCTCTGGAGTCTTCCTGTTTTGGGTTTGGTTTTTTTTTCCTTTTTAAAAAAAAAAAAAAATCAGTCAAGTCTTGTCATATAAATATTTTATGTAAAGCTAACTTGCAGTGCATGGCAACAGCATATGAAAAGGCTTGTTGTCCCTTCCCAAAAGGGAAGAGCTTAAATACTCTTCCCTTGACCCGCTCTGTTTTGAAGCAGTAGTGGGACTAGGACCATAACGAGAATTTGTAATTACTATGCAAGTAAACTGCTCTGGCAAATGGTAGTATCCTGACCCCTAAACTTCATTTGGTGCATTCTTGAAATCAAAATAACCTGTATGCCCGTTTCTGTAATCTTGGGGGACTGGCCCCTGGGGTGAATCGCCTGACCTGTTGAGTGATCCTCAGTGAGTCCTGCTAGTTACACTTACCTGAGCAGCGTATGTCCAAAGCAAAATGCTTTAAGCAAAATACTTTAAGTGTGGCCAGCAGCTTGAGGGAGGTGATTCTGCCCCTCTACTCCACTCTCCTGAGACCCCCTAGAATACTGTGTCCAGCTCTGGAGCCCCCAGCAGAAGAAGGACATGGAGCGAGTCCAGAGGAGGGCCACAAAGATGATCAGAGGGTTAGAGCACCTCTCCTACGAGGACAGGCTGAGAGAGTTGGGGTTGTTCAGCCTGGTGAAGAGAAGACTCCGGGGAGACCTTATAGCAGCCTTCCAGTATCTGAAAGGAGCCTACAGGAAATCTGGAGAGGGACTTTTTACAAGGGCATGTAGTGATAGGATGAGGGGTAATGGCTTCAAACTGGAAGAGGGTAGATTTAGATTAGATATTAGGAAGACATCTGAGCAACCAGATCTAGTGGGAGGTGTCCTTGCCCATGGCAGGGGGGTTGGAACTAGAGGATCTTTAATGTTCCTTCCAACCTAAACCATTGAATGAAAATAGCCCCACCAGGCACCCTTCAGCCTTCTAGATGTTACTCAGGAATGTTAATTAGTTGCTTAAGACAAATGTCTCTATCAGAAGAGCTGATAGTTTAGTTGTCATGCCGAATTGGCTATATATGATAAGGAAAACCAGTCAGCTGTTCCCACAGCACAGTCCTTTTCACAGGAGTAGGTGAGTGGCAGTGTACTAAAAAACTTGACATTGCCAGAAGCTGGTTGTTTCACACAGGTCTGTTTAATGTCACTGAGCAAATTCCCCTCCTTGTAAGGAGTGACCGAATGCCACTTTATGTCTAGGCTCCCTTTCTTAAAATGCTTGCAAATCTGTCTCCAAATTGGCAGTAGCTTTGGACCTTTCAGGATTGAAAATCTTTTTGTCTAGATAAGGCTAAAACACTATGGGAAGTAGTCCAGGGCACAGAAGCCTAAACCTTTGCTCTTTTCAAAATAATAATGGAATGTTGCCTTTTTTGTTCCTTTGGGGCTTGTCAGCCTGCTTTGCAGGTCAAAGATGCAGCAGGATTCTTTCTCATGCATCAGGATTGGCTGAGATAGTGGAGTTTCAGACAAGGTGTCTAGACTTCAGTCGAATTTGGACAGTAAGGTCCAGATTGAAATGTCTTTGGTCTAGGGATTTTGGCCTCTTGAAATTTTTGACGTTGGGACTTTGTTCAAGTCTGTATAGACGTGTGAGAAGAAACCCTTCTGAAAACAGATTCAGTTGAAGAAGACAGCGATGTGACAAATATGGAGAGCAAGTAGCGAGAATAATGGTTCTAAGCTTGTGTTGTTCAGGGCCAGCAGTACACGTGGCTTGATAGTTTAGTCAGCAGGCTTACCTTTAAGAACTAAATATGCACAGAACTCTTTAAGATACTTAAATTCAGCAGGAGTTTGATGTTCAAAAGACCTGAGCCTGCAGCCCCAAAGCTTAATTGCCTTTGAGTAAGCATCCTTACTTGCTATGCATAGAAATGATGAAATCATGGCAGGAGAGGTTCACCATATGTGTGAACATGGATTAGATCAGGGTCTGTCTCAGTCCTCTATTAGTAAAACACTTCCTTTTTTTAGTCTTTTGTTTCTTAGTTCAGTTTGTCTGTGATCCAGAACAGGTACTTGCATGTGTGCTGCTGTCTAGCACTTAGTGCAGTTCAGTGACTTTATACTTCTGTGGTGCAAATAAGTCGCATGCAAGTGGTGTCTCCTCAGAAGCTGGCTTCTTACAGGAGTTACAAATGTTATTTGGTATGGTTTTTCCTTTTAAATACTGAATTACATCTTGAGCACAGGGACAGAAAATCCTAAACACTTCTTTTAGTCTATTTGAGTTGTCACTGTGATTTGTATGCTTTAAATGGGCATTTCACTTCATGGGGCACAGGGAGGATGAGGACTACTTCCTTACCACTGCCTTAAAGAGTTTTATTTTAATAACCTTGGACATGCCTAGCCTTCGTGTTAATAAATAATCATTCACGGAAGTCATATCCTCTTCATAGAAGAGGTGGCTCATAGGCAGCAAAGAGTTGAGAAAGACCTGTCATATTGATGGAGGTATGAACTAAATTTGAGCCTTTTCTCGTGTAGTTTCTCAGGTTGGTCTAGCTGCTTATTAAAAGGCACATAATGAGGATTGCCGGTTTTAATGTAATGAAGTCCATTATGGAGTCCAACAAAGTCAAAATATTATCTGAATTTTGGATTCTGTCCTGAAGCTGGCAAAGCTATGCAAAACTGGAATAAATTGGTCAAGGCCACAGAAGTGTGGTGACAGCTTCAGTCTTTGTTCTGTTTTAATAAACCGAAGGAAGCATCAGCTTCAAAGGAAAAAAGAAATAGTGTAAAAGTTCTGTTAGAACTCGCTCTGTGCCTGGCTGCCCAGTTGGACTTTCCAGCCCCTGCACCTGCAGTTCAGCGTGGGCGTTGCAGACCTTTGCCTGGCAGCAGTGATGCAGGGGTCCTACCTGTTAGAAGTCCAGTTGTCTGTCATGATCATGGTGAGATGCTGACCTTTTAGTATGGAGGTGAGGCGGTGTTACTTGGTCTTGTTCTGCCACTTCAGGTCAACTTCTGTGCTTTACAAACAAATCTTAAAGTGAGGTGGAAGCAACTTTGTTACGGTATCAAAAAACAACAATGGATTTTTTTTTTAAAAAAAGCAGATTAAACAAAATCTTTACTGTCCAATGCTTCTGTCTGGGAAGGGCAATAGAGAAATTCTAAAAGGTTCCTGCACCCCAAATCTTCATCTTCTGGTTCTGGTGCCAGCAGCCAGAGCCCTGCTCTTTGTAATGCTCCATACGTCAGCCTTAAAGGCACTCTTCAGTATCCTTAATATGCAGAGCTGCCTGACACGCAGGCATGGCAGTTTGTAAAGGCACGTTGACGTAGCTCGTTAGTCCTGACCATTGCCACTGTAAGAGGGACTGAGAATACAAAGCTGGTGAAAGTCTTTGGTACATTTTGTGTGCTTTTTTCCTGCCTTTTTGATAACCTAGGATTTATTTGAACATTTGAGGCTTGGGAAAGATATTACTTGACTAGTTGGACCTTTTCTATATTGGCTTATGAGGGGGGGGGGAAGGTCTCTCTTGGACAGGAGGGATCACTTGGATAGGCACACAAGCTGTTTGTAATGCAGAAGATAGCCCTTACTGTCGTTGTGAGGTGGGAGGAAATGGGCTAGGACAGAGTAGGTAACTCCACTGCCTGGTAGGAAAATCATTGTTTCTCTTTAAATACAGTGGAGCAAGGCTGATTTCTTGTTGATGCTGGTGAGTGTAGGCAAAGCCTCAGAGCTCTGGAATGACTTGTTTCTTAAGTTAAATGCAGGGAAAAGTTTTATTTTTTTTTTCTTTTTTCCCCTGGTTTTGGTGATGTCAGTTTGGACCTGGCCCTGATCTAGATTAAGTTGTCTTGGAGCTGGAGATGTCAGACTAGAGCACTTGTCATCTCAGGACGCCAACTGGTAGGGTTGCCCTTCTGGTGGTTGTGTTCTTACTAGTCAGGCTTGGATAAGAAGGACTCATGAAATGTTGACTTTTGCTGATTGTCACAGCTATTAAAATATCTAAACCAAGAGAAATAAATGCATCAGGAGTACTTAGGCATTTGTTCACAAGGTTGTAACTATCTCCAGCATCTTCTCTCTTTTTTTGTGTGTGTGTAAATTGCATTCTTATATTTACCTATATGTGTAAGTAATCAGTAGTGTTAAATCATAGAATCATTCAGGTTGGAAAAGACCCTTAAGATCATCAAGTCCAACCATTAATCTAGTATTGCCAAAACCACCACTAAACCATGTCCCGCAGCACCACATCTACACATCTTTTAAATACCTCCAGGGATGGCAACTCAACCACTTCCCTGGACAGCCTGTTCCAATGCTTGATAACCCTTTCAGTGAAGAAATTTTTCCTAATATCCAATCTAAACCTCCCCTGGTGCAACTTGAGGCCACTTCCTCTTGTCCTATCACCCTCTTTTCAGATAGTTGTAGAGAGTGATAAGGTCTTCCCTCAGCCTCCTGTTCTCCAGGCTAAACAACCCCAGTTCCCTCAGCCACTCCTCAGAAGACTTGTGCTCTAGACCCCTCACCAGCTTCGTTGCCCTTCTCTGGACACGCTGCAGCACCTCAATGTCTTTCTTGTAGAGAGGGGCCCAAAACTGAACACAGTATTCCAGGTGGGGCCTCACCAGTGCTGAGTACAGGGGGACAATCACTTCCCTAGTCTTGCTGGCCACACTATTTCTGATATAGGCCAAGATGCTGTTGGCCTTCTGGGTCACCTGAACACGCTGCTGGCTCATATTCAGCTAGTTGTTGACCAACACCCCCAGGTCCTTTTCGGCTGGGCAGCTTTCTGGCCACTCTTCCCCAAGCCTGTAGGGCTGCATGGAGTTGTTGTGACTCAAGTGCAGGACCTGGCACTTGGCCTTGTTGAACGTCATACCATTGGTCTCAGCCCATCGATCCAGCCTGTCCAGATCCCTCTGTAGAGGCTTCCTACCCTCAAGCAGGTCGACACTCCCACCCAACTTGGTGTCATCTGCAAACTTACTGAGGGTGCACTCAATCACCTCGTCCACGTCGCTGATGAAGATACTAAACAGAACTGGTCCTAATACTGAGCCCTGGGGAACACCACTTGTGACCAGCCACCAACTGGATTTAACTCCATTCACCACCACTCTTTGGGCTCGGCCTTCCAGCCAGTTTTTTTTACCCAGCGAAGGGTACACCTGTCCAAGCCATGAGCAGCCTGTTTCTCCAGGAGAATGCTGTGGGAAACGGTGTCAAAGGGTGTAAAATTCTAGGTAGACAACATCCATGGCCTTTCCCCCATCCACCAAGTG
The DNA here is from genome assembly GCA_008921705.1 of Burhinus oedicnemus. Taxonomy (NCBI): domain Eukaryota; kingdom Metazoa; phylum Chordata; class Aves; order Charadriiformes; family Burhinidae; genus Burhinus; species Burhinus oedicnemus. Next base: position 267,473 of record VFFE01007519.1, on the reverse strand, counting down.
GGTCATCTTGTCACAGAAGGAGATCAGGTTTGTCAAGCAGGACCTGCCTTTCATAAACCCAGGCTGACTGAGCCTGATTGCCTGGTTGTCCCGCATGTGCTGTGTGATGGCACTCAAGATGATCTGCTCCATAATCTTCCCCAGCACTGAGGTCAGACTGACAGGCCTGTAGTTCCCTGGATCCTCCTTCTGGCCTTTCTTGTAGATGGATGCCACATTTGCTAACCTCCAGTCAACTGAGATTAGCCAGGACTGCTGACAAATGATGGAAGGTGGCTTGGTAAGCATATCTGCCGGCTCCCTCAGGTACCCTCTGGTGGATCCCATCTGGCCCCATAGACTTGTGTGTGTCTTATAGAGTTGTGGTTGCTTATGATTCAGATGGTGATGTGCCTTTTGTGTTTTAAAGCTTAGAGCTCTTTGGAGGTGACTGCTGTTGTCTGCCCTTTAGTGCTGGTTTTTCTACAATACTTTTACAGACTTTCTATGGGCTTCTTTCTCTTCCTTCTGCTCTGCTTTGTGGGGTGGTGCAGGCAGTACTTAGAGTGCTTGTATTTTAGGAGGAATGTAGGGTGGGTGCACTATTTCTTCTTTTCTCCTCCCTGCCCTTCCTTCCTCCACAACCTGCAATTGCAGAGGGACTTATGGTGAGGTGGTTTTTTTTTTAACGCTGAACTTTGTTTCTGCCTTTGGGTGACTGCTTTCATTCTGCTAACAGGCTGTATTTGCCTGTGTTAAGTCATGAACTTTGAAGGGTTAGTGAAACAGGTTGCTGTATCAATAAGTGAAAGTTCTCCAAGCTGTTTCCTCCAACTTGTGATTTATTAAGTATTGATTATCATGGCCAGTTTTCTCACATGCTCACCAGGATATCTTCATCCCCTAAGGCAGCAAGACCCCTGTGAGCTGTTTCTGGGCTAATATTAGTGATGTTTGTTGCTTGAGGAAAGCTCTGAGGGATCAGAGATGTAGCACTACAGCTGTCCTTCAGGCAGCAAAAGTTCCCAGCTGCCTAGGAGGGGCAGCAAGGTAATTTCTAGAGCTGTTTTGAAGAGGCTACACTGGAAGTAAGGAAAAGGTGTAGGGGATCCCTCAATTTTTCTAGTTCCAGTAAAAAAACTTTTTCCAGGGAGGGGGAAGATGTTTGAGAACTCCTTCAAGGTGTGAGCTTTTCCTCTGACTATTTAGCATATTTTTCTGATCAGATACTGTTGTCAATTGTGGGCTATGGAGCTTCTAGGGAAAGAGATGGTGGTGTGGAGGGTGGAAGGCAAGAAGAAATGTAAACGAAGAAGTGTAGGGGGAGTGCCGGCCTCTGTAGCTGCCCTGTGCCGCACACTTGTTTGTTCAATAAGGTAGAATCGGAGGGGCTTTGATCAATTAGATCATTCAATTAATTTGAGTAAATATTGCATGTTGTCACCTGACCATTTGTCACATAACAGCAGTGCTAGTCTGCTACTGTGCTTCATGGATGTGAGGTTGTAAATGCAGCTGTTAGGACTTAAATCTAGCAGTGACTTGATAATGACTTGGGAATGCGGAAATGTAATTGCTTGTGTGGCATGTGTTCTGTTGGGATAAATGTTGCAGTACCTATCAGTTTTTCCTTGGGGAGTATTCAAAGGGTGGAAATGAGAAAGATGTTTGTGTGCCCAGAACCAGACCTCCGCTGGGAGGCACCAGTACTTGCTGCTCAAGTTGTGTTTGATGTAGTAGCAGAAAAGTGAAGTAAAGGGGCAGCAGAGTGGCTGGATATGTCCTTAAGTCTTGAGCTTGTCTTGTTTATTGTGATAAGTGCACATGAATCTGGAGTTACTGGAGCAGAGAGAATTAACTTGCCTCTTTCTTTAGCTAAAATAGGTAAAAGCTCTCACTTGCCATGTACATAAACTAACTTCTTTCTCTCTTAATTTGCAGTTACGTTGTCTCATATCACACAGCTGGTTCTGAGTCACAACAAGCTCACAAGTAAGTATACTCCTGTTTTTAGACTTCATTACAGGCAGTTGAGCAGTATTGAAAGGCTGACATTGCCAGTTTGATTCCCCCCCCTTATAGAGCACAATGTCGCTGTTAAGAGTGCTTCTTGTTGAAGCACTTGATTAAAAACAGAGATTGAGGATGTGACTTAGCCATGTTCAACACACCTTTCCAACTTCAGTACAGATCTACAACATACTGGAAGATCTGTAATTCTCAGTCTTGTTACCAGTTCAGCCAAAAATCCATTCCCTACCATGGCTCTGAAGTCCTTACATTTAGGTGGGGACATCCGAATTTTTTTAACTGTATCAGAAGATACAGTTTGCATTTTAGTAGATAGATAATTAATTTGACTGAAGCAAGTGAAAATAAATTACAACTCCACTGCATTATATCTGTAACCAAATATAAGTGAGCAAGGCCAACTGAATGTGAGCTTCAGGCAGGAAAGTTAAGCGGTATACTTCTGTGTTACAGTTGAGAAACCCACAACAATTTATTGTCGTTTAGACAATTATTCTATCACCTGATGACCCCTCCTCACCCAGGAAAGGGAATCAGGAAGAAAACAAGGAAACCCAGGGGTTGAAATATAAACAGATTTAATAGAATAAGACTAGATAATTAACAGTAATAACACTAAAGAACCAATATTGATCCCGCTACAAATATAAAATATACAAGGATTATACTCGGCCAACTATATCAGTAGGAAGCTGTGCACTTCCAGCAGTGGACAATAAATGTTGGACACTGAGAGCGCTACGGATTTGGGAGGAAGGGAAGGGCTCAGGGGTCCAGCACCGGGGCAAGAAGTTCTCTGGATCGCCACCATCAAGGGAGAGCCCGAACTCCTCAGCAAACTTTCTCATTTATATTGAATGTGACATTCATGGTATGAAATAATCCTATTGGCCAACTTGGGTCAAGTGCCCAGGTCTCGCTCCTCCTCATCCCTGCACCTGGTGAGCTCGAAAACATGGAGACCTTGAAACCCACACACCATGGCTGGCTGTAAATATTTTCACAAATTCAGACACTAGAGTCTTCTAAAAGTACAGTTTTCCTAAGCATTAGGAAAGAGATTAGTCCTGTGTCGCTCAAACCAGGACATTCTGTCAAAAAAATCTTTTGAGTGTAAGTTGCCTCTTGCTTGTGCTGCACATACCACCTTCAGTTATTACCTTGTGGTTCCTACTTCCCATAGTAAAGAATCCCTGAAGTGAGGTGTTGGTGAATAGCATGTCATGAGAGCACCATAAATGTGAGACTTAATTTAGTGGAGGCAGATACCAGACTGACTTTTGCAAGGCAAAAAAAATGTATTTTTTGTAAGAGAATACTTCAGGCTTACCTATCAGTGTCTTGTGCAGATGTTCCTGCTGCTTGGTTGTTGAAACACAAGCAGTGAGTTTCGTCTGATCCCTGTTACTGTGCATCTTCTAAAGAGAAGAAGTGTAGATGTTGTGCTTGTCCGTGTCTGCTCTCTGCATGTGCCAGTGGATTTCTGTCTCAACCAGTCCTTTCCTTTTTGGAACTGAATTTTTTAAGAGTGCATGAAATGGGGAGGGGAATGGAACAACCAAAGTGGGTGCATGTTGAGAATATGGCTGGGTAGGTGCTTTGGCATGTGCCAGGCTATACCCAAAAAAGGCTTTACAAATTGAGATGGGTTTAAAAAAAAAACAAAACAACACAACAATAAAACCCAACCTATCAAACTCTAAACTGCTTGCTGCACAAGCCGTAAGATAGTATGTGTTATTTAAAACATAGGTGTTACTGCAAAATCTCACTTAAGGCTCTGAGCGTTTGCAGAGGATTAAGCATGAGGAAAAAATAAAAATATTCTTAGATTTTAGCACTTAAACACTTCTCTGGATGCAGTTTATTGGGTACTAAAGCGTAGCTTAAAGGGTTTGTAGTAGCAGTAGGAAATAGATAAAATTATAGGCACTATGTGAGTGGCTATGGATAGTATGAATTAGTTATTTTAGGCTCTGCTATTTGTTTTTGTCCCTATTGTAGTTTTCAAAGAAATCTCAATTTATTTATAAATGTGACCAGCAATTTCCAGCCATCTAACATGTAAATGATGACCAATGGATGGATTCATGGGCAAATTCAGGCAGGGAGAATTGTAAGCATCACTATTAAACACACAGCTCTACCCCTGATTTAGGTCATGAAGTTATGAATATCTGGAAGCTGAGAGAATGTTTCGGGAAAGCATTATGGTATACTTGCATTGGGCATGTTGCCCTCTGGCATCTGTTATCAGCCACTGATGGAGATGGACTATGGGGGCACCCAGCTGGTGCCTTTTGTGTTCCCTCAGGTCACTGAAAGGAGACTCCTGTCTCTGAACTTGAGCTGCTCAAAAGCTAGGCAGTTAATTGTATTCAGCCACTTCAGCTTTCTCTGCGGCTTTTGGAGGATTGCAGGCACCTTGAAATAGCAGTTCATTCTGCACGCCTCTGTCTAATGCTTGTGGTTGGACAACTCATCCAAAGTTGAGTACCTGGTGCTGCCAGGCAGAACTTCTCTCTGGTGCCGATTATTTCCTCAGGTATTTTCTGGCACAAGGATGAAACAAGTTGTAAGCATGACTCTTGGGAAACTTGACTATTCTTTCTCCGAGATTTGTAAAAATCCTACAACTTTTGAAAGCTAACACACTTCCAAGGGCTTAATAATCTCTTCCATGTGACGCCTTACAGATCTTAAACATAGCTAAAGGGTGAGTTCAGCTGAACATAGAACTGGCTGGCCAGGTAACAGAATCTACGTTGCTCTGAGGAAGAGAAGGCAAGCTGAAACTCTTGCAAGGAGACTTGAATCACAGTAAACTTGGCTGTCTAAGAACTGACTCTGGGGAGGGTGACATGCTTCAGCATGAGCACCAGAATTGAAAGCTAATTAACTAACCAATGTCCTAGGTATGAGTCTTAGCTGTAGACCTGACTGGAGAAGCAAAAGATATGGTAGTAAGAGATGTCCAAGAAGGATGTGCTCAGGTTGACTTTAACTGTTCAAGAAAAATCCAGAGTACACCATTTGTTTAAAAGAGATTTAGTTTTCAAAATAGCAGTTTAAGGATTGCCACTATTCTAAAATTGTGTTATATTAAATCTCAACTTCTAATTACTGTTTTCTTCTAAAGTAGCCCTTAGGTCAGCAGGCTGCTAGTATATCTGTTCTCTCAGCCAAGGGTTTCTGTCAGGCTTTCTAATTGCTATGTTTGGGTTACTTTTATGGGAAGGTAAAACCACTGCTTCTCCTGGTAAGTAACTCATCAATTCTGAAACTTACTATTCTTTCACAAATTGATGTAGACATTTAAATAGACAGCACACATTTTTAAAAGGCTAAATTTCAAGTTCATATTCTCATATTTGACACTGTTGACCTAATCTTTTAAGCTATGTAATTAATTGTCTTAGCAGATTTTTCTTAAAATGACTAGGAAGCTGGTGGCAGTGACACTTGACGTGCTACACTAAGGTCATATTAGCATCTTCTACTAGCTTTCTGCCATTTAAATGAGTGTTCTGCTTGCTTTTTTTCTGCTGTTTAGAGTAAATATGTCTATCTGGAAGAATAAATACATGTAAAAACTGGATATGCATGTTTTTATGTAACCATAGTTCTTATTTTTGCCAGCAAACTATTAAAAGTAAGTGAAGTTTCATTAGCAAGTGTGAGGACTGCACTGTTAAATCCATCATACTGTTTAGAATATTCCTGTGGCATGGTTTTTGTTGATAATTTTAGTATGGCTTTCATATGGCTGGTGCTTGTGCATTTACATGTCTAAATCGTTCATTATCAGAAGTACTCAAATCCACATTGATTTTTCTGGCGAGTATTACGATGGATTTTTTCTGCTGTCTGGTGCTGTGCTAATGGAGGAGTCTTGAACTGGCTGCTTCTGCTGTAGGTAGCTTCTGAAATGGTTGAGTCTGTCCTTTGCTGTTCGATGAGAACTTTTTGTGCTTCAAAATCAGAAGCAAAACTCTAGGGGAAGCTAAATAGCTGTGATTCTGCCCTCTTGTTGAACCAGTTGCTGCGTAGGTGACAAACCTGGGATGATTCTACTTTGGGGTCTCCTGTGACAATCCAGTTGAAAGCAGAGGGAGAAAGTGAGTATTTGTGTTTTTTCTTAGCTTAACGTAGACATATGGGCCAGTGTCTCCATATATTGTACTGGGAGTTTTTCATTCCATCATTTAGTGATTTAAAGCCTTCTGTCTGGTATATAGCTGAGAGGCAAAATTAAAGACAGTCATGCTTATGCTATTAGCCTGCATGGGTTGTCTGATCCTGAGCCAGGTGTCTTTTGAACCCATTGGCTAACATCAAAACAAATGGAATAGATGTCCTGACAAATGGTTCCTAAGATTTGTGGGAATCAGTGGCTGAATGATGGAGATCTGCCCTTCAATGTAGTGGATTAATTTGGTAGACGTAACCAAGTTGTCCTTGTTCCATGTCATTTGATGGTAGCTGGGAGACATACAGCTGACACTTCCTGCTCAGTGGGATTGTTAACAGGACATGAATAATTGTAGGGAATTAGGGTAGCTGTGCTGGAGGGGTATGAAGGGAGTTGGAGCCACAGGACATACTTCTGTGGAAACCATGCTTGATCAGTTTGGTCAATCACAAATATTGTTTCCGCATCTTCCATGCAACAGTAGTAATTTTTTATGTATTTATTATTTATTTATTATCCATTCTACTGTTTTGTGCATTTCTACTTAGGACTACTTCACCCAAGTTCAAGTGGAACGTAGCTCCTCTTGAAGTCACCAGCAATCTTGGCCACTTGCTCTTTCTGACACCCCTGTGTGGGGTGAAAGTGAACTTAGGGTGTTGGGGTGTGTCTGCATGTCTTGCAGGGCCAGCCAGCATGCTTCATCTTACGTTGCTGCTCCATGGTTGATTCTGGGGTGGCCGTGCCAGTTGTGTCTTATGCTGTGCTTGATTTCCAACAGTTTGGACTGTCATGAGGCTGCTGAAGTTTCGTGTTAAGGAATCTGTCATCAATTTGTTCTTGAAATCAAACTTTGTCCTACTTTGTTCAGACCTCTTCTGCTAAAGTTCGTGGTTTTGTAATGGTTCTGGGGGACAGGTTGGGAGTTGCAGAATACTGGGGTGTCTGGGCAGCCAAGGTCAGGGAGAGGAAAGGCATATTGCCAAGCTTGGTGGTCTTTTCTACTCTGGGACTCGCCCCATGTCGTTTCAAGCAGAATGGTTTGCAGCACTGGGAGACAGTGTAAAATAGATGAGTAAGTATGAGGGGTTTTTTCCAGATGGGGATAAGGTTTGTGTATCACATTGTCCTGAGGGTTTAGCTTTTTTATAAATTGGCTGCACTAGAACACCAAACGGCTGCCTTTGACTACAGAAAAAGTACCTTTGAATGCTCAAAGTCAGCAGGTTAGATGAGGCTTCATCTTTTGGTCCCCTTATGCCACTAGATTTGTTAGTGAGCAATAATTGGAGTAGAATTAGAAATAGAGAAACTCCCATTTTTAAAGGAAACTGTTTGAGCACATATATAGTGGTTTATACCTTACCTGACTTTTTTTTTTCCTTGCAGGACAGCTTTTATGAATGATTCTGCCATTAAGTATAAAGTGGTACTGAAACTTCTAGACTTTAGATAGCTAGGCTAACTCAAGGTATTCTCCAGCTACTTAAAGCGTATACAAAATTTCACATCCTAATATAGTCACACTTAATATCCTTACTTGGTATACTGATGAAGTTTGACATTAAAATCCTTGTACTACGTCATGTTTAGGAAGGAGGTGTGCTTGAAGAGCTTTCAGAAGCTCAGGTTAACTGTAGTCCAGCCTAGCAGTGCCCAGAGGGGAAGACGTGACTGGAAAGCAGGCTGGGATGTTAAAGGTTACTTCAGCATTGACAGCAGGTATGACTGCTGGTCATCAGAATGTGTGCAACTATTACGCTGCCAACTTGCCATGTTTTCTTTTTGCTTGTTTTTGGGATATGCTGTAAGTTTTTGATGACTTCTAGCTACTGTAACAGTTATTTGACTTACCTACCCGAGGTGATTAATTGACGTTGTAATCGTTTGGAGAATCCATTCAGAGTTTCTAGCTTTTGTGTCATTATCTGGAGTCTGAGTGTTCCTGCCGTCAGTGGAGACACCGGTATTACACGATTTGTCCATTAGAGGTCACTGTTTAAATAGCTTTAGTGGTTTCTTTTGTGGGAAGAGGCATATGGTCCTGGTAGCAATTCAGCCTGCCTGGTAGGTAGTGGGGGACAGCAGCTTAGTTTTTGCTGTTCTCCTCAGTCTCGTTAACCTCTGGTGATCCTGTGCTCACCAGCTTCACCATATTCTTGTGCTGCTTTTCAATGTTCTCCAAAGCTGTCTGCTATTCATAGTTCACTCCTGATTTCCCCCCCCCCCCCCATCCTTTTGTTCTCGTGCTCTGATTCCTTGCCCAATATTATCAAATGTCTGAATGATGAGAGATCAGGAACAACTATGTTTTTTTCTCGCCTGTATTACCTGATGTCGCGTTCTCTGTCCTCCTCTCCCTTTCCTCTGAGCTGACTGTCCTCTGCTCTTTCCACTGCTTCTTCCTTGATTCTTAAGTGTAATGCTTTACTCATTTTTAGTCCTTTACTTTTTTTGAGGTGATCCATTAGGCTGTTTTCCTGCTGGTTCCCATTTCCACACCTGAATTTTGTTTCTGAGTTCACTTTCTGATCCTGTCAGAACAGCTGTCTCATTGGTCATGTTCCTTTGACAGACACATGGTCACCCTTTATCATCCTTCTGCATTTTCCCTTCTTCCAGCAGAGCAGTTCAAAACTTTTCTCCTGTTTTGTTTTTTTTTGTTTTGTTTTTCTGCTCACACAGCTTACTGCTTCTTTGCTCTACCATCTCCTAAATTGTCTTGCTCTCTGTGCCTGACCAGCACAGGAGCTTGTCCCTTTGTTGCTGTTAACCCTCTTGACTGTGTCCTTGATCTTATTTAGCATGCTGCTAAAATCCCTTGGTGCCGTTTTTATATTAGGGCGTCTCCTTTGTAAGTCACCTTTCTGGCTGCAGTGTATAGCTAGATGTATTGGAGGTAGTCCAGGGACAGTTAGCAACTCTGCATCTGTCTGTCCTGAAGTCCTTCCCAGTCTAGCTGCTTTGTCTTGTCCAGACTGCTGAAATGTGTTATGGTGTCTCCCACTGGTATTGTCTGACACTTTGCACTTTGCCTGGTATCAGGTTATTTATATAGGAAAGTTGCTGGCTTCTGAAGGGAACTAGATGCCCATATACTCTTTACTCTTTGTTGCTTCTTGTATCCTCCTGTAATTTGCTTCTACCTCTGCTTCCTTCTGGTAAGTCATTCCATACTGTTGTACTGATGTGATATACCCCAAAATGGTGCAAGTAAGCTATCTGCGTATTGAAACTAGGGTTGTGTCCAAAGCACAAGACTTCTGCCTGACAAGTGGCCTCTCAACTGTGCTTGGGAGTGGTGCTTTAAATTAACTGTAAGCCTTTCACTTTCACTGTATATTTTGATTTGTTTTTTACTTCCTATTTCTGGTGTAAGGAAATACCTTTCTTCTAAATACAAATATCTTTATGAATGCAGTGTACAGGGGGATGTGAGAAGGAGGGAAAAGGAGATCCCTATACATATGCCTTACTACATTTGTGACATCTGAGTTCTGCACAAATGTTAAGATTAAATACCTTGTTAGCTTTTTTCTTTTCTCACTGAAAAAAGCCCAGAGCTTTGGTTCTGCAAATGTACAGATGGTAGAGCACTTTAGCTTTAAATAATATAAATTTGGGGTTTAAGAAGCTTTGGCAGAACAAAGCAGAATAATTTATGAAAGAGTTTTGTGGTGCAATGGTGTAAAGACTGCATACTGAAACCACCCTAATCTATGCATAAATTAAATTGTCAAAGTTTGTGCTTTATGGCAACAAAGTCAGTTTTGCATCATAAGTGTACATACTAAATACAGCACTAGACACAAATCACTTGTCTTTAACATAGTTCTTCAGAAGCTGTTGTTCTTCTCTTACTAAAAGACATCTGCAAACATATTAACTCATTTTTGTAAGTCTTGATGTTTCTGACAGTTTTAGTACAAATTTCTTGTGTCTTTGCTTACCTACTAGTGGCTTGAAATAGCTGTAATTTTTTTGTGGAAGCCCCGCATAACTGATAAATTCCTCCATGTGTATGTACATGTTATAATGTAAAATTGTTGGACAACCTCTTGCCAGATATAGACTACTTAGAAGTTGGCATTTTCAAAGCTAGTGAATGTTGCATGAGTGAACTCACTTCATTAAAGAGCTTAATTTTGTATCATCTTAAAGAATTTACTGTCTAACGAGCCGAGTGGAAGTCTTTTGTTGCTACGATTGAAGGATGAGGTGAGAAGGTAGATTTGGTCTAGATTGAGGGGAAACTGGATTTAGTTTTTTACACTTGGTTTTGTACTCTTCTTTTTTATGTATTCTTTTTGTTCTTCTGGTAATCAGGTGTGTTGGTTTGAAGTGGACAAGGATGCAGCAGTTCCCTTCAGACCACTCACCCATCTGGCCTCTTACTCTTTCCATCTGTGCCCTGTGTCAAAAATACCGTAGAGTGAAATCACCATTAGGATGAAATAATTTCCTGATCTTTAACTGAGGATGGGCAGTTTGTGGTAACATGGTTTCTCTTGTCTAGGAGGAATATCTTCTGTAGCTGGAACTGAAATGTATAGTCAGCTGAAGCCTGGGATCAGCTAACGTCTGTATCATACAGACTCAAAGTGGCTTTAAGTTCTGGGTATAGGGAGCGCAAATGAGGAGGGAGTTTAATTTGTTCCCAGCTGTGAGGCTGGAACAAGAACATCATGTGTAAATACATGTGCTGGCTTTGCTTTTGAGCGGTGAGCTTTTTTAATGCGGTTTCCTCCTCTGTGTGTGTTTAGAGGACAGGCTGGTGTCTCCCATAAACAGTGTCAGCGTGGCAGTCTGTGATCCTGAATTGGGGGAAGAGTCAGTTGATCCAAGTAGCAGTGAAAAACAGTTGTATGGGAGTTCTTAAAAATATTTCGGTGGTATAAAAACTGTAAACTACTGTCCAATAAAATGAACTGAAATTATGGACTATTTGTTAGATACTCACAGTGAAAGCAGGATTTTGTAAACAAGCACTGCTAAGCACGAGAGTAGATTGGTATTCCTGAGTATGAGGCTGAAGTGACCTTGACCTGTAAGGGATAACCTATAGTATCTGTTCAAGACCTGGTGTTCAGGGCATCTTTGGTTAGTCCCTCTTGTAAACTGTAGAAAGCATGTTAAATAGACAGAAGTAAAGAAAATATTGAGGGAGGGGAAGAGGAACATACTGAACTAAAGCTGGTTTGATTTAACTAAAGCAGGCTGCTGTGCAGTAGTGTGAGACTCTGAAAAGATAATGCTTAAACAACTTAAAGACCTGAAGGAGCCTCGCTAGTAGTCTCTTCCTAACCTCAGCCCCTGGTTTCTAGTATGTCTGTAAAAACTCTGAAGTACATCTTATGCTTTCTTCTCAGAGAAGAACTGTCCTTTGTCTTCACTAGATGTCATTTGATTCCTGGTCTCTTCTCAGCCTTTCTTGTGCTCACAGCACTTCTCCTTAGACTCTGGCTTCTAAATTAAAACTATTGATAAAGTGCTTTGTTAGCACGGTAGCACATCAGTGAGCTATAGCATAATTTAAACATGTTCATAAGAACATTTTCATAACTGCAGTGCTTCTGTGGATAATTGCAAAAAAGAACTCTGCTGGTTTCTGGAAAGATCTGAAGATTGGGGAGACGTTTGTTTTTCATGTTTTCAGTGTGAGGAAGGTTAGTATCCACCTTTGGAAGACAGTGGAGGGGAGGGCAAAAGAGGGAAGTTGAACTACATAATGTGTAAATTAAGTACTATGTGCTTCACGTGGGATCAGGATTCTCTTCAGTTAACTGCCAAGTATGATATCAGCATGCCTATGAATATTTAAAATGAAAACTGTTGTGTTCTCCCTCTGCTAATTCCTCTTTCATTTTGGTGAAGCTGACTGCTTCTGTCTCAGTATAACAGAACCCTTGTCAAATTAATCTAAACATGACTCCAGCTCTATGAGTACAGTTATATTTGAGGCACAGAATGCATTATATATTTAGTATTTCTAAATTCTTCCTCCCCCATGAAATGTGAGTAACATTTCATGTCTTTATGACCTTCACTCTAAGGGATCCTTACTCATGAAAAGTTCCTGTTGATGTTAACTGGATTAGCAGCAGTCTGCAGAACTGGGTTTATTATATTGTATAGCCTACAGGTTTTACTTTAGGCTTAAGAAATAGGTTCTTGCTCTTGGCTAGAAAGCCTTACCTGGGATCTACAATGGACTGATAGCACTTTCAAAGGTCTGCATTGAGTTTTCTGTACTCTGTATGACTCTTGACCAGCTTTTAAGTGGAACAGTTTAATGAGAAACTGGCATAGGCTTATAAATCTCTTCTCTGACAGGTAGTGCTATTTTAATAGCTCTTCTGGATAAATATTCCCTTAGAACATGTAAAGGTTTAGAGTACTACTGAACGTCATGTTCCTAGGTACTGCGAAATTACTTCATTAACTAAAGAAACATTCTGAAAAAGCAGGGATTCTGCAGCTTAAAGTTTCTAAAGATGTGAATGCCAAAGAAACTAATAATTTCTTAAATAATTAAAATTCTTATTTCACTTGTCTGATTCAAAACCCATTGAATTCAATGGGAGGTTTTCTGTAGCTTTTGAATCATATTTATTGAGGAGATCATAAGCTTACTCATGCACGGTTCTATGAATAGGCAAGTATTACAGAAACTGTTTTCCAAGCAGCAGTGGGACAATGTTTATTTTGAAGGTTCAGTGTTAAGGTATAAATGAGCTGAAATATTTAACTCAGTTTACATACCATGTGTTCCTCTCATGGAGACTATGATTTTTACTACATCTTTTCACTTGTCCAATTGAGTAGTTTATTGGTCCTTGTCACATTTTTCATGTGAGCTTCCGTGTGTAAAATGTTTTATATTTTAGTTTTAAATTGTAAAGGAACTCTTGATATGGGTCTCTTACTAAGAGTGTCTTTAGAAATGTTTGATTTAATGTTGGTCCCTGCTAAACACAAAAAAACAGACTAGATTTCATCCTTTAGATGAAAAGCAAATGGAGTTTTAACATGAGTTTGTGTACTTTTAAAGTTGTGAGGATTCCTGTTGTTTTCCAGTGCTTCACAGAAGTTTTAAGAGAAATAATCCTGGCGATCACTTGCAGAAATAGAGACTTTCTGAAGCCTGTGTGTTTTCAGCTGCATGAAGGGCCATGCCACCACAAGAGTAATTGTCTTGAAACCCAGGTGAATGACTACAGAGTGGAACTGGAGGGGGAAAAAATGCACCTCCTTTTCTCCTCTTCGTTTTCTGTGTTCTTCCTTCTTTGTCAGAAGTTGGGTATACAAAAGGAGCTGGATCTAGATGTCAATTACAAGTAGTGGTATGAGAACCACTTGACTTCCTGCTTTATGAGAAAGGGTTACATCTGAGACACAACTCCAAGCTGTTTAACTGATTTAAATGTCCTTAGCATGTTGCTCTGCATGATAGCTGTCTCGGATAAAAGGTCCATCTAACCCACTATCTGTTCTCCAACAGAGGGCAACACTAGATCTCTAGTAAAGATAGATATCTAGTGTTGGCTTCTGGTTCTTGATGTGGAGAGAGAATGAAGGTCCAGATCCAGGATACTTAGGTGTGGAGTTATATAGGCATTGAATAGTAGCTTTTAATCCTTTTAATGTATGTTTTGGAAATTATGTCAGAACTTTGGAACAGCTGCTGCTTATGCAGGAATAAAATGTAGTAACTCACCGTGAGTGAAAGGGTGCTCTGATGAGGATGTATTTTAGTGCCTAAAGAATTGCCGCTAACTTCAGGGCAAAAAAGAGCATATTTATTCGTAAATGCTTTCAAGTATAATCAGTTGCCAATCCTTATTTCCAGGAGCATGAACAAAGTCCTCTTATTCCCTGGTGTGCAGCCTGTAGACTCTCTCACTCTCAACCAAGCTCTTGATTTCAAGGTGAAGTCTCTAGCTGTCATAGCGAATCACTGTATGCAACTTCCAGTATTGAACAAGGGGAAGGAAGCTGTTCCTGGTCTTGTGAAATGAGGCTCAATATGAATGAGGCTTCTTGATGTGACTGAAGCTTCACAGGAGAACGCAAAGGCATTGGGTGCCAAATTTTACTAGCATTTGCTGAGGGGGAGTTTAGCTGTTAATGACACTGGGCAGCAGATGGTCTTAGAAGAGTTGTTAAGACACTGTGGATCGTACTGTAAATATGTGGGTGAATGGAACCAGGATGCTGACAGTTCACTCTCACAGCTCATCATGAGAAGGTGACTTGAGTGGAATTCGGCATTGCCAGAACATGAATTTCTTGATATTTGGCAGTCTGATATATATCTGGGAAGAATTTTGCAGCATAACAGTGGGATGGTAGTCGGGACGCACTTAGTCGTGTAAAGTTCAGAACAGAGGACGCTTATATGCCTAGTCAACCTTGCTTGACCACTGCTGATCTTTAGACCTAAAGGTACTGAACCTGTGCAGTTTAGCTACAAGACCAGTACAGGAGTTAATTTCGGTCTTCTGTTTTTCTTCAAATCCAAGAGAGCATTCATTCATCCAAACTGTTGAACCAGAAAATAAGCTGTTGCAGGAAAAAGTCTTCTCTCCCCTACCACAAGCCTGGTCTTGACCTACTCTTCTGGTTTTCCTTCTTGCAAAATGCCTCCAGTCCCTCCATCCAAAATGAAAAAATACAATTGTGGATTAGAGCTTTTTATTTTCATTTAACAGGTGAGACACAAAGTATTTCATCCAAATCCTTAGCTAAATTTTTAGCCTTTTTCTCCTCTCAGCCTGCTTACCCATGCAGCTTTTAGTACGGCTTAAAGAAAATAATGATATAAAGCATCCTAAATGTGATTCACAACATGAAATACAGTATGTGGGAATTACACAGATATATCAGAAACTTAGTGGACAGTGTGCAAGGACACAGCTCCTATTGTTCACTAGGGACACTTACTCACACCTGTGCCATGACAAAAGACAACCAAATTTAAAACCTCTGATAAACTAGCCAATGGTAGTTGAGTGTTTTGCCCTGTGTTTGCAAGTGGGATGAGCAGGTAGGATTTGAGACTCTTCAACTGTGTAGTAACCCACTGAAATTAGGGTTCTCTTTGATGCTGTCATCTTCAGTGCAAGTGTAATCTTCATGAACAAGTCTCTGGAAGCCATTTTCTTCTGGTCTTGATGTCTAGATGTCATCTTTTTCCAGGTAGTTTCATGGGGGTTTTTTGATTGGTTTTTTGTTTGTTTGTTTTTTGTTGCTTTTTTTCTTTTTTAAATTAAGATGGCTGTTCACCTTCTTCCTTGAAATGATTCTTCCTCTCTCCACAGTCTCCTAGCTTAAGTCACAAGTGAGATACAAGCTTAAGAATTAATTTATTCTTAAGGGGGGAAACAAGTTGGTTTAGACAGGTATTTGAAAGGACGCATCCACTAAATCAGTGTCGCTTGTTCAAGGTAGCTCAGTAACTGGGTCGAGCTTTTTGCTTTGTCACTTAGTTTGGACTCTTGTCAGGCTGCTTGGAGGGTACTTGTCCCTGTGTTGTGGTCTGTTCACAGATGCAGAACAGCTTTGCTGCTACTGCATGGTACAAGAGATCATTAGGTAACTAAATCTGCTGTGAATGGGACTGACTAAATGTAGTGTGCCTGTTAAACAACACTGATTCAACTGAAACGCATGTCAGATGTTGCTGGCTTTCTTTGTTTGAGGGTAGCACTAACAAATTGTCTGTGTAGTCTGACAGTTTCTGTGGTCTGGCCTCACAGTAAGATCAAAAAAGTTTCATGGGCTTCCTCTCTTTGTAGTGATAGTATGGTCCTTGGTGTAAGATGTACTTTTTTCAGTTGGCTTTGAGAAATTTCAGTGTCTTGGATAACATCTTAACTTCTTTATGATCCTGTGATGGTGTTCAACCTGAATAATAGAAATACCGAATTGACACCTAGGCAGCCATGCTGAGTGTTTGGTAAGTCTGGCCTCCTGAAAGTCAGGCTCTTGCTTCAGTGTTCCCACAACAGAACTCTGCATTACATTTAGCATAACTAATGTTAAGTTGCAGTGTTTTTTCTAGGAGAGTGTAATCTCCTACACTGTCGAAAATGCCAAAACCTTCATACCGAATTTCTATTAATTGCATCAGCTGTGTAACTTCAGGAGAATTGTATTTGGTCTCTGTATTGTTTAGGCTTTGACTAAACTAAAACCTGTATTTGCTAGTACTTCTGATTCCTAGTCTTGAATAAACACAGTATCTGTTTGAGAAGAGCAGAAACATGGTTTGCCAGTCCACTGCATCGCATCAAAGTCAAATTATAAAGTCTAATTTCTGAAAGGAAAACATTTTAATACTGGTAATTACTGTTCTGGTGAAATATTGAGGCTGGAAACAGCTGAATTATGTCAATTAAAATCCTCAGTTAACTTCTGTTAGGGAATAGTTTAAAACAACAGTGGTAGTACATTACCCTTTACTTTCTGAAGGCACATAATTCTTGCTGTCACTGAGTGACAGATACACATGGACCAGTTGGAAAAGACCACAAAGGGAGGGCTTTTAAATGCTTGGATTTGCCTTAATGACTTTATAAAAAAAGTCTGCTAAAAATCTCCTGCAATTAATATGACCCTCAACAGTAATATTTATGTAGTGTAATTAGTGTGTTTGTTAGGGATTCCGTTATTGTTCACAGTGTAATTAGACTTATAATCTAGTAAATGTGACATACTATAATGTTCTGCTTTGTAAACATTATTGACTCCATTTTAAGACCGAGATTGCCTCATGCCAACAAATAAAAGAAAATCATGGCCTCATAAAGACTTCTAATTATTTAGATGTGCACTCTATGGGTTCCTGATGCAGTCAAAGTTGAGACTGAACCAAGGTGAATATTGAACACAGGTGCAAGCTTCAGTGCAGGTGATTTGCCAACCTCCTTTTATGTAAATTTCAGCTGTCTGCTTAAATCTCACTAATTTTAAGGGGGAAAAATCTGCAAATCTGAATAGCTTTTTAACCTCACTTGCACAGGCATATTCATATTGTGCTTCTGTGTTATTTTTTGTGTTTCTAGATAATCAGATGTTGATCTGTTGGTAATCCAATGTAGCCATGTATGTGTATTGATCAGTTAGTTATTCACTCATTGGAGGTAACTGAAAATGGGCTTGGCTACACAGTTCATCTTTTAGGGCTGAACTTAATTTTTTGTAAGTTCTCTTAAATGGAAAAAAACTTGGCTACTAGATTATTTAAGCAGTAAGCAGAATGGGCTATCACTAAAAATGATTTTTTTATTTAATGTTTGCTGTTAAAGACCTTTAATAAAACTGTTGTCTTAGTGTAAGTACTTGTATCCTTCATTTTTTTTTCAACTCAGAGAATGAAATGATCCAAATCTCTTAGGCTGTGCTCTTTTGAGCCATGTGTGCTACATGAACTCAAGAGGACAGCCTGCTGCTCTTTATTAGTTTATGAGAGCATTTGTTGTCCTTGTCTCTCTCTACAATGGTCTTTGTTAGTCAAAGTATTTTACAATACTGGTAGTAATCTTCTGAAGAGTACAAAGTGACTGCTCTCAGCAATGAGAACAGATTCCAGATAGGAGGCTTTTTTGATATAAACTTTGCTTTTATTGCAATAGCTATTAGATGCTGTTTCTACTGTCCGCCACTGTACAAACGGAGCTAGTAGAGCGTCTATATTCTAGGTAGCTTGCTCTAATTGCAGTCTCTCACTGTGAAAACTTTCCCACAGCTGTGCCAGCAAACATCGCAGACCTGAGAAACATAGAAGTGCTCAACTTTTTCAACAACCAGATTGAGGAGTTGCCTACACAGATTAGCAGCCTGCAGAAGCTCAAACACCTGAATCTTGGGTGCGTATCTTAACGCAAAAATTTGCTGCAATAGAGCTACTGTCAAACATTGTCAAAACTGAACCTGGAACTTCTTATTTTTTGCTGTTGAAGTTTCTTTTTGAAAGTGTTTTTGAGGATAACTTGGCAATTATGGCTTCAGAGTGTTTAGCTAGTGTCCTGGATAATCAGGTACTTAAAAGTGATCAAGCACTTCCTCTGGTATACTGATAACCATTTAAGGGCAACAGCAGCTCACATTCATCCAATATTGAAGTCAAACTTAACAATTATTGAATTTTACTTCCCTAGCAACTGTCTCTTAATTCTGTGATTGCTGTGGAAGAGACAGGCTCTGTATTCTGTTCTGGTTTGGGGGGGGAACACAAAAAAACCCAAACAAAAAAAACCCCAAAGACCTCAAAACCAAGCTACTATTTCCATGTTAATTTAGAACTTTAAATCCCAAATTTGGGATGAAAGAAATTTCAGTTTCTATTAAACTTATAAAAGAAGTAGCAAATCATTAAATGTGGTGTACATTTATTTCAAAGAGCTAGTATTGACTGAATTTGAGCCAGAGTCATTGAGATGCTATATTCCAGTAGAGCTGACGATACTTTATAATAACTACAATTGTAGAAGGCTTGCTTAAGAAAATAAACGTGAAGCACTGGCCATATTAAAGTGTAACTACTTAGAAAAACGCTAGTACAGGTAAGTTTTAGCTTTATAGGCTTCTAACAGAAAGAATGTTTGTATTTTATAAATTCAAACTTCTGAACACCTTAAGCTGAGGAGGTTTTTACTATTTTCAATACCAAATGATTTTGGCTAGGCTCTGTGTATCCTGCTTTAGATACTTTTATAAAGTGCAGATAATGGAATTACATCTTGAACTGTTGGAATGCCAATAAATGTTTTCATGATGATCTGTCTTCTTTGGCCTTTATTTGGTCACTTTAGATCTCTAGCATGCATATCTGTTTGAACCTGGAATTGCTTTTCAGAGCAAATAACTCATGATCAGGATTCTATATATCTTGGGGGTTAAATCCATATTTTTGGAATGGCATATAGAAGTGTTGCAGTGCGTGGGGGGAGGAAGAAGTTCATAGAATCATAGAACAGTTTAGGTTGAAAGGGACTTTAAAGATCATGTAGTTTCAACTATGTTGCTGGTTGGCCATTCCAATCAAGTTTGGCTCTTTCCATGGATAGAAGCAGTGACAATTGTTAGTGTAGTTCAAATACTGGTCTTCATTAATGGAAAAAACGTATTGCAAAAGTCCACTTGGGGTTAAGACCAGCAGGCATTTGGGTCTGGAACAACAGTTGCCACCTTCATGTGTCATGTGGCCCAAGATCTTGTAGGTTAAATGCTCTTCCTTCTTAATCCCTTCTTTACCCATAATATTCCAGACATCGGATTTACAGCCCAGCCTTAGCTCTGCAAAGTGGGTTCTGTTTCAGAAGTCCTTGGAGTCAGTGAAGAGGAAACTGTGCTGCCCTAGTAGTTTGTCAGGAGGCAGCCCAGAAACCCTCTTGTCATCTGCAGTGCATGTGTACACACAAGGCATCAGAACAGCCCTCTGGGGGAGAGGGGAAGCTTGAATAAGAGCATAGATTATTTTTGGGAGGATTTTGGTGCAGAAGGGTCAAGTGGTGGGGTGGAAAGAGGGAAGGTGCACTGCTGCACTGAAAGCTGGAAAAAAAATAAATTTGGAAGGCACATGTGGCATGGTTTCTGTGGCACAAGCTCAATGTTTGAACTTCTGCAGGGCTGAATAGTTCTGGGCAGGGACTTTCAGCTAGTTCTTTTTCCATGCCAAAGAATAGACACCATTCTGCCTGTTGTCAATAGGGAGAATGCTCTTTCTCTCCCTGTTCCTTGCTTACAAAAGGGGGGGGCCATCAGAGCCTTACTCTTTTTATTAGTGAAAAAGGAACTGCTTTCTGTAGTCCTGTTTGATATGAAGAACAATTTTAAAAACAGAGAAAAGTCTACAGTAGCAATAGTGGAGAATGCCTTTCTGTATTTTAATAGCTACTACTACAACAGTGATACTAGTTGCAGGCCACTGGTAGGATTTCTTATGGGGGATGAGGAGGAAGATGATGTCATTTACAGTTTAGCTACAGAGAGCTGATCTCTACAGGTTCTTGTTCTGGTGGGGCTGGCTTATGGAAAAGTGGGAGAGGAAAGGTGAGGTTAGTATCTGACAGCCTGTAAAAGAAGTCTTACATGTGCTTCTCCTGCCTTTCCTCACATGGCTGTGCAGTCATCGTGCTCAGCCTGGAGGTGCAGCTGCTCTTGTGTTTAATTCAGAGTCTTTCAGAACTTTTAGAAGGTGGGCTTATTAACTGTCCTACAGGTGTATTTCATAATATTTATCACATAGCACAGCATTTGACGAACACTGCATGGGGGCAGGAAGGCCCTAGGGATTAGAGCCAAAGTCTTTATTTTGGACTACCCAACTTTGTCAATACTTCGACTTGAGTTTTCATCCTTTTTAGTATTATATCACACTTCATGCATTCACATTACATCTCCTCTTGACTTCAGTTGTGACTATTGTTATTTATCACTTTTGCATCAGGAGAGTCAGATTCAGAATATATTTAGAGATAACGTGAAAGGTCATGGTTGTTTCCAGTCACCACATAAGAATAAAATCTGGTTCTTCAAAATAGCTACCTGTACATGCTTTTCCTGAAGATGCCTACCTTCTCTGTTCCGCTTTCAAACCCAGGTGACAACTGAAGCAAGATCCATACATGCAAGCTTTATGTTTGGTGTCCATGCAATAGGGACACTATAAATAATAAGCTGGTAGTTCTTTGCTGTTCATATGATAAGCAGCCAAAGCTCTAGCTCACACACAAACAGTAAGGTGCTACAAGTATTGTCTCCAGCTCCTTGCCTTTCTTCATCATTGCAGCATAGAATCATTCAATGGTTTAGGTTGGAAGGGACTTTAAAGATCCTCTATTTCCAACCCCCCTGCCATGGGCAAGGACACCTCCCACTAGATCTGGTTGTTCAAAGCCCCATCCAACCTGGCCTTGGACACTTCCAGGGACGGGGCCTCCACGGCTTCCCTGGGCAACCTGTTCCAGTGCCTCACCACCCTTGCAGTAAAGAATGTCTTCCTAATACCTAATCTAAATCTCCCCTCTTCCAGTTTGTGGCCATTACCCCTCATCCTATCACTACATGCCCTTGTAAAAAGTCCCTCTCCACCTTTCCTGTAGGCCCCTTTCAGATACTGGAAGGCTGCTATAAGGTCTCCCTGGAGCCTTCTCTTCTCCAGGCTGAACAACTGCAACTCTCTCAGCCTGTCTTTGTAGGAGCATCTGTAGTGATTATCTGGATCACCTTGTTCAAGCCCTTTGAGGTCAGAGAAAATCTACTGTTTTCTGCAGCTTCTCTGCTCCAGGTTATCAGAGAAACCTGTTCCTGCTGTTAGCTTTCCTCATGTTCTTCTGTCTGTTGCCAGTGGGAACTGCTATCCTAAACCCTCCAAGACAGGCTGAACGAGCTATATTTAGACTAAACCTCATCAATCAGAGGACTGACAGTTTATTTACTTCATGTTCCATGTGCATCAATAGTTACCTAGTGACACAAATTTGCTGTTCTTAAGAAGCGGTTTGAGCAGCAGTTGTCAATGAACATAAATATCATGCAATTGAGCTATTCCTCTTTGTATTTGGTACCATGGTGAAGAACTATATGGTACGGTGGAATGGCAGATGATCAAGATGATGTGCAAAAGGGTAATTTGTAGTTTAGCTAGAAGATGGGTCATGTACCAAGGACCAGCTTTCTCCATGGCACACTGTTTAAGCTGAGTGTGGCACTGTGGCATGTCTCTTGTGCTTTGTGTTTCAGGTGTGGCTGTTGATTGACATAACAGATGGGATGCCTTGTCAGTGTCTTAAGTTTTGGGCATATTTATGGGAGTGAGAGATAAAACAATGTCTGCATCACCAAAGGCTTGCTCAGTATCTTGTAGCATCAAGGGTAGTTTGGTTTAGATTACATTTTTTAGAAATGAAACTCTTGTTGCCTGTGTTATTCCTACCAGGTGAAGTGAATACTGATGTCATGTTCTGTTTTTTCTTCTTCACCTACAGCATGAACAGGTTAAACACCTTGCCAAGGGGATTTGGCTCTTTACCAGCTCTGGAGGTACTTGACTTGACTTACAACAACTTAAATGAAAATTCTCTACCAGGAAACTTCTTCTATCTGAGTAAGAAACTTTTCTAAAAACTCTACAAATCTTCATGATATGGTGCTTTGCTTTCTGCAGTTGAAATTTATTCGATGGAGACCAAACTCCAGCAGATTTTTTCCTGATATTTATGTTTTTCTTTGAATCTCTTGAATATTTCCGCGTAGCTCAGCAGTATTTATCACTTGTATACAGTCACCTGACACCATTGGATGCAAGAAGACTTTGTTAGTAATGGTATGTTAATTTTCTTCTGAGTAATATTTCCTTGGGTCCCATACTCAGTTAAAACTTAAAACTTCATGGAAGCTTGCAAGCCTCAGGGGAAAGTAAACTGTTTTGCAAGTCAGCTGTTGTGTGTTGACTCTGGAAACAGTTGTGCTCCTGATGGTTCATTAGTGAAGTAGTTTTAACAGCATGTGGATGTTGAAGTGTCCAGTATGTTAAAACATATGCTAAGGTTACAAAGCTTGGCACAGGAATGGTAGAGCTAAGCTTACCTTTGCACGCATTAAAAATACAGGCTCAGAGAGTTAAAATAAAGGTATTGTAATGCATATGTGCAAAAGGGCTGCATTATGGTTGCCTAAGCAACCTGAATTCTGGCACTTTCTGAATTTCAGTGATTCTGCTACCTTAGCGGTCTTTTCAGTGTACTATGCTGAAGTGGCTTCAGAATCAGTGCATTTAGCAGCAAAAGTGACAGGCGAGGGGAGAGGAAGGAGTGCCGCTGTCTGAGAGATTTCATGATTGTAACCTAGCAGAGGGAAATTTTTAAGTCAGCATTATTAAAAATGGTCACATATAATGAAATGAAAAGAGGAGGAGGAGTAAACTGCATAAAGCAAATGGGATCTCTCTGGTGGGGAGGAGAGGTTTTTCTGACCTGACCACCTTCCTTCCTGCTGCACCTAACAGTTCTTTGTGAGTCTCCGTTTTAATTTTTTTTTTTTCAAATTGTCATGTATGCTTCTTCAGTAATAACAAGCTACATGGTTGTGCTGGGTCATCTCTTTTTCTGTGAATTTCATAGAGACTAAGCATGGAAATTACAGATTATATCATTTGAATCTTCTGTATTGCTCTCTTTTAAGATCTCTTTCCCAGCATTAGGCTGTGCTTTCTATAGAGCTTAACATGGATGTGTACTTGTCCAAAAAACTCAGATGATGATTTTTTTTTTAATGTTTGTTTAGGATGCAAATTCATGTAATTGATGTAATAAATAAGCATCAGGGGTAATAAAGACTAATGACTGTATTCTGACAGCTGAGCACTGAGACTATATGCCAGAACCTGCCAGAGTCTGCTATGGTAGAAATTGTTAATTGTGCCAGTCCTTTTGAATATAGATGTTTTCCTGAACTCACCAATGATACAATAAGCCAGTAAATCTAAGTTTGACCTGCTTGTTATTATTGTGAGCCCTGGGTGTGTCAAAGGCTTTTCACCAAGTCAGGGTTATTAATCAAACCTGACTCCTTTTTATTGATTAGACCTCAAATGGTTGGCTTATATGCCACCCTGTTTATATATTGCTATTTAATTTGCAGCCACCCTGCGTGCACTCTATCTAAGTGACAACGATTTTGAAATCCTGCCGCCAGATATTGGGAAGCTCACAAAGTTGCAGATAGTAAGTAATTTATCTAAATTCTTGGAAAATCAATTCACTTTTGCAATGCTTGTAGGAATAGAATCTAGTCAATTTGAGGAGGAGCAGGGTATGTTTGCAGGAATAGACCACTACACCTGGAACTGTTTCTTGTTTACCAGCGGGCACTTGTAAATAAATTGGAAGAATTGAGTGTTGAGGAGAAAGATTGGGGCAGAGGGAGTAGAGTTCTGTTTTAGGCTGCTTTATGGTAACTGAAAGTTGTTCTGACTACTTTATATTCACTCTTAGCTGAGTCTTAGAGACAATGACCTGATATCACTGCCTAAAGAAATTGGTGAGCTCACTCAGCTTAAGGAACTTCATATCCAGGGAAATCGTCTTACTGTGCTGCCCCCAGAACTAGGTAAGATAATGAATGGTCATTTATTTATTTGAATAATAACAATAATGATGCACTGTGTTTCCTCTGAAATGAAACCAGTTGTTAAACTCTAGGAAATGATTATGTTTAAGTTGTCATTGCTGTTAATATTTACTTTCCCTGAGAAACACTCACTTTTTTCACTCCTACTGGATATGCAGGAGAGGCCAGAAGATGATGTGTTTGGTTTTATTAGTTTTTTACATGTTACATTTTCCTTGTGTATTAGTAAACCAGACTGCCAATCTGTATATAGCATGTAGCTTCGTATAACTTATCATAAATATTGGGTCTGCAAATCTATTCTTGTCTCTGGGTGGATTTTGGGAGGACTATTTGGATCAGCCAAAAATTATATTAAGCAAAAATGACAGCAGTATAACTGGCTTTTTTGTGACTGCTCATGTAAAAATGTAGACTTGATCAACAATGTAAAATATAGCTAAATTAGGGGAAATTTTTTATTTTTCTGTTTGAGTAGTCTACCTTTCTTAGTGAGTTGGCAGCTCTTTCACTTAAAGCAGCGGAGCTGGTTGATGTACTTTGAACTTGTGATAATGGCCATTTAAATATGATTACAAGTGGCTTCTTTCAACCTATAACGTAGAGTTTATCTTTGAAACTTACGTATTGATTTTGCTGGATTTGTATTGCAGTATTCCATTTTATGTGAGGGGCATTACCTTCAATAGATGTTGTGCCTATTTGCCCCAAGCCAGAATTTGGGTTCAGATCTTTTTAAAGATTGTCATAAAATATTTTTGTTGGGAATAATGTAGCTGCATCAATTACCTGTTGTTGAAACACCTGTTACACAGGGTTAATTCCTTGTTTCTTCTCATTGTGGACTGTTATATAGGGAAGTTTGTTTCTACTAGTACCTTCCAAATAATAGTTCCCAAAACTCAAAAAGATAGTGACTGAAGTTAGCATGATAAAGCAAATTTATTTGTTGTCATAAGAACTTGGTTTGACCCATTAGAGTATATGGCAGCTGTGTGCATAAATGTGACAGTCCGCTATGTATGCTTTTTGTTTTATGCTGCAAAGTGTCTGTTTTTTTCTGTGAGGTGGGGGAAGATGTTTGATTCTTACTTGTTTACCCACCATGGTTTTTTTGCCTTTATCAGTCTAGTGGACTATATGATGCTGAGTATTTTTTTTTTTTCCTGACCACTGGTAGATGAAATTTGCTCTCATTTGCTTAATTTCAGATGTTTATTCCTTGACACAGGTATGGTTTCTTTAGCTTTTTGTCAAAGTCTTATTTATAAGTCTGTCAACAGCAATAACATTTCAGAAGCATGTAGTATCTGTAAATGTACTTTTATGTAGCTTCCTAAATTACAGCTGTGGGTTTTTTTACCAGAAGTGGAAGCTAAATGCTGCACTAAATCTAACCACCTTCTGTGGCTAATTAAATGTTCTAAACATGCTGCAGCCTTACAAGCATAACAGCAAATTCACTATAAATGGTTTTACCATCATTGTCCAAACCAAATGGAAATGTTTGAAACAAAATTCCTGCTGCTGCTGCTGCTGGAAGTAGAGATTGCAGACCGCCTGCGTGGTCTCCCAGATCTGCATCCACAGGTGATTCAAGGGGCTGAGCTGCTCTGGCTGGAACCAGGCAATCCCGGGGATCCATCAAACGGGGACCCACCCTGGCTGCCTCCGCTTCCTGTGCCGCGCCGGCCGCCGATGCCAAGACCCTGTCACTGGGTCCCAGCGCTAATGGCAGTTCCTACGGAAGGGCAGCTCCGCGCCTGGCTGCTCTCTTCGGCTAGAGAAGCTGGCAGCCCATGGCTTAGACGGGTGTACTCTTCGCTGGATTATAAACTGGCTGGATGGCCGAGAGTTGTGGTGAATGGCGTTAAATCCAGTTGGTGGCAGGTCTCAAGCGGTGTTCCTCAGGGCTCCATTTTGGGGCCAGCCTTGTTTAATAGCTTTATTGATGATCTGGACGAGGGGATTGAGTGCACCCTCAGTAAGCTTGCAGATGACACCAAATTAAGCAGCAGTGTTGATCTGCTTGAGGGTAGGAAGGCTCTGCAGAGAGATCTGGACAGACTGGATCGATGGGCTGAAGCCAATTGCATGAGGTTTAACAAGGCCAAGTGCCGGGTCCTGCACTTCGGTCACAACAACCCCAGGCAACGCTACAGGCTTGGGGAGGAGTGGCTGGAAAGCTGCCTGGCAGAAAAGGATCTGGGGGTTCTGGTGGACAGCCGGCTGAATATGAGCCAGCAGTGTGCCCAGGTAGCCAAGAAGGCCAACAGCATCTTGGCCTGTATCAAGAACAGTGTGGCCAGCAGGAGTAGGGAAGTGATCGTGCCCCTGTACTCAGCGCTGGTGAGGCCGCAGCTTGAGTGCTGTGTTCAGTTTTGGGCGCCACAGTATAGGAGGGACATTGAGGTGCTGGGGCGTGTCCAGAGAAGGGCAACAAAGCTGGTGAGGGGTCTGGAGAACATGTCTTATGAGGAGCGGCTGGTGGGAATTTGTTACAGATTCCCCCAATCAGGATGTAGAGGCTGATGAGATATTCTATAAGCAGCTGGCAGAGGTCTCGCGATTGCTCGCCCTTGTTCTCGTGGGGGACTTCAACTTCCCAGATGTCTGCTGGAAATATAACACAGCAGAGAGGGAACAGTCCCAGAGGTTCCTGGAGTGTGTGGAAGACAACTTCCTAACACAGCTGGTCAGGGAGCCAACTAGGGGAAGCGCCCTACTGGACCTACTGTTTGTTAACAGAGAAGGTCTTGTGGGGGATGTATAGGCTGGAGGTCGTCTTGGGCAGAGTGACCACAAAATGGTAGTTTTCAATTCTTGGAGAAGCAAGGCGGAGAGCCAGCAGAACGGCCACCTTGGATTGCCAAAGGGCAGATTTTAGCCTGTTTAGGAGCATGGTTGAGAGTGTCCCTTGGGAGACAGTCCTGAAGGGCAAATGTGCCCAGGAAGGCTGGTCATACTTTAAGCAGGAAGTCTTGAAAGCACAGGAGAAGGCCATCCCCATGTCCCAAAAAACAAGCCGACGGGGAAGAAGACTAGCCTGGCTAAATAGAGAGCTTTGGCTGGACCTCAGGAACAAAAGGAAAGTTTACATTCTTTGGAAAAGGGGGTTGGCAACTTATGAGGAATACCAAGATGTAGTGAAGCTACGCAGGGGGAAAATTAGAAGGGACCATGCCCAAGCAGAACTCAGCTTGGCCACTGCAGTTAAAGATAATAAGAAGAGGTTCTTTCAGTATATCAACAGAAAAAGGAAGACTAGGGAGAGTGTAGGCCCACTGAAGAATGAGATGGGCACCCTAGTGGTGGAAGACATAGAGAAGGCGGAGTTACTGAATGCCTTCTTTTCTTCGGTCTTCACTACTAAAGCTGTCCCTCATGAATCCCAGACCCTGGAGAAAAGGGGGAAGGTCTGGAGAGAGGAAGACTTTCCCTCAAGTTGAGGAGGACTGGGTTAGAGACCATTTGGCCAAGCTGGACATCCATAAGTCCATGGGCCCTGATGGGATGCACCCGCGAGTGCTGAGAGAGCTGGCAGATGTTATTGCTAGACCACTCTCCATCATCTTTGGAAGGTGATGGGGAACAGGAGAGGTGCCTGAGGACTGGAAGAAGGCCGACATCGCTCCAGTCTTCGAAAAGGGCAAGAAAGAGGACCAGGGCACTACAGGCCGGTTAGTCTCACCTCTGTCCCTGGGAAGGTTATGGAGCGACTTCTTCCGGATGTCATCTCCAAACATGTTGAAGAACAGGAAGTTATTGGAAGTGGTCAACATGGATTTACCAAGGGTAAATCATGCTTGACCAATCTGATAGCCTTCTATGAGGTTATAACTGGTTGGCTGGATGAGAGCAGTAGATGTCATCTGCCTTGACTTCAGCAAGGCTTTTGACACTGTCTCCCATAACATCCTCATTAGGAAGCTGAGGAAGTGTGGGCTAGATGAGGAGACAGCGAGGTGGATTGAGAGCTGGCTGTGTGACAGAACTCAGAGGGTTGTGATTAATGGAGCAGTGTCAAGTTGGAGGCCTGTAACCAGTGGTGTCCCCCAGGGGTCAATACTCGGCCCGATCTTGTTCAATAGATTCATCAATGACCTGGATGAGGGGACAGAGTGTATCCTCAGCAAGTTTGCTGATGATACCAAACTGGGAGGGGTGGCTGACACTCCAGAGGGCCGCGCTGCCATCCAGCGTGACCTGGACAGGCTGGATTGCTGGGCAGAGAAGAACCTAATGAGGTTCAACAAGAGCAAGTGTAGGGTCCTGCACCTGGGGAGGAAGAATGCTAGGCACCAATATAGGCTAGGGGTGGACCTGCTGCAAAGCAGTTCTGAGGAGAAGGATCTGGGGGTCCTGGTAGATGGTAAATTATCCATGAGCCAGCAATGTGCCCTTGTCGCCAGGAAGGCCAATGGAATCCTGGGCTGCATAGGGAAGAGGGTGGCCAGTAGGTCGAGGGAGGTCATTCTCCCCCTCTACTCGGCACTGGTGAGGCCACAACTGGAATACTGTGTCCAGTTCTGGGCTCCCCAGCTCAAGCGGGACAGGGAACTACTGGAAGAGAGTCCAGCGTAGGGCAACAAAGATGACTGGGGGATTGGAGCATCTCCCTTATGAGGAAAGGCTGAGAGAGCTGGGACTCTTTAGCCTGGAGAAGAGAAGGCTGAGGGGAGACCTTATTCTTGCTTCTAAGTATCTAAAGGGTGACTTGAAGGAGGATGGAGCCAGACTTTTTTCAGTGGTTCCCAGTGACAGGACGAGGGGCAACGGGCACAAGTTGGCACACAGGAAGTTCCATTCAAACACAAGAAGAAACTTCTTTATGGTGAGGGTGCCAGAGCACTGGAACAGGCTGCCCAGGGAGGTTGTGGAGTCCCCTTCTCTGGAGATTTTCAAGACCCGCCTGGATGCAGTCCTGAGTAATGTGCTGTAGGCATTCCTGCGTCAGCAGGGGAATTGGACTAGATGATCTCTAGAGGTCCCTTCCAACTCTGAAAATGCCATGATTCTGTGAATTAGGATTGTTTAGTCTGGAGAAGAGAAGGTTGAGGGGAGACCTTACTGCTCTCTACAACTACCTGAAAGGAGGTTGTAGTGAGATGGGCGCTGGTCTCTTCTCCCAGGTAACTAGCGACAGGACAAGAGGAAACGGGTTCAAGTTGCACCAGGGGAGGTTTAGGCTTGACATTAGGAAAAAATTTTTCCCTGAAAGAGTTATCAAACATTGGAACAGGCTGCCCAGGGAGGTGGTCGAGTCACCATCCCTAGGTGTGTTTAAAAGTCATGTAGATGTGGTGCTTAGAGACATGGTTTGGTGGCAGACCTGGTAGAGTAGGGTCAATGGTTGGACTAGATGATTTTAAAGGTCTTTTCCAACCTAAACGATTCTATGATTCTATGAAAATTCTTCATTTGTTTTGCACTGACCTGCAAAACTCAGGATGGCCAAGGGAAGCATTTCTCCTTTTATTTAACATTTGTTTGCATTATAGAACTTTATTACAATCTGGTAGAAAAAGTACTTGTAATTTTTCCCCACCTGATCAGGATGAGGTGCATTGACACAGCTTAAGTCCTTGTCGCTTCCCTTCTTTATTACTCAAATGCTATTCTATAAATTATACTTTTCTCTTCATGTATTAATTTATCAATGTTTCATTTTATGGTCTTACCCAAGATTCTCATTCATGATCAGTTGGTCTAATTTCTATTGCAGTCTATGCCATGTGTAGCACCAGAATTGTATTTATATATATATACACACATATATATATATATGTATAAAAAAATAGCCTAGATTTTGGGGTATATTTCCAGAGAGTATTACACTGAAGTCCAGATTTATAACTTGTGCAACTTGCAAGCATATTTACTGTGCAAAACAAAGTTGTTGCTTGTTTGTTAAACGTCTAGGCAAACATCTAGGAAATGCATTATAGTACATGGAGCACCAGGCTGGGCTTTGGAGGGCTTGTTTGAGATCAGGTAGGAGCAGGCCACAGGCAAGCGTGAATATGCTGAATGATTAGAAAAGTCACTATCTCTGCAGCCCTGTTTTCCGTTCTGCAAACTGGGGCAATTTAGAGAAGCAGGCCCCTTTGCCGACAGTTTTAAATTTGTCAAGGAAAGGTCGTATGCGAGTGTTACATCCTAGTGAATGGACTGCTAATTCCATAGTTGCCATCTGAGGGAAAAACAATTTTATCTGCTGCCTGAGTTCTCCCTCCTAAATTTTTAAAATTGAATTATAATGTAAGGAGAATTATCCAAATACTTTGTGCTGTGCGTGTTAGATAAATAGCTTTTCAATGAACAGGTCCTATTTGCATTAATTGGAGGTGCTGCTGTTCCATTTAAAGTAAACAATCTTTCCTCTCTCATTATCACTTTCATAATTGAAGGTGCTGAAGGCTTTTGACTGGCTTAGTTCGGGCACTGGTGGACAGCAATGATTCATTAGATGTTCATTTACCGGGGAGACGGGGACGATATAAACACCAGAATAAAACAGTGTATTTGAATGAGGAGAAGATGAGGAGTACTTTAAGCTGGTTTTTAAAGGTAATGGAAATAAGTGCAGAAGGCGGCATGGAGTGTAGGGTATGAGCAAAGGCCACAGACAGGCATTGGGATCACAATTCTGGAATGGAGAGAGATACCAATAAATAAGACCCTGCAGTCTGCTCTTAATCTCACCTGACATGATTGAGTGTGGCACGCACCAGTAGGAGGGCTGGGGGAGATCACTATTGTCCTCCTCTGTGTTTAGCAGATGTCGTGAATACCTATCACTAATTTAAGAAAAATATTCTTGCCCAGGAGGGAACAAGGGGTCTAGAAGAGTGCACTGGTGCTCTGGGCAAGAGTGCTCATCTGTAAATACAGTACGTGTGAGTGATGAACAGAGGAAATGGCCAGGAGTAGGTGGGTGGAATTTGAAGCCTGTTTTTATCATTTGTCTCTCAAAATCCCGTTCATGAGGAATGGTGGTGGGCAGTCATATATAAACTTTAAAGAGGCGCTGGCATTTTTTTCCTTAGCATTTAAAAGGTTATGTGCTGCATTGCAAGACAAATAAATCATGATTCACTGCAACAACAGAGTTGCAGTCAGTTATATAAATTGCCAAGGAAGCACTAAATCTGTCACTTTGTGTATTCTGACCATTTAACAATTGGAACGGTGTTTGGAAAGAAAGCCGAGCAGAAACAAGAGCCATGTAAAGTGACAGATGCAATTAATAAGATCAATGATGGTGTTTGAAGTTCATTGTATGGTCATCTGGGTGGACCCATATGGGCCACATAAAAGATTCTCTTAGCCAAGTCCAGAATGTAAGAGTAGTATATGGTGCAGAATATTCACAAAGTTGTAGCTGAACGTAAATAGCCACCCAGAGAATGTAACTAGCTTATCTGTAGGTTTGCGTTTGTGATGTGAAAACAAATGGCATGATTTTTAAAACCAGATTCTAATGTTGACTGTGATCGTTACCCTGCCGCCAACACACATGTGTGCACACACGTACATGGAGCTTGCTCATGTTTATGCATGTGGGAAGAACAGTGATTTCTACAGATGCATTTGTAATTACCATCCTCTTTTTCCAAAACTGAATGTTGGCATCAAGAGCTTTTAAGTGTACTATTCAATACTGTTCTAGTTTATCAAATAATTTTCTCAGGTAAGGGGAGACACTATCAGAACTGTGATGTTAGGTACATACTTGAAAAGTGGAAAATTCAAGCTCTTTAAAAAATAAGAAAAAACTCTTATGGGGTAAGTAGCCATGTTCCTTTTTGAGAAGGGTGAAACATTTTGTAAATTAAATCTGTATGTCAGAATGGCTAAGTAATTCTTTCATCTTTTTTTAGTTTTAAACAGGTAAATTATCTTCTGTGGATGAAGGATTGGCTTTAAATAGAAAGGTCAAGGAATCCTGCCAGAAGTCTCAATATTTCCATCACAGGAAGACATTTTAAAATTTAGGCTTTTGAAATTACTCTAGAATTTGTGAATGAATATTATATTATGCAAAGTAGTTGCTGCAGTTATGTGTTCAAGTTAATATTAATTGAAATAGCAGTTTACTTAGGTAATTGTAACGGGCATGTGCAAACATAGGAATCACTTATTTCACAAAATATTTTTCTTTTCCAAATATACTTGACATAAATGTCAAACTTTTCTTATTTCAGTATAAACTGTCGCTGCACTCTACCTGTGTCACAACACAACACTGCTCGCACCTGCAAATACAGGTCTGTGGTGCTTGTTGGAAGCCTGAACATCCTGGGGCTTTCTGGATACCAGTTGAGCACTGAAACAACCAATTGAGACCTTGCAATTTAAAAAAAAATTACAAGTTTCTACTTTTGGAACTAAGACAAAGGTGGTGTAAGACAGTAAGGAGCTTCATTAAACTTCACAGTGGATAAACAAAGTAACTCTAGGACTACTGATGTAGCAGTTACTAGTTAAGGAGTAATAGAAAAACGTACGTAACAAGATAGGTCATGGACAGATTATTTATGTAAGAAAAGCATCTCTGAAAATTTGTGAATATTCTAGTTGTGTTTCCCATTTTAGGCTTGTTTTAAGTTAAAAAAGGAAAAAAAAAAAAAAGGCACGAAAACCCACCACTTTTTATGTAGTTGGAAACCAGGCTAATTCTGCAGAGTATTTCATGGGAGTTAAGGTGTATGGGAAGAGGTGACAGCTTTGCAGTTTCATTATACACAGAAAGATGTTTTCTATAGCCCATCATTTAGATTTACACCACAGGCATTCATTTCCTTACACTACTGTAATTCTTGCCAAAATTCCCAAGATTCAAATTTGATCCTACATTAGTTTTTAAAATATGCAAGTCCTACTGTCGCTTGTCAGATGACTACAATGTGTGTATAGGATTTCCTACTGTTGACTGTACTCTGATTATAAGTACCATCAGCATAATAATGATGTTTCTGTCGGCAAATATTTCATCTGTTCTGTCAGAGCTGTGGTAGGTAAGAGTACGGTAATTAGAGCCAATCTGAGCAAATATTATATTTGTTGTTAAATCTGGTTAATTTTATGTTTCATACTACTTAAAAGTGGTTTCGCTTTTCTGAGTACTTGGCAACCTGTGTTTGGCAGTTTCAAAGGTGGGAGCAGAAGCAATACAGTGAATCCTTTCTGAACTCATATTTTTAAATTAACTAGATTTTGGTCTGATAGGGACCCTTCAAAGAGAGAATGCTCTGTTGAATTCCCGTGTAATTGAGAATCCCAGGGGAGTTTTTGAGGTTGGAAAAAATGTGCAATATATTTCAAAATAAATTGGGATGCTGATCCTCTAAGCCTGTAATACTTCCTGTGCCATTAAAACATCTTTGATGTTAAACTTCTTTGACATCACATTAATTCCCTTTGTTCCAAAAGCCGTCTGCCGTGTAGAGTGTTTCTTGTTTTTCTTCACTGGGAACAACACTTAGCAGTGACTATCGGTTTGCCCCTCGAGATCCCAGTCAGCGATGGACATTTGTTACACAGAGCAGTGAAGGAAGTGGTATTTCCAGCACAAGGTATCACCTTTCAAAGAAGGAAATCGGTGAAACTTAGCAATACTTCTAGGTCTTCCAGTAAATCTTCTCTCCCTTACATTAGGAATGTGGGAGAAATTAATTTAATCGAGTCGTAAGTATTTGAAATTATTTTGGAAAGAATATAGGAAACATTTTGAAGTAATTTCTTGGATTTTTGTCAAAACACTGTTTCTTCTGCCATTCCCCTAAGCTACCCACACGACGGCCTCAGCTGGGCTGGTTGCCTTGGTACCTGAAGGCTGTGTGTGGTGGAGTTTGGCTGTTGAAACAGCGTGATTTGTCATGTACAAACCATTAGCAGAGTGGTGTTTGGCTAGGAGTACCTTGTGTGCTGCATTGAGTAAGTTCCTGTTTTGTGGCTTTCATCTGTGAATGTTAATGTTATTTATTCTTTCTACTAGTTGTCCTGCTAAGGTCAGGTTTGTTGTTTGGAGTGATGGTAGAAATTGGCAGGGCTCTCCCTTTGTTCCCAGAGAGTTAACCACTCCTCCTGTCACCTGAATACAGAAATATTGTTCAGCCTGGAGAAGAGAAGGCTGGCAGCCTTCCAGTACTTAAAGGGGGCCTACAGAAAATATGGGGAGGGACTTTTTATCAGGGAGTATAGTGATAGGATGAGGGGAAACGGTTTTAAACTGAAAGAGGGTAGATTTAGATTAGATATTAGGAAGACATTCTTTACTGCAAGGGTGGTGAGGCACTGGAACAGATTGCCCAGGGAAGTTGTGAATGCCTCATCCCCGAAGATGTCCAAGGCCAGGTTGGATGGGGCTTTGAGCAACATGGTCTAGTGGAAGGTGTCCCTGCCCATGGCAGGGGGAGTGGCACTAGATGGTCTTTAAGGTCCCTTCCAACCTAAACTATTCTATGATTCCATGTGAGTTTGCCCAGCCAGGTTGGGTCTGTATTCTGCTTGTACTTAATGCCTGAAATGTGGTATTAAGGGAGAAATGGAGAAGTTCAGCATTTCATCCGTTCTGTTGTCTTTCCCAGGCTTGATCTTCAGTCCTGACACATTCTGGAGTGAAAGTCTCCTTGTGCCAGACTCCCCATTACACTTCAGTATAATGATTCTGGCTGACCTTTGCTATGATGCTGGAATTTTGTATAAATATCTCAGGACTAAATTCACTTTGTTTTAAGCTCTTTTCTATGAAAAGTTGAGGTGGGACAGTGCTGGAGAGTAAAATCCTCTTCCCATAGAATTGTAATAGCAGTAGCTGAGGCAGTACCAGTTTGCCCTGTATCACTTCACCTTTAAGTCAAGGGTAAAGAATTCATGATTTAGTTGGTCTGCTTTTACTTGATTTCAGCTGTGGTCCTTTTGCTGAGAGTTGAAGCAAATGGAGTAGCTATTCTGGGATCAAACAGAATAATCAGAGTCTTTATTTAACCTATCAAAGAGTGAGAGGAGACTTAGCTGCTGATCCTGACTAACTGCATGAGAAGAAAGCACAGGTCATCTTTCTGCCTTGTTAGATGGGCAGAGGCAGCAGCAGTGTCTAAGAGCTAAGGCAGCTCAGTTCAGCACTGAAATAAAGAATGCGTTCTAACAGTGATGAACCATTTGAACAAGACACCACTGGCAGAGTCTTCATCTCCTGATATTTTTCAGACCAGATGTTTTTCTCTTTGAAATGTCTTTCTTTAAACTCTTCAATTACTGAACTGACACAGAGATCTGCTGTTAGATGCATTCAAGTGAACATTCAAGTTGGGGTCTGAACTCATTATTGGAAATTCTCATTTACATCTAAGAAGTTGTTAGAATGATGTGTGATGTTACAGTATCTGTATGCCTGTTTTCGGTCCCTGAAAATAACTGTAAAACTGAGGGTGGGCTTAGGCTTCAGTGTCTGGCTTTCAGATTGCTTATTCAGCCTTCTCTTACCCTGGGGCTTCCTTGTCGAACAGTCATTGGTGAGGCTGCAGACATTCCCATCTGTGTGGTCAGGAAAGCAGTCAGAGGAGGACTTCCAGCCTGCTTCTGTCTGCTGGATGCTCTGGAGTATCTGTTTGGTTTATTTCTATGTGCTGGATCTGACTTCTTGTTATTTGAGACTTGAACCTTCTCCCCTGTTACGTGAAACGCTGTTTCGGAGTTCTCTGAAGTGCTGGTGAGTCCAAGTGATAGTGCTAGACCTTCTCCAGTGTAAGAATGTAGAGGTGAGAGGGCAAAAGTGTTGCTGGGATTGATCTTTTGGAGGCGCTTCAGTCTAGGTTTAAATTTACTAGTTGTTTTCTTTTAGTGCATAGAAACTCATCAATAAGCAAATGTATATTCCCGACATATGCTATGGAGCTGTAGATTTTTTTTTTTTGTCATACTGAATATTTCTGTGAATATTTCTGCTGGTTCCAAAAAGATTGAGTCACACTTCACTTATGTACAAGAAGTCTTTGCTCTCCGTTGTCTTACTACTCCTTTATAACTACTGTTTAAATCTACTCTCTTCTGTTACTAATCCTTCAAAAGTGAGAGAAGTCTTCAAAGCAGAGATTATCTTACTTGTTTATGAGAATGTGAGTTACCAATGCACAGCTTACATGTGCTTAAGATTGGTGTAAAGATCATTTGCTTTTGATAACACTTTGTGGCACAGAAATCAGCATATATTTTCATTTTTAAAAATAGATTTTCAGACATTCACTATTAATTCCTTTGCTGTCATTTTTATGACATAATAGTCATGATATTTCTTCCGCCCCTATGCTTAAACCAATTTTTCTCTCTATGGAGACAAAGCACGTGCCACAGAAGTAATAAAAACTATAAGCCCTGTAGTGTAAAGTAAATCTAAAACAAGCCAAGACAGACATATTTTTACATAGAACCTAAGTTTAAATTTAGTGTAGTGGATTGAGACCTGACTTAGCCTTTAATAAAACAGGATTCAAGGGTATTTATATCTAAATAAAGAAATAAAACTAATTTCATTCCTCCTGTCCTTATGTATGACAGTGAGAGACTAAGACCTTTGTGTTGTAAAGGGAAAGAACATTTAAATTGCAGTCTTAAGAGGAATTGCTAAAAGGGATGTGTTACAGCTTGAGGACTCTCCTTGAGGTCAGTGCAGTAGAGGGTAGGCTGGAAGGTGAGTCACAGTATCAACAGGACGTAGATGTGAAACTCAACAGTATACAGATGTGCTGGTTTTGGCTGGGATAGAGTGGTGCTTAGTTGTCGTCTGGGGTTAAGCCATGACAATAGGCTAAAAATTATTTCCATTGATTTTAATGAAGCGCCACTAGGGATGAATTTAAACCATTACAAAGAAGCGTTGATCTGGCATTTTACAGCTAGGATCATGTTTCTTATGCTGAATGCCAATGTTCACTTCTCAAATGTCAGAGTTGTTTAATTACTTTATTTCACCTTTTAATTTTTGAAAGTATTTAAAGTGTTGCCAAGGGGCGTTCGAGTGGAAAGGACAAGTCAGGTTTGCGTTCATTCTGTTTTCTTTTATTTGTATTGAAGTAATGCCTGTATACACTGCACTTACTATACCTTAAGTATACATACAGTGGGTAAATATTATACGCTCCTCCTGTCATATATCACAAGAGGATGAGGGGCTTATAGTTCCATATAAGAGGTGCTTGCAGGCTAGATCTAATGGACTGGGGGAGACTGGGAAGTTTGGAAACACCCTTGGTCAAAGTGATAGCTAGCATTATCACTGGCTCTGACACACACTTTCTGCAAATGTGACTGCGGGAGGCACCATTTTATTTGCTTTTATGAGCTCTTTTCTGACCTTTGCAGGCAGTTGAGCAAAATACGAATGTTCACACAAACCACTTTTTATTTCAACAGCACTGAAGGAAAATAACAAGAAACATTAACATCATATTTTAGATCAAAAGTGGGATAGATTTATTGAGGGAGGTGCAGGGAAACTGTAGCTGCCTATTCCCTTTAACCTCACTCAGGATGGGGTGTGCCCACCATTGTATGAGATGTTCCTTTGGTCCACCCATGGCTGTGGGCGCTCTGAATTTAAGCAGTGATAAATGGTATTTTTAGTCAATGGATGGCATAAATTAAAATTTAAAATATGCATACTTTTATTTTGTCCTTGAATTTTCAAGGGTTTGTTTTGGTGTAGATGTATTTACTGTACCTTCCAGGTGGAAGCTAACAAGAGATTTGGGCAGTAGACAGTTTTCAGGTCTGCACAGCTTACTAGTTGGGCATAGGAGCAATGTGTTTCTAAGGTGGGTGAAACACAGGAGTTCAGTCACACTGATCCAATCAAACTTAATGGTTCAGGATCATCTTTAGGTACAATGAGTGCTGAGACAGAAAAAAAAATGCCAAGATCAGGTATTTCTAAGATCACGCAGCTGGCTTCTTTTTGAAGGCTTTTGGTCATTCTGTGCAGGTCATCCACAGTAGTCAGCTGTTAGACCTTTATCTCTGCTATTCTCTTTTCTAGACTCTGTTCACTTTTCAGTGTCTGCTCACTGGTAGCAGCATATTTCCACTTTGCATTCTGTCTACTTGGAAATCTATGTCTGTTCAAGATAGAAAGCTTAAAAAAAGTATCCTTCAGTGTTAGAAATTAGAAGGTTCTTTAAGCATGTTAGACCTGGGTTCTGGGATATATATAGTTTTGATTATTTATTTATAAGAAGCGCTCAAAAATAATTTGAAAACCATTTCTGTGATCTGGGAAAGGGGCTGTGCTGCCTAGTCTTAAGGATAGCCTTCTCCTCTCTTACCAAACGTACGGGACTGTAATGCATTTCAGTGGAGTTGGTCTCTTTCAATATGGCAAAATAGCAAGAACCTTAAGTCCATTATGAAGAAATACAGTTTTAGTCTACTAGTTATACCAAATTTTAGAGATGGTAAGCAAATATTTTTGAGTAGACTGATGTGCATGGAAACAAAAAAACCAGCAATGACCAGTGCAGTCTCCAACCCTAATATATTTTGTGATTGAATCTTCAGTACTTGATTTTTACTAGAGGCAATTTCATATTTTGCTTACTAAAAATATCCGAGGGATTTGATGTGATCTGTGTAGCAGAATGGTGTGTAAATTTCCTAAAGGCCTGGGGATAGTCTTCTGCTGATGCTGCTGTTAGACAATATGCATGAAGGCGCATCTGCCATGGCGTTTTCCCTGGCCCACGGCTCTAGTGCTGCAGGGATGGAATAACAGCATTTCTTAGCACAGTGCTGCCATAAAAAACCATAGATGGCAAGGAGACTGTTGGGGGTGTGGGGGAACAGGGACACATCTGTAAGGTGTCCAGTCACACAGCACCCCTGCAGTGAGCCTGGTACCAGAGCCATTGCTTGAAGTGGGTTTGGTGATCTCTTCCACGCTGCTGGGTTCGTCTTGGTGCACTGGGGCAGAAGGGTTCATGCAGGGCTCCCGCGTGTTGATACTGTTCCTGAGATGTTACTGGGACTTTGGCCTCGTGCTTGGGACTCCTGGATGTCCTGCAGCCAGAGCAGAATTAGGTGAGCCCTCGATTCAGGGGTGGTTTAGCTGTAAGCACAGAAGGGACACCAGGATGTGGCCCCCAGCCATGTGCAGGGATTGCAGGGGTGAGAGATTTCCGTCCTGTCTCAGTTTTAATTACAGGGCGTCTTTGTTGTCAAGTGGCTTGCCTTGTGGCAGGAGCGTTAGGCTCCATTTCCTCCTTAGTGCTGGGGTGGGGCAGGCCCTCTGTGATTTCTTATCCTGCTTAATTTTCTGCCCATTTCTATCCTTGATTTCCAGATGGAAATCTTGGTATCGAACAGGGAGGAGTTTAAAGTGTCGGGTGCCCCATCCTTCCTCCTTTCTGTGAGGCAGCCCTCCTTTACTCCTCTGTGGAGGAGCACCCGCTCTCTGCCTGGTGCTTGCCATGAGGGCAGATGGGTTGTTCCTTTTCGCACTACAATGCTTGATTAAATTCTTCAGTTAAAAGCCTGGGCTGTGAGGTGGCAGCTGACCTCTCTCTCCAGCTGGAGGTGGCCGGTGGGACAGTCTTCCAGGCAAGCTGCTGCTGGCAGGGCTCCCTGAGGGGCATCCTGAACAGGGAGGGGGTGGATTTCAGTGCAGATGCTGGACTTTCGGGTGCCCCAATTTCCTCTGTAATTAGATTAACTTTACCCTTAGGGCCTCTGCCTGCCTCTTCCCTCTGAAGGGCCTCTGCCTGCCTCTTCCCTCTGAAGGTAAAAAGTAATATCCGTACCTGCCCCCAGTGTGTCTTGGGGAAAAACAGAAGGTGGAGGAAAATGAAGTGATTGCTTTGGCATGGGGACCTACAGTTCATTTTGCTTGAGCAGTCCTCTTTTTTGCTGTAAGATTTCTTTGGCTTTGGTAGACTAGTATTTATTACAATTACATTCAAATGGGCCATGTGGTATTTGGAATGGAAGTGGGCACACTGTGCTGCAGGGATGGAAACATATGGCAGCGTTCCCTGGGCGGTAAATTTCTGTCACAGCTCGGGACGAGAGGATTCAGCCGAGACCCTGGCTATTGAGATTTTGGGAATGCGTGACTTAAGCAATTTGCCCCACGATGGGGCCAAGCTTGCCTCCCCAATAACTCTATTTATTAGTTGTACACAGATTAATCATTCTACCTTGATGCCGTACTTGTAATTACAAGCGAGTGCTTACAGCGTTGGTAGTTTTGGAGAGCAACGTATGTGGTTTTTTTGCAGGTAATAAAATGGAAAATCCAATTTGCAATTGCAAAGCAAGCCCCTGAGTGATACATGATCTTCATAGCAGCGCTGGTCAGAGGGTTACGGCTAATCACAGTGCTGGCTTGCTTCCCCGGTGGCCTGTGCCTGAAAACCGCATAGCGAGCAGCGTGAGCCTGCGCCGACAGCCAGCATAGATTTAGACACACCAGTTTCTAGCTTATTAGGTCCTCTTTGTCACAGTACTTAATCCTGCTTCCTGATCCTTGTTAGAACAGGGCTGCCGAGTCCCTTAATAAAGGAGATGGGCGCGAGGCTCCTAATGAGGCGCGCTGAAGCGTGAGGCAGCGAGGGCAATTGCCGCCTGACTGACAGAGGGGTGAAGGGCGCCCTGCCTGTTGTTGTTTCAGAACGGGCCTCAGACAGCTGACAGATGAGCTTGCTAAGGTAATGGTAACTTGTTGATAGGCTGATATGACATGCATGACATCCTTTCATACGGTATAATGGTCTGTCTTTAATTGTGTTAACCCTTTTTACGGAGAGAAACAGGTCGAGGATTAGCTGTGATGTAGAACGTGCACTGAAATGGCCAGCAAGCACACGGCTTGCAGCAGCTCCTGTAGCATGCTTGTGTGTTCATGCTACTTACATGAGTCTAATTTTGTATTAATTTTGAAAAGCTAACACGTCAGATTGACTTCCGATTTCTCTGACAGTTTGGCTTGGTCAGTATTGAAAACCTTGTAAATTTTTTTTTGGTTTTGTTTCACATGGTTAAAGTTTTGATTTGTTGTTTGATTTCTTTGGGGTTTTTTTTGTTACTTTAGATTACTGGGAGGAGGGTAGGCCTCTCTTCATCATAGAATTCACAAAAATGAATTTAAAATGGTAGCACAGACTTCTTATTTTTAAAGAACACAAGAAAATATTTCAATGGCTAGATCTGCCTGGATTTCAGCCTGTTGTGTCCA
This sequence comes from Burhinus oedicnemus, assembly GCA_008921705.1. Taxonomy (NCBI): domain Eukaryota; kingdom Metazoa; phylum Chordata; class Aves; order Charadriiformes; family Burhinidae; genus Burhinus; species Burhinus oedicnemus. The sequence continues at coordinate 225,909 of VFFE01007519.1, read as the reverse complement.
TAGTCATGAGGCATTTCAGTAGAGCATGTACTGTTTTGGCTTTGAGTGGTAAACATTTACAAAAGGAACAAACAAACAAAAGAACCCCAAGCAAGCCCCTAGTCTCTTAAGTCTTCCAGTCAATAAAATAGGTAAAACTGGCATGTTGCAAGAATGACATTTTTGGGTTTTTTTTCCTCAGTATAGAGAATTATAACCACAGATCAGCGGTACGATCTCGGTACAAACACCACGTTGGGCAGTGGGAAGGCAAAAAGCCTGTTGGGCATCACTTGTTGGCATTATGCTTGGAGCAGTGATTGAGAAAAGCTTTGCAATGGTAGGCTTCAGCAGAGGAAACTCCTACCAGAGCATCATTTTCCTTTCATTCCTGCAAGCCATGGTGAAGAGGGCCCAACACCTGTGCACTATTAAGCCCTGCTTAAAACTAATTTGATGAATAAATGTTATATGCGGTGGGCTGAGTTCAGTCCTGCTGTGCAATATGTAGTAGCACTGAAGTGAATAGAGTGGAACTGCATCCGTCATGGTGGGAACTGCTTTGTCCTCCTATTCCTCTCCGTTAAGACTGAAATACTTGCTTTTATTATGGTTGTACTCTCTGAAATGAATGAAAAGTTTTATATTCACAACAAGGTATTTATTTCAAATTTTTCGTATCTCAAATTTTTTTCATACGCTGTTTTGTTTAATCCCTTACAGGTAATTTGGATTTGACTGGTCAAAAGCAAGTCTTCAAAGCAGAGAACAATCCTTGGGTTACCCCTATTGCTGACCAATTCCAGCTGGGAGTATCTCATGTTTTTGAATACATTCGTTCAGAAACATATAAATAGTAAGTATTACATGTCACTTACATATTGTAGCTGTGTTGGGGTTTTTTCCTGTAGTGTGTTTGGCAAAGTGTTGTCAGCTACACCCTTCTTTCATGCAGTAGCTTGGTATTCAGGGCAAATGTACAAGCCTGTACATTTATATTAAGGAATTTTGCTAACAAGAAAGTAAATAAACACAACTGAGACATGTCAGGAAAGCGCAAATACTGTTTGATACTATCCTGCATTTGTTGTTTCTAAGAGCTGTTAAGTAACATGAGAGATGTAAAAGAGCAAGCATTAAAAGCTGATTTTAAGTATGTACAGTAAGATTTTATAGATTGAAATAGATATTTGTTAATAATTTTGGATGCAGGTGGTTATGTTTTGAAAGAGATGTCTGGAATTTAAACCTGTTTTGATCTGGACTGGTTTACAAAAGTCTATAACCCTAGTAATTCAAATACAGATACTAGTGCTTTCTTCAGCAGTGTAAGTGTAAAAAAATAAACCTCATGCTGGGACTTCTCCATTTTAATTCAAAATTCTGTGCACAAATGCTAACCATTTGTTAAGGAAATAATATCTTTAATCATTCACTGAATTGAAATATTCCTTTTCAGTAAAAATTTCCATGTTACCAGTCCACAGTAAGACTTCAGATGAGAACAACCTTGATGCTGTCTTCCTAGAAGCAGTAGGTAGTACGACACATGGTACAGCTTCTAGGTTGGAAAATTAGTTTTTGCATTTCCCTTTATTTAAAAAAATATAGTTTAATAATTTAGAAGCATTTCTGACAACTTTTTAATATGGTAGCTGTCTAAACTCAGTTACCAAAGGGGATTATTCACAAGTGACGGTTTTGGGATTCCAATTAAGTAACTGAGACGTAAATTTCTACGTGAAACTAAATGATCCAGCAACGGCTTTTGTAGGCTGTTCTTCGTTTACAGAATTTAAGTGAAAAGGATCACAGATGGGAGAGTGGTTACAAAAATTGTGTCTCAGAAGTGTCCTGATATTTAGGGTATAATATGTGTTCTCAAGATAGATTTATTCATAGATTTAAGTAGGCTGCAACACCCTTCTTCCAGTAGTACTCTGTACTACAGACAAATTTGTGTAGGGAAACAGCTGTCTATCTCCTTAGACCATCCCTTCCCCACAGTCCATTGTGTAGCTGCATCTAGGTTTCTTGATAATGTTTGGTAATTTTTTTTTTATTGCCAATTTTATATTTCTGTTTGAGCAATGTAGATTAGGGAACCTCATGCAATTCTCACAGAGACAGCTCTGGGCATGATGAGGACAGTGAATTTTCAAGAACTGAAGTGCAGTTTTGAGAATTTGACCCATAGTCAGTTTGGGGGGTTGGCGAGGCTGATGTTATGTATCTATAATTAAAAAAAAAAAGATTTTATAACTATGGATATATTAAACTGCTCTGGCAACTCTCCTTGTGCAGTCAAAATTGGCATAAAAAGTTCTGTAATTCATCACTTGCCTCAACTATTGCTCTTTGTTTTAAACTAGCCATATTATGTTTCCTGTCTTATTCTTTACTGAGGGATAACAGTGTCTTGTTGGCTAAAGGGCTGACTTTGATTTTGTCCACAGTAAATATTTGAAGCCTGTGTAGTTAACAGTGTAAGCAAAATCTGACTACCTGTTAATAAGGAGGGAAAATTAAAATCAAAGAATCTTTCCATGGCTCATTCATGGCTTTTATTGTGACCATAGAAGCTTATGCAGTTAAAATACCGTTATTTTCAAAGATTAGTGTTGAAAACCAAATGCATGGAGATGTTAATAATTAGGTGTCATTTTTTTATTTTCAGCATATAACCATTTTATAGTCAAACCATAAATCAAAAATATCTGTATAATTTTGTTAGAATCCCAGTAGCAACTTCTTTTGATTCTTGATTGCAATTGTTTCACATGCTATAAAGAGAGTTTGTGGGTTTTCCTGCTGAAAAAAAGATTGTCCTTTTTATTTCCAGTTTCCTTTAAATATGTGATCTGAGAATTACTTGGATGCCACCTGCTACAGACATTTTTCTGTTTGCATTTGATTTTAGGTGTTAAAACTCATAAGCAATGGCATAATCTGGGTACCTGGTCTGGTAGCATTATTTTGCACAAAAGCAAATAAGCTCTGAACACGAAAGAAATGAAAACTTCTTGTGATGAAATTTTGATCTTTTCCTGCTAACAACTGCACACCTTCTTCAACTTCCTTTTTCTTTCAGGGCCTATGTCTGGGTACTGTGTCTTTTTTCTCATTAAGCAAATCACAAGGTTGAGATGTGAATGTAGTAATTTTCTATGTAGATACCTAACTAAACAAAATTGAGCTCTTGGGGGTTTTTTTTGATCATTCAGCCAAAAGAAAAATTTAAAAATTAGCTTGCAACATTTGATAGACACAGCTTAACTTTTACTCTGAGACAAAGCAGCACAGTTAAATGGCTAATTGGATAGAATGGTGTTTAGATAACCTCACTTGCAACACTGAGAAGAGAGAACAGCTCACATATGTTAGCAGCTGACAATCAGATCAGTAAGTTTACTTTTAGGTACTTTCATAAACCAGGAACTATGCATCTATATGGTAGATGAATTTTGAGCTCCAGAGACGGTAATTGTCTCCATATGCCCATTGCTTTTGCTGGCTGATTGGAAATATTGATTTTACTTTGTTTACAAGTCTAACATTGTCTATATTAGCTAAGGCAGAGAGGGTGTGCTCATACAATCACAAGTGCCAAGTTTCAGGGGCTTAGCAAGTTACGTTTCACTAAGTGGTTTATGCTAATACATTTTATTTTTTGTTTGCAATAAGTAGAACATCATATTTACTTGGTTGTTATCTTAGGCAGGAAGTGGTAACTCACTAAGTCTTGACAATGCACTCACTTGCAGTCGCATTCCTAAACCTTGACGTTTCTACTCATGGCTGGCACAAGCCATAACTGCTCACTAGGATTGGAGATTTCCATTCAGATTCTGTGAGGTTACACTTGTGAGGCAACTACCAAACAGATCACAAATTTCTTTCCTTTGCAAAATGTGCTAGCTGTTTCAAGCATATTAGTGAAAAATTACACTCCGTTTTTAGCCTTGTCGTAGGATATTCATGCTCTAGTGATTAATTGGTAAGTAGGGATGACACCCATGAGGGATGATTATGTCTAAAGATAAAATGTCATTTGTCTCACATACTTTTACATTTTCACACTCCTGTTTTACATGGTACTGAAGCAGCAAGTATAAAACTGGAATTGCACTTCAGAAGCGTGTTAGCCAGTAGGACCCTCAGATCAGCTCTCTTAGTTTGTAGCTTCTTTCATTTCCTTTAATTTCCTCACCCTTCATGAGAAATGATGCCAGGTGATTTTTTTCAACCCTCATTTTTCAAGGACTTGTGCTGACAAAAAGATAGGCCATATATTGTGGCAGAAAATGTGTGTGGAGGGGCTCTTAATTCTTAACAGGAAATTTGGCAGCTCTTGGCACTTTGCTAGCTTTTGTTGGCTAAAATATACCCACTGCACCAATCATCCTGTGACAGCATCCTTTGGAAATAGGTCAGTTTGCCAGGTATATAATGATTCTTAATCTCTGACTGCCGTACTAACTTTCTGATAGTTAAGTTAGTAAGCTGAATTTTGGCTTTGATTCTATATATACTCAGAAGGTGCCATTAAACTCCCCGTGTGGTGTCAATGATAGTGTTGAAAAGCAGTCGAAGAACTCGCTCAAACAGTAAAGGGTAATGGCAACCTCATCTCCTCAAAGGGCTTAACTAAATGTTTTATTTTTTATTCATGCCTTTAGTCAACTTTCAAAGTGACCTTTATGCTGTAAGCATATTCTCAGAGGATCTTCTCTGTCTAGGGTACTGACAAAGAGATGATGGATTGTATGATTTAGTGGCTACAATGTACTTCGACAAGTGCAGAGACACATGAATGTTTGAAAGAAAACAGTGAATTAAGCTCCTATGAAAAGCGGAAATCCTGTGATGCTCGTCAGGATCAGCGCAAGATAATTAGTGATTTGATTAAGAAGAGGTAAAGCTGAGACGTGCAATTGGTACCAGTGGGTGGGTTAGGTTGCTGACATTTACAGCAAAGTTAATCCAGAAAGCTGCTCTTTGGGTACATTTCTGGCATTAATCATGTGCTCTTGATCAATCTTCATGTGAAACTTGCTCTTTGCCTGTTTGGTCTTGTAACAGAAAGGGTAGTGATTTTGCTTTTATCACAGCAGAGTCTATTGCAGTCATCATCATCTGATAGTGTAATCTCAGCTAAAACAAAATAATTTCCTAGGTCCTGAGTGCTTAGAATAGCATTCAGACTTCTAGCATATTTAAGCTGCCATTGAACTCAGCCATCACCTTTCAACGCTTTATTTAATGATTGTTGTCTCCCTGTTTGACCTCCTTATTCCAGTGAGGCAGAATTATGACAGAACAGTCACCGTTTGTTAAGTTTCTAGAAAGCAGGTTTTCCCCATGAGGCAGTCAATTTGGAGTCAAGAGTCTCGACAAGACATTTTGTGAAAGGAAGTAAGTTGCACTTTTCACATTTCCGTCGGGAAAGGTGGTAGAAGAGCAAGCCGTTTTAAAGACTGACACATTAGCTCTTAGCAGAGGAAATAGTTTGATAAATGCTATGCTGAGCATATTTGGAACATAGGTTTTCCCTATGCTGCTCTGTGCGAAGCATTGTAATGGAAAACATTTTATCGGCAGTGACAGTCTGGAAAAATCCACTCTTGATTCAGTCCTCTATGTAGAGACCATCTCCCTAGCTTGCTTCTTGAGAATGAATTGTTGTACTGGACCCCCACTATTATGTAGCAGCTGCTTCCAGGGCAGCAAACACAGGTCATGGAGTAAGAGATTCTTCTTCTGAGTTATATTAATGAAGATTATTTCACCATTTCTTTTTTACAAGGAGAGGAGACTGCAAGATACTCAGATTAATGCACTAGAATACAAATAATATCCTGGAATAACTCCTGTTCTTATTCCACAGTTGTTAAGCTCGGTTAGTTTCAGCTGCGTGATTGGTGCTGTCCAAGATGTAGAGATGATCAGTAAAGCCACCTATCACAGAGTGGAAAAGAGGTCAAACATGAAAAATCCATGTGTTCGTGGTTGGGAAGCATGCTGGGGAAGCGGGAATTGCCAGCAGTTGAGATGGAGGCGTCAGCAAGTTGAACTGTTAGGAGGAGAGATTGTCCTGGAACGGTGTTACTTGTGCAGCACAGTCTTGGACCCGCAAGAATTTCATTTTTTTTTAATGTTAGCACAAAAAGTGAGAGTATTTAAGTGACGTTTGCTGATGACAAAGCTAGCAGCACAAAAAAAAATCAGCCCACCACACAGAAAGAATTGGCAAAATGAAGAGGAAGGCTCGGGTGTATCAGTTACAGGTTTTCTGTGAGCCACCACTGTGATATCCTAGAGTGAGGGGAAGAAGAAGAGAAAGAGAACCATGATCTCCTGGGCTGGGTTAAGAGAGCGGGAATTTTCCAGTACAAAAAAGGAAATACTGCGCAGTTCTGTCATCATGTTCATTAAAGATGGATTCAGGCAGGAACAGGCAAAGTGAGGAAGGACAATAGGATGATAAAAGGAATGAAGAACCCAGAGGAGATTTAAAAGGTACTTGGTTTATTCACCAAAGCAAAGACTGATAATGGAGATTGTTGCTCTCATTGGGATGGAAAAGGGGAGGAAGAGACTTCATTTAAAGCATAAAAAAAATGGTGCACATAAGAACAAGTATAAATAAACTGGTGAGGTGTATATTTGAAGGAAGGTCTCTAAATATTAAGAGAGCAAGGTAATAACCTTCTGATAGAAATAGCCTTCTGACAGAAGAAATGAAAGCCAAAGTCTTGTTTGTTTCAAAGTGAGCACTGATCAGTTCGAGCTGATGTGTATATGATGTATATGTCGTGATTGCTTGTGGCAGAGGATGGCATGTCTGTGATACAGGCAGACCTTTGTGCTCCTTTATTTGTGTCTCCTTATTTTTGAGTGAAAAATTCAGATGACCCACCCCCATGTATTAACTGCACAGTGCAATTGACACTAAGGTAAGGGAGACAAAGCTCTGTTGTCTGTTAATATAAATAAGGCAAAATATTATTTTGCATATTCCTGTGTTTAATAACTTGTTTAAATAAATGTGTGGCAGTTTTGTGCAATAGTTTAAAATGACTAAAAATTTTTAGTAATGTAATAATTACTCATTATTGTATAATCATTAGGATAAATTCATTTGGGGTTATAAAAATCTTCATAATATTCCTTTCTCCACTTAGATTGAAGAGATACATAGAGAGAATGCTTCTCTTTGGCAGTCTCTAAGTAAAATTAAATAACTTCTTTTATTATCCAGTCATTATCTAATCTTGTAACAATACCAAAAAGAACCAAATTGAGCACAGTATGATCTCAGGAGTAATTTCTAATGGTAACAGTAGAATGTGAGTATTTTGGAGTCTCTGGGAGGAATAAAGATGATAAAGAGGAACGCAGCCCAATTGCCTTAAACATCCAATGTAGATTTGATTCAAAGGAGTATGGTTATGTAGGTTTGATTCAAAGGAGTACAGTTAGATGCCTCAGTTGTTTGTATGACGCACAGAGGTCAATGAAGATTTAAAGAACTTGGGTAGTGTGATTCTACCCTGCCTTGCTAAGAAAAATAGGCCATAATAAATGCTATTTTCCTGCTTTATTTTTCTTGTCTTTTGTCAGTAGTATTCTTTGGTAATTTGTGGAATAGAGGGCTTCATGCATTAGTTTTCTCTTAAGCTCAGCTCTACAAATCCTTATACTTCTAGAACAGGTATTCTCATTGTTCCTAGAGGGGTTGCTCTTGTTCATGTGCTCATAGGATGAACTTTCAGTAGGTACTTCTTTTCCCTTCTCATTTGCACAGTGTGGTTCTCTTGGGCCCTGTACAAGAAATAAGATGGTGTTATGTGTCCAACAGTCCATTGCTGGAGTTCACTTCTATATTGCAGTGACTTTTTATCCTGGTATCTTTACCATTTGGTCCCTGACGTGGATGCATCATCTGTGCCAGTGGTAGCTGTGACCTCGTGTATTTTAGGGTGGTTACAAAGACTGGGTAAAGATAGTGGAAAAGAGATTACCTCAGTGATCTACTTTAGGTGAGATCTCTGAGATGCTGCATCTCCTGTGAAGATGAACTCATGGCAAATTAAACTTCCCTTGAAGGATGGCAGGAAACAAGATCCATCATAGCTGAGAAATAAACAAGTGTTAACAATCCTGGTTCACACATTTCGATCACGTACCAGTAAAAAATTTTAATTAACCAATAAAAATCAACCTGAGGTGGGGAAATATAAAAATGTCATTTACATTTGGTTCTGTTATATCAAAGGCATGGTACTGTATATTTTATATGAAAATACTGATTGGTATTCCAACCAAATGTTGTATTTATTGGCTGTATTTTAAAAATTGATAAATATATTAGTACATTATTTCCAACAGAGACAATAGATGACTCAGAGTCCTGACATCTTTAGACAACATTTACATGCAAATCTGTAACTCTTCCCTAAAGAAGAGCAAACTGGAACCCATGTTGAAAGATAAACAAGAAAAACAGTATCTCTGTATATTTGTGTTTATATATTACCGAGATGGATATGTAATAAAAACAAAGCTATCACTGATGTATCTGACAGATATAGATAGTGCATATATAAATACTGGTCTAACTACTGGTATTACCATTCCCTTTGATGTGAACTTTCATATAAAATTTAGAATATTATGCAGTAATCCATTTACCACGTCAAGGATGATAACCCAGGGCTTAAGTCACTGGGACAGATGTCTAGGGCTGTGTTAGAAGCAGAATTGGAATGAAGAACTGAGGAAAGTGCAGAAGCTGAGGATTTGATGAAGCTAAAGGTAGGGAAACAGAGATGGATACAGGATTGGAGTAGGGAAACAAGACAAAGTTGCATCTAACTATAGGGCAGGGCAAGATCAGTAGCTGAGTTAGAAGTCAGTGGTAATTATGATAAAATCCAAAATGAGAAACCGGTAGGGATGTGTCAAAGAAACTGGTAAGAAACCAAATCGAGGACCTGGCCTAGAGGGCAGGTTGGGGTCTGACTAAGCAAGCAAAGTGTGCGATGTGCAGCTACAGGCAAGTGGCACCCTGAGCATGAAAAATCATAGGTGGGATTGAATAAGGTATGTGCAGTGGGGAAGAGGGCCAACCCAAAGTGGGATGTGTCTTTTTAGGTGCTTAGTCATCGGAGAGACTGGTTATGGCTATCTGATTATGAGACATCTAGAAATTAAATAGGCCATTTTCTGAACTATGATAGTCAGTTTATTAATAATGGTGAAGGAAGGAAAGTCATGTTCTGTTATGCTTCCGTTCTGTGTTCAGTGCAAGCAGGATGATCTTTTAGGGAAGGTGAGTTATTTCTTAGTCCACTAAGTAGAAGCCTGACCAACACTTTGTTGTGAGAAATGGTTTTAAACCTCCAGGTCTGTGGACATGCACTCAAAAGGTTTAGGAGACTTGACTGACAGAGTCTGAACTCACCAAAGTTCAGTCTTAATTAAATTGTGGTGTCAGGGAAATGCTGAAAAGTGACAGAAGTGCTAGTATCCTTCCAGCATCAAGGAAGGCGAATAGACCAAACTGGATTATTTTGACCTAGTTTACTCTGACATCAATTTTGGGTCAAATAGTGAAGAAGAGACATGGGATTCTACTAGAGAAGATTTAAAGAATGTGACTGTCATATGAATATAATTTGTACAATTAAGGCAAGAATATGATTGAGAACTATTTCCTAAAGACACGTTCTAAATTTGATTGGTCAAGGCAACTCTTTAACTACATAGAATTTTGTGAAACATTTAGCTTGTACAGCTGCACAATGTTCTCATTAGAAAATGAACACGGTATAATTTCAATAAAACACTAAGAAGAATTAAAAACCATCTGGTATATGTTGGGAGGTAATTACCAGCATGGACATTTCTGGTGAGCTCCACAGAGATCTGACCTGGAACTGTTCAGTGTTCTCAGGTATTTGGAAGCAAATATACAGTCGTTTCTGACTAAAAATTGTAGATGACCTGGAAGTTGATGAAAGACAACAGTGAAAATATGGGCTGTCCTCGATCAGTTAATGAACCGTGCCTGTGCATAGTGTATTTTAAAGCAGCTCAAAGAAGAATTGCGTACCTGTGAATATGGTATATAGGATGTACCACGCGTTGTGGTTATGGTTACAGGAGGAGACAAAAAGGAGTGAACGCTGTTTTCCAGAAAGCAGTTGACTCTGAAAAATGTTTTAAGTGACATAATATAACAGAAGTGCACTGCCAGCTTGCAGTTCAATGCTATATCCAAAAGACCTAAAAGAAACCTTGGGTTAATGAGTACAGCAATAGGAACTTAATTCTTTCAACATCAGCCGAGGCTGATACTGAATTCAGTTCTGGTGTCAGTAGTTTTAAAGGGATGTTAAAAATGTGTTTAGATACAGACACCTCAGAATTATTTGAGAGCGAAAGTCAGGCAGGTTGAGAGAAGAAAGCAAGGTACAACCTTGTAAAAGGTTGCTTATTAGGGCAAGCTGCCAGGGAAGGTAGCAGATTAATTTTCTCTTACTGTGCTCTGGTTGCATATGGATACTTTCTGGGAAAATGTGTTCTAGAGAAACATCTCGGTATGAGCCTTGATGGCTTTTAATACATTATGCTTAGTATACAAAGGTGATGATCTATTGCCTGATTTTAGACTTTACCAGAACTGGCATAATTTTAAGGTCTTGTATCCAATAGTGTGCTCTGCTGCTCTAGCTGCTGTGGGCAGGGTAGGTCCAGCTCCTCATCTGCAATGGATTCAAGGGGTTTTCTCAATGTTTCTGGGCACTGTTGTTGGGCTAATCAAAGGCATTGTGTCCAAAACGCATGCAATTAAGAAACTTGACTGATGTTCTCTGAAGGTGCCTCACCTAATTTTTTTTTTTTTTTTTTGTGAGGATATTGCAGAGAACAGAATTTGGACTTTACAGTAGGTAACAAAAAGAGTAGAGCATTTTAAAGAAAATCCTCTAGACTGCAATGGGGAGAAGAATAAGTAGGAAACGGCAGACAAAACAGTACTAATTGAGAGCTAATGTGGAAAACATGTTGGTAGCAATAAGGGTTTTCCGCTAAAATTGTGTAGCTAAGTAAGTAGTGGTAAGCCTGTTAACCCTTTGTAATCTTCAAAATTCAGTTGACTTGCTTTCTTGTTTTCTTCTTCAGATTGGTTCTTTACAACCAAACAAGAAGAGTTACTGCACACATTTGTTGGTTTTATTTGAGAGATAAATTAAAAAGTGGCGCTTTTATAATCAAGCAGAACTGTCTGCAATTTCTATTCTCTCTACAGTCGTATCTGTTTTATTGCATGCTGGCTTTTATTGAACTCCAGTTTCTTATTTCAGTCTTGAATTATTTGAGGGTTTTGTGTGATCTTTAGCAATTTTTTTTACCCTCCTGGTGAGGGCTATCAGTTAGATAGAAGAGTGTCCCTAATTTTACGATTGCCTTTATCAACTGTTTATCCAGTGGAAGGCTGAGGTGGGAATGATTCTGTGTAATTTGCTGGAGCCACTTGTAGTGCAAGCTGTGATAAACTTTTTAAAAGCCATGATTTTATTTTAGCAGGTATTACTGCCATCCGGTTTATATGCACTTTTACAGCCCCTTATACCTAAGGCACAATGCTGAAAATGGTTATGATCAGATTTCATTTTAAATACTTGTTATTAAAATTAACTTTTTTTTGAAAAGTATAACCTGAAAATCAGGAGCTTCTACTGTATATGACACAAGATTGCTCAGTCCTGCATTTCAATGCTTTCCTTCGTCCAAACAAGAAATGTCCTTCTGTTAAAGTAGTCAGATTTAGGTCCTTTTTAAGCAAGTTCTTTTGACTACAGCTTTGCAATGGCTTTTTTCTATTCCGTAACCAACCACATTAATAATTTAACACTAAAAATCTGATATACTGAAAATCAGTTAGTATCAAATATCCCAGGAAAAAATATCCTTTAGTTTTTCCTCTTCATTACACTTGCTTGGGAAACTGGGGAAAGAAATTATAGTCTGAAGTGAAGTATGCAGAAGCATAAACAGTAAATAGAATTACTTAGGACAGTGACCATTTCAATTGCTTCAGCTTCACCAAAGTAATAATAATAAATGCAAGAATATTATCCCTCTTCATAGTTTTGCCATATGTTTTAAGAAGCTGGCTCCAGTGCTAGATGTAAACAGCAGCATTTATTTCGCTGAATGGGGAACAATGATTCCCTGAATCCTTTTTATTATCCATAAAGCCCACTTATAAATTTATAATCAGATAGGTTTTCAGTCCTACAATCATATATCTTGCAACAAAATGCTGTCACATGATGGTAAATCTATGCAGAAGTAAATGGAGCAAATCCTAAACCCGGTGCTGTAAGTATGGTTCCCCTTGACAGGAAAAGGAGAATATTTGATCCCTATTCACATGTATACCCAGATCCCTACCTCTGGGCTTCTCCAGTGTCTAGTTTTGTGGGACTTGCTGTACGTTAAATGTTTTTGGGAGTTATCCAAGGAAAGAGAGTGGGATCACAGAGTCCAGGACTCTTCAAAGACATTAGTTCAGATGCATTGCAAGAACCTGCTACATGCAAAGGCCACAATAAGGAGATAGCACAGTTTTGGAGGAATGAGATTTAGACATGGATATATGTGTGCCAGTTTTGACTCCTAAAGTGCAAGTGAATTTTACTTACAAAAGCTGCAACTCTGAAAAGGCGGTTTTTAGTCACCTTTCATCTGTATATAATTTCCAAGGTAAATTCTGAATGTTAGTTTTGATTATTGCATTTGATATTCTGTCTCCTGTTCATTTCTTGGCTGTCCCAAACTTAGATTTACTCTAATGTTGACTTTAAAAAAGGAAAGGTATGCAAGGACTGACAGTGATGATCCTGAATATAAATTATATCAAGCAAATTGATGCAAGATAAAATTACCAAATCAACCTTTTTTATTCTATATTTTATGGAATATCTAATGTATGTTTGGCAGTAATTTACTCTTGCACATGAATTTCTGACAGTTTCGATTCTTTGGGCTTATTAATCAATGTAGTCAGCACCAGAGCAATTTTTATGAGACTCACTAGTCATCAAAAATTTATTATCAGATAAATCAAAGAAACAACTAGCATCTTAATAGAGTGAACAAAGTGGCATGTAAAAGATCATTCAAGACTACATGTTTTTGACACTTGTGTATTGCATTTACTGCTAGGGTCAGAGGTTTTGTTTGCACTTTGATTAAAATAGTCATCACCATGACACAATTGCTTCCTTTTGTGCTAGACCTTTCTTCCTTTGATTTTTTTTTATATATATGTATGTATATTTCATGTTAGCTCCATTCTGGCAAAGCATGCAACTTCTATGTAAAATGTAATGTAGAACTTTAATTAAAATCTGTAAGTTTTATATTTGCAGTAGATTGTGTATGCTTCAGGAGTAGGGTGGGATGGAAGTACATTGTGAGTAGTAGTGGCATGCCCCCAGTATGCTTCAGTCTCTGATCCAGTTGCATAAGGTGCTCTGATATTTGTTCCAGTTAAACCTCTAGTGTCTTATTTGATACAGTAATCTTTCTACTTTCTGAAATGATTACATGTTTCTTGTTTGGTATTTTAAGAAGAATTTCCTGGTCACGCTTCTTATGGCTGTCATCACAACAGAGTAAAGCCAGAGCTGGATACTCCCCAAGTCTACATTTTCATTAAAGCAAAATGCTCATCTTACCCAAGCACCCTTTCATTTAACATTTGCATTGGTTGAGTCTCCTCTCCAGTCTGTGCACAAGCAATGGGCTTCCCTGGCCTGGCTGGCCTGTTTGACTGCAAGGGGACGTAGCCGCAGGTGTGTGGTAAGAACATACCAGTGACAGCACTGGGACTGTGGCTGGTGGACTCACCTTCCCCTGACAACTGCTGTTGGCTCCCTGGCGTGAATGTGTCCCGGGCAAATCCACATGCAAGCTGGTGGTCCTGTCCTCAGAGGAGGGCAGGTGTTTGGGGAACGATTGCATTGTTTTGTGGAGCCTGGCTTCATCTCAGTGCTCAAACGTAGGCACATCAAGCAGTCGTGAAAAGGACAAAAGAGTCACCTTAGCTTGTCCCTATAGTCAAGGGGGCACCTCAGCGTCCAAGACAGTTCTCAAAAAAACTAGGTCATGCTCTGGAGGCCCAGAGAGGGAGGCTGGCCCTTGGCCACCACTCCACAGGCAGTACGCTGCTGTGTGACACCAGCCCTGTGTCTCCATCCCTGGCTGTGTTCCCACTCGCGTGCCCAGGCCAGCAACGGCTCTCATGTGACCACGTAGCAAGATGGTTTGGGGAGGTGATATGGCTGGAAACTAATCACTTATTTTGGCAGTTTTAGTCTGAATTACTTCCTTGACTTCAGTACCTGACTGCCAGTGCTAGCCAGGAGGGCAGATGCACAGCCATGGAAGAGGTGGCCCAGCTGGAGTAAGATTACATTGCATGAGCTGGTTACATCAGTCCCTTGGCTGCACATCCAAAGGCACGAGGAGGAGAACCTGGGTACTTACATGTATTTTTGTCAAAGTTTAGGCTGGGCTGGCCACTAAGTAAATGACAGATGCTCTCTATTAATGCCTCTCCCTTCCCAGAACGGGGAAGAGGGAGAGAATAAGGGGGAGAGACTTATGGGTTGGAAAAAATCTAAAATGGCTATAATGAAATCTAAACAACAAAAAGAAAAGATAACAATATTAAGAAGAAAATAATGAAATATATACAAAACCAATATTGAGCTCCCAGGATGACAGTCACGTCACCGGCAAGCACCGGGACCAGACTCAGCAGCAGATGGGAACTGGGTTCAAGAACTGGATTTATGAACACACAGATCAGGATCAAAGGCAGACGAACAGAGAGAGTCCTTCTTGGATGCTGGCCATTGAAGAAGAAGCAGCTTGATGCCTGCATGAGGCAGATGGGATGGAATATCCTGTTGGTCAGTTTTGGGTCACCTGTCCTGTCTGCTCCTCCCCACAGGTGTGACCCCTTTACACTTTTCTGCTTCTGACCCTCTAACTTGGTGCTTAACAAAGTTGGCTGACCTTGGTTGGTAGAGCAATAAATATAAGCAGGAGCCTCTCTGCATACTATTCCTTAGTATTAACTATAAACTATTAACTATAAACATCAGACATTGTCACTGCTAGAAGCAGACACTGTCTGAAAAGTATACTGTTAATTTCAGATGGTCAGTTAGAAGACTTGACTGAAAAGTAAAACTACTGAAAAGAAAATTGGTTTTGTTCTCTCTCAAACCAGGACAATTTTTCCCTTTGTGCACCAAGTGAAGCAAACCTCCTATGAAGAGAACACGAGTGCTTTTAAGAACTTAGAGGTAAAAACTCCCCAACATTGGTGAAACAATGGAAGGCCTGGATTTGTCTATGTGTTGAAAATGTGAGGAGGGAAAAGCCTGTGTATTTCACATGCATCTGGTGATGCTGAAAATACGCAAGTTTCATTAGTGGAGTTCTTGCAGCTAGCTTTCGTATGTTTTGCCTAATAAAAAAATAACTGAAGGGAGATTGAATTTATTCAGTGTTAATAACAAGAAAGGATGTTTCTGGGTGGCTACCAAGCGATGCAGAACTGTGAATGATACACAGAAGAAACCCTAGCATTCCCTCTTCCACCTGATGTGTGCTTTTGCAGGAGAAACGTCTTTTTCTGTGTCTGTACTCCTAAGTATGACTGAAAATAGGGCTGTCTATGGGATGAACAGCTTACAAAAACACTGTTGTCTTGTAGCTCTTAAAAGTTTATCTTCCTGGTCTGATTCCAATTTGTTAATTATGGATGAAAATGGTTGCTGTGGGTTGCTCACTTAGCGGTGTATGTAAGGTGTAAGAGAACTAGATATAGTTCTTTTCTCTTATAGATTTAGCTATAAAGGTGTAGTGGTTTTAAAACTAATGATAACATCCAGTAATCAATGCTAACACCTGACTGCAGCTGCACGTTTTCTTTAACACTCTCTTTACCACCTCATGTGCAGTTCATCTGTGCGAATCTTACTTCAAGAGCAGATTTTTATCTTCTTTTTATTTTTGAGGCAAATCTATAGTGAGACATGGAAGTTCTAAGGTAAAGTGGTATATTTGTTATTTACATGTCAAAATAACTAACCATCTCTCTGTGTACCTTTTATATGGCTGTTGCTTGGAAGTGTTTGTCTTCTCTGGTCTTGATTTTAAGGCAGACTGGAGTTTGGATTGGTCCAGGTTTAGGACAGCTTTGTGGTGAACTATATAAAACTACAGTTAATAGAGCTGTTAAATACTGTGGATTAAAGGCTCTGATTTGAGCAGTGGCTCAGGAGGCTTGCTTGAAATACATATGTATTTCAGAGTACTCCCAGAGTAAGTTTGGAAGCATCTGTTGGATGAACAGTGGAAGTTTGAGATCCAAGTCTTTCTATAAATTGGAGAAGTATCAGGAAGCTGACAAGGTGTAAGTTAGAATCCCAGTCCCGCATCTGTCACATATTTTGTGTACAGTTTTAGTGACTTCTATACAGTGACCGCTTGAGGATCTCAACACAAGGTAACTTTAGCATAGGGGGCCATAAGCTCCTAAGGTCATATCAAGCTGCTGAATGCATGTACAGTAAAGAAAACCGTATATCCATTTTATCACGGAGAATCTGCAGTTGAGATGGCTGATAAGAAATCAGCCAGTCAATAGCAGACTGGCATTAGAGCACGCAGTTTCTGTTTCCTCTGTTCACTTCATTCCCAGTGTAAAACCTACCTGGCCAGGCCTTTATTTTCCGTAAGTTGACTAGAAGTTTCTCAAGTCCCATAGATAGGACAAAAGCATAAAGATCTACCCTTTCTCCAGCACATAGAGTTCAAGTGGAGTGGGGTCCTGCTTTTCAGGTCCAAGATCCTGCAGCCCATTCCATACGACCTACCACTGATGGAAAGGGTCAAAAGCTGCTCTAATCAGTAGCACAGAGAACTTGAGGGACAGATGATGTTTTCTTTTTTATGAAGTTGTCTCTTGTACCCTGCATTTTTGTTAGAAGCTAGTGAAGATGAATTCTGTTCAGTGTATTTGGATACTTACTGTACCTGACCTGATGCATCTGAGGTGGTCTCTGGTGTGATACTTTAGATACAACTGGGAGAGATGGTTCAGAAACAGTTTTACACACAGGTACATCGAATCATGGTGTATTGTCTACAAATTTCTCCAGCAAGCCATTTTGCATTTTGTTTAATTAGTAATATTGACTCCTTTTTCTTTGTCTGTTGATTGGCTTTAACTTGCAGTTTTACTCTGGGAATTAAAACAAAATGGATTCTTTCTCAGGTCGGGTGAAATTCTTGGAAATTCAGTCTGGCATTTCACAATTTAGATTTTCATTAATTTGTTTACTCTTTGCTTCAGTTTTGAGACTGTTCTGTAGACACATGCCAAAATGATACTTTAATCTCTTCTGGTAAAGTTGATTTGTCCTGCTTTCCTCTTAAGTACAGTCCTGTTCATATGATGACATACTACCAACTAGATTGCCCTAGAAATCCAACAGTGCCTGTGACCAAAATCTGGTTGATAGTCATGTATCAGTTCCAAGTGATTCACTGCTAGATTCATACCTTTGGAGGTGGCAAATGCGTGTCTGAGAGCTGCAATAATCTACACATCCCATGTTGCTTTATGGAGGAGAGTTTGCAGGTCAAGGTTCTTATGGACCAACTTGAAACCCACAGATGCATTTTATTAGACTCGTGACAGTAACCTGAGCAGTCACAAATATTTGATACTTCAGTTTGCAAAGATAAACATCTTCCTTTTACGTACTGGTGTTGTGTTTGAATTCCCATTGGATTATGGCAGTACTGATGCTTGTTCCTTTTTCTGACGATTTAATTTTAAAGTATTGCATTGCTTGATTGTTATTTTTTTCAGTAATATTTACCTATGGTCATACAAATGCCTGGTATTCTGTGGCTTATGGTGTTATGAATGATAATTAAAACTTTGTATTCCCTCTGCTTGGCAACTCATGTATCCACTAGTCTAGATAATTATTCATAAACTTTGTTTCATTGCTTAATTATGTTTAATGTTTATTTTCAATTCTCTGAAACTTGGTTTGCTACAGCCAGGTTTACCTATGTTCAAACAGTAAGTAGTGTGAGTTACTTTCATTACTTCCTCACTGAAAAACATATTAACATTTATGTTTAAGAAAATGAGACCCTTGTAACAAGGGTGAAGGTTAGTCATTTCTCTTTCCCTGTAAAGGACTGGTTTTTGATATTAGATACTACTAGTACATATTTCACACAAAATCTTCCTTTTCACAGACAGTGGAGCTGGGAATTGGAAAGGCCACTTTCACTCAAATGTTCATACATTGGCATGGGAATATATGCCTGAGAACTAATGAAGATACATGTTGGAGAAGTAGGGAGTCTGGATTAAGATAAGCAAAAACACTCCCTGTGTTTCTGCTAGGAGAGAGGTGGACTTCTAACAAACTATGATTTTGTACGTTGATGGTGAATGTGTCTCTGTACACATATCCATCCATAAATATTCTCCCACATTCCTGTATATATTTAGAGCTGACATTATGTATTGTTCAGTAGATACATCCATTAACTCAGGTCCATTTTATTCTTTTCTAGGAAGAAGGATAGATTTAGAAAACAATGGGCGTTGCAGTGTAGAATTCTGTTGCCACAAAATAAAAATATGAATGGTGTTAAAAATAAATTTGTAAAAATAATATTCATACATAAAATACTGAGATGATCAAAACGAATCTTGGGAGGAACTGATGCAAAATGCAGATATTGCAGAATCCAAATTATTATATTCATGGGGATCATAATTAATTATTTAATTCTAGATATGCACATCCTATAGCCTAAAAATGTATTGCAGGTTTACAACTGACTAGCTGTTTTATGTGGCAGAATGTAGTCTTTGCATATTTATTAAAATTATTCATAACTGGTTGCTGGCTAGATGAACTGCTCTATTCTTGTGTCTTGCTTCAATACATTATCTGAACCATTTTATCATGACATTATAATGGAAATTTGTCTAAATTTTAGAATGATCCATGGGGCATTTTCCAAAACCCCTATCAGCATCTCTTGAAAACATGTATTTGCAGTTTACATTTAAGAATACTTTCAAAGGGTTTAGTAGCAATACATATTTTCTACATATAATTGTTTGCTACTTTTTAAAAAAAAGGTTTTATTTAGACGAAAAAGGGATACACATTGAAAAAAGTTAGAATATGCATTTAATTAAATTCTATGTGCTTATCCATTCCCTAGCTTACAACTATAAATTGCTTCTTTTAAAGGTATCATAGGACGGTGAAACATGTTTGTAGTGCAGTTTTATAACCTTCCCAACACATGTCCCAGCAAAGTTATAAAAATCAATTACATACCTACTGAGTGTGTGGTGCCTCACAGCTCTTCCCCCGGATTTGTCAGCGTGACAGGACTCTTTTTGCTGAAAAAAAAAAAAAAAAAAAAGCAGGATGGGAAGTCTTTCCACCAACCCGGTACGCAGTTAGAGTGATACAAGATAGTCACAGTTACCTTATCTGGTGTCTGTTCCACAAACCAGTGGCTAATTCGTGCACACTTGCGCACACAGATAAGACGTCTTCATTTCCAAGAGAATTCAAACAAAACAGTCTGTCTGTTGTACACCTGTACCGATGTCCAGAAAGGACCCAAGGTGGTACATCTTGTGTGTCTTATTTTGTCAACCATTTAATTTGGAAGAACACAAGAAGAAAAAGCTTAGTTTTCAGAAAGAAAAATTTACCTTAAAAGTTTTCCACATTAGGAGTGTAGAACAGTTATGAGTTGGTTGGGTCTCATTGCATAAAGCCGAAGGAGTCTGATAGAGTAGCTGGAATGTTTTACTTTATGGTGAATAACTTAGGAATGGGTTGCTGTACTGCCATTTGCATGGCAATGCAGCATTATTTCCACTCATTGTCAAAAGCAATTGGAGGCTAATGAATTTCTGCATAAACCATCAGACAGGCACTTTCCATTTGATTAAATACATCTTGGTGGAGAATAAAGGAACAGTCCCTTTTTATACATGATTACTTCATGTCTTTCTGGAATACACCCAGATTCCCTTTTATAATTAAACAAAAAACAAGAGAAAAACATGTTAGTCCAGAAACTAACCATGACACATCTGCATGAAAATTGCTTTGTGACCGCTGCTGCCATGACCACAGTTTGTCTATAGAATGCCCGAGGTACAGCGATTGCTTTACATTCAAACAAAAGACACAGTCCCAGCTGTGTGTTCCCTGCTCCCAAAGAAGCACAGCGTCTCTCTGTTTATCAAAGGATTTTGCAAGCATCAAAACTGTTTGGACTCCAAGTAGTGGAGAAAATGCTATTGCAAGATTAAGGTCTTCCACATAGATGCTGCAATGCTGCAATGCTGCAAATGCTGCAAATAAAATAGGAAATAACTGTAATGCTGCAAATAAAATAGGAAAAATAGAGAAAAAATAGGAAAAAAAGAGAAACAAGGAAAGCTAGAAGAAAGAAAATGCAACTGCATGTGTTTTACCTTATCTGTCTGGGGAGGTTTCTAGCTGGATTTGCTGGTCAAGTGTAAGTATCCATAAGGAGAAATCCAAGGAGTACTTTGGTTTTTAGTCAGCCTATTTATTCACTCTCTGGCTGAGCTTGCCCTTCCATAAACTAAGAAAAATATCTCTCCATAGTGGTATTTGTTCACTTAATTCCTATACTCAAATGTTTGGGATTGTTGTACCAGGTTTTGGGGGCTGTCTTCTCTGTATTAACTTCTGAGCATAGTAACTTGTGAACAGTGTTTTTCCTCTGGAGAAAGTGTGATACTGTGATTCAAGCCAGTAGGATCACAGTGAAAACGTGCACTATTCAACTTCATTGTGTCTTAGGCGGAACAAAAAGAGCTCTCTCAAATTACCCACCTGTGCCTTTTCCCAGCCTAAGGGTATTGTTCCATAATGGTCTTTTGGTCCAGGTGTGCTTCTCTGAAGTGACATAACAGAAATCAGTTCCCAGATGGTGGTTATTAGAAGTTTTTGCTATAGCAAGCGGACAAGACAAATACCTGAGGTGACTGGATTCTAAAACCTTACAGCCCGGAGGCAGCAAAAGTCAAACTACATGCTGATTTGAGAGGGGTGGCCCACCCAGGCAACTCAGCAGTACCTGACGTAGTGCCTCAAACCCTCTGTGCAAATGTATTTGCACTACAGTTAGCAAAGGGATTTTCTCTGTACACAGTCCAACATTTTACACTTCTAGTTGGGCGGCAGTTTGAGAAGCACACAGTTGTCCGAACAGCCTCACTCTTCTGTTCTGCCAGCACAAGCAGTGTAGATAAAAGACATTTGATGGACTTTCTGGGAGTTTTGTAATTGGAAGGAGTTTCTCTCTGGGTGTTCTGCACAAAAAGAGGCAGACTGGCTGGAAGCTACTGAGCGACCAGGACGGGTTTTTGCTTACAGGCTAATAGTGAGCTAGTAGTATTAATTTCTTTGCTAAGTTGCTGCAAGCAGTGACGCTTCCTACTACCTGTGGGTTTCAGGGTGGTGGCAGGCTCAAGATTTACTGTCACCACAATTGTTTTGGGGATGAAAGATAGACCATTTGGAAAGCTTAACCTTTCTTTTCTCCTTCAGAGAGCCGACAGCCCTTTTCCCTCTCAGAACAACATGACATCAATTTTACCAGGGGAAGCTGAAAGTTTTTCAACCTTTTTTTTGACCAACATAATAGACAATTTGGGCCAATAACTACCCTTGGTCAGTCCTTCTGTAACAGCAGCCAATGAGATACTGTCGTCAATTTTATTATACCCTTTGCTTTCCTGTGAACCTGCTCCGTTGAGGGGAAATGCTTAATGCTATTGCTATTACAATCTTGGAAACTTTTTGAGTCAGTAAAGAGTAAAGCTAGCTCAAACTTTGGGCCTTGTTCCTGAAGTCTAATTTAATGTAATTGTTATTTATGGCATTACAGAGCGGTAAACAGCTGCTTGTGCCTGCTGGGGTTTTTTTTGCTCTTGGTTTGTTGGGTGTTGTTGGGGTTTTTTCCACCTAATGATGCCAACAAAAGTGACCTGGCATTTTTCCTTTAATTAAAACGGGCCTTTGTGAATTAGTGTGTGAAAATCACGGGATACGGCACTAATTGGAGTTTAGGCAACTGCTTCCCTAACCTCTCACAGTGAAACTTCTAAATGAAATGTTTCAGCTTTCATTTAGTAGCTTGATAGTTTTTCATAGCTAGATATAAAATTATGTTTCTTGACCTTTTTGGGCAAATATATTGGGTTTTTTTCTGAATAAAGCCTTTACAGCAACATTCATTTGTGGCTAGTCTTACTTGTGGTTTGACAGCTTCAGCTCCCAGGTGCTACAATGGACATCCTAAGGATATAAGAAAAGACTTTCTGTGTTAGACCTGTGACCCATGGAGCCCAGCAGCCTCCCCCCAAGAGGTGGTAGGAGATACTGTTCAGGGAGAGCACGTAAGACTGGCTGCTACTTGCAGTCCCTTCCCCTTGTTCTCTCCCAGCATCCAGCGTCATTGTATTATGGCTGATGGAGAGTACATCCCTGATTCTTCCTTTTATCACCTGTTTATGAACCTGTTGTCAGCAAATTTATCTCATTCTTGTTTGAAGATCTTGAGACTGTCTGCCAGCACAGTCTCCTGTACCAGCAAATTCTGGAAGTTCACTAACTGCTGAGTCTTTATTCTGTTTGAGCTAATCTTGATTCACTGAGGGCCCAACGTGGGAATGGGATTTATTATACTTGAGATTAAATTGTTCTGCGAATACACAGATAGGGATTGTGGCAAAGAACCACCATTCTGGCTGGACCAGCCATAACTTTTCAGATGAGGCACCATCGTGCAGAAGCTAACAGCGGTAGGAGCTGAGAGCCACTGTTTGATTCTGAAGTGAGCCGCAGTGTACCAAGTAATGCCCTGCATCTTACTCCTGTAAGTGCTAAACAGCAGCTTCAGGAGCATTGGTCTGGTGAGCTGGTTTGTGAGTTGACAGGGGAGTGTGCAGAAAAGGGAATGATAAATTACGGGGAATGAGTTTAGGATCTTGTAGCGTGATGGCAGGTGCGTGGTATATAGAAGGGGACAGTGAGCATGGTGTGGCACCATTGGGGACATAGGTGGGGTAATAATGTCACTGCAGTTTTACAGTCAGGCAAGTCTGCATGACAATAGTGCACCAAAGAAAGAATTTACTTCAATGTGATGAATACTGGCTTCACTGAAAAAATCCAGATCAAGAGTAAAGTCACTGATAACATTTAAGTTTTCTTATGTCTTTAGGCTATGATTATCTATATACTGGAAGTTCACAAGTCAGATGTTTGTCAAGGATGTATAGAGATAGCAGAGGATTTTGACAGTGTTAATGGGTTTTAAGTGTAAAATTCTAGGTGTCCTAATTGAACTAAGAGAAGTGCTGAAGGTTGCCGTTTTGGAGGAAAGCACTCCCGCATAGATTTTGAACACCGATTATCAATCTACGCTGCAGTAGACTAGATCAAAATCAATATTTCTGCCTAGAATTCACACAGCCTCTTTGAGAGACGAGATTAATATGGTTACTGTTCAACTCTATGTTCTCAATCAGCTAAGTATGTGCACTTGTCATTCATACTTTGTTTTTAGCTTGTTATTCTGACAGAAGAGTCTCTGAGGAATGAAAGGAGAGCCAGTTTGAAGAGGAAAGCGATGTAACATTTACATATTTTCACACTGTTAGGGAAGCCGGCTGTTAGACTTTGAACATTATTTATTCATTTGATGCTGCTATTTGTTACAGACCTCTGAAATATGTTGCTGACAGTAACTAAACCATCCGTCTCGCTTTAGGATTTCTACTGATTGCTAATTTTGTTGACTAAGTGGTGCAAGAAGTTCAAAAAGGGTTATAACTAAAATGACAGGGGTTTATTAGGGCTTTTTTTCCTAATACCATGCTCCCATACTGAGTTGCAAGAGAGTGGTTTTTTTAATGTTGGCATACGCACTCAAAAAACCATCATGTTGTAGGCCTTGCAGTCATGCAGATCACTTCAGTTTGTGTTGGTGTGTTCTAAAAATCATGCAAATGAGCTTTCTATCATGATTGTTTACCCAGTGGGTGGAAATATAACCATTATATTCAAAGGGGTTGAACCAACCAACTCTAAAGGCAATTACTGGCAACATTGATTTTTCCATTAATTGGCTGAACCCTTTGGAACATGAAATCTCAGGGACAGCATCTGGAATGTGTTATTGCTTTTATAGCTGTTGTGATTATTAGATTTTGGATGCTACCAACGTGTCTTGGACAATACTCAAATACAAGACAGTTCCTGATCTTGAGAACTGAGGAGTCTGAAATACAAAACAATGTCAAAGGGAATAAACATTTCCCAAGTGCTTTATAATTTCATTATTTTTGATAACTGTTTAGGTGCTTCACCATATAATGGGACCTCATTGAAAATACTGAGTTACGAGGGATGTCATGGTTTAACCTCAGCTGGCAGCTAAAGCCATGCAGCCACTCGTTCACTCTCCCAGCTTGGATGGGGAAGAGGATCAGAAGAGTAAAAGTGAGAAAAAACTTGTGGGTTGAGATAAAGACGGTTTAATAGGTAGAGTAAAAGCCACAGGTGCAAGCAAAGCAAAACAAGGAATTAATTCACTGCTTCCCATTGGCAGGCACGTGTTCAGCCATCTCCAGGAAAGCAGGGCTCCATCACATGTAACGGTTACTTAGGAAGACAAACACCATCACTCCGATCATCCCTGCCACCTTCCTTCTTCTTCCCTCGGCTTTATATACTGGGCACGGTGTCATATGTGATGGAATATCCTTTTGGCCAGTTTGGGTTAGCTGTCCCAGCTGCGTCCCCTCCTAACTTCTTGTGTCCCCCCCAGCCTTCTCAGTGATGGGGCGGTGTGAGGAGCAGAAAAGGCCATGACCTCTTAGCAATGACTTAAAACCCCAGTGCGCTATCACGCTATTCCCATCCCAAATCCAAAACATAACACTACACCAGTGTCGCCCTCAAATCAGGACAACCAGCTGCTAGCAAAAAAGTTAACTCCATCCCAGCTGAAACCATGACAAGAGGGTAATTCCTTTCCATAGCATGTCAGGAGAGATTTGTCCATACATGGGTTGGTGAAAGAATATCAGGAGTTTGCTATGTGGGAAATAGGTTAAATGGGACAGTAAAGTTAACATCATTGATAGGACAGAGGAAATGGGGTTGAGAGGGGGGGAAAAAAAGTTGGTCCTTTTGTGTCAGGTTGTGGTTGGACAGAACCAACTAAAGAGACAGACAATTGAGCACAATGCAGTGAAGAAGGGTAAACTGTTTTGGTAACTTCTGATATAGACTGGAGAGGAGTGACATATGCAGAGGCAAATGATGCTCTTTGCTATCTGGACAGTGGGGAACGGCCACATCTTCAGAGTGTTGTGAAGGAAACAGCATCAGGGTACAAATCCTGATTGCTCCAAAATTTGTTTGATTTCTGGTGGAAGAATTTTCAAGGCTTTGCAAAAAAACTTAATTCGTCCAAGACTTTGTTCACATTAGCGAGCCTATGTTTTATTTCACTACAGTTTTACACCCCCTAGGGCTCTGACTCCGTCTTTGTCGTTACTGTGCTTGTTGCACGGGGCCGTAGGACACTGCAATCGCAGAATAGTTACTCAACATTATCATTTATGATCTCAGCTTGGGTAAGATGATTCAGTCTTCCATATTTCACTTCTGCCACTCAGTAAGTCACCTTTTCTTGTGCCAGTACTCTTTGTTAGTGGGGAGATCAAACACCTTAAGCTCTATCATGCAGGGGTTGCTGCCCATCCACGGACCTGCTGTAGGTCCTTTGTGAGATGAGCTCTGACACATTCTGGCTGTGTCAGTCTTTGTGCAGGTGGGGAGGTTGGGCAGAGCGTGTGCACTGGCAAGTGCAGTAATGCCAGAACGTCCGAAATACAAAGTGTTACAGCTCTCCTCGACATGGTTGACTTCTGCCTGCCTTTACCATGAAGTGGCAGGACTGCTTTCTTTCCTTATCCTTCACACTCTATCTTATAATATTATTAATTTGCAGGATATACAGCCAGCAATTCAGTATTTAGTATCAGGAATGTTTTATGTATCCGACCAGCCATCTCTAAACAGAGAGTGCACCATGCTTCCAGGGATCCTCGTCATCTCAGACAACTACCTCACTGTTGCACAAAAGGGCTTAAAATTAATCTGATTCGGAGACTTGTGTGCTGAAATAAAGTATTTGATATGGTTATTGGAAGATAAATAGAAACTTGTTGAGTGTTGAAAAACTTCAGCAGTAACCGATACCTGAATTTTATGCTGGAGGAAGAGAGGGGAGTGAGGAAGGAGAAATAACTGTTTTGGGGACCAAAGCTAGAGAGGTGAGAGACAGCACTTCATGAAGCATAAGCACCACCTCAGTAAAGAGCAGCAGTGGTATTTCACAGCAAAGCCCAGCAGTCTGAAGAGGTGTACTTAAATATACTGTACACTTTGTCTTTTTGTTCACTTAGGTGTATGGTACCTGGGGTTTTTTTGTATAAGCCAGATTTAAAACGACTGTTTCAAGATCCATAAACCTGATGATGTTGGATGCACACAATGAAAGCAAGTGTGTTACTCTCTCTCACCGTTACTTGTAGAATTATTTAAAGAACTAAGTGTTTTGTTGCCACCTTTCTGCTATTTACACCTTTTACATTTTTGGTTTATGAACAGCAAAAGCAAACTATCACTATTTGCTGTAAATTGAAGCTTTTAATAACTATGTCTGTTCTACAACATTTGTCAACTTTGAATATTCTGTCAGTACGAAATAAAAATAGCAGGAAATCTCAGAAATAGTGACACTGAAAATTTATCTGCTTATGCTCAGAAAGGTGTAAAATACGGGCTTCAAGAATAAGCAATTGTAGTTTTCCTTTAAAAAAAAACATTCACATTTGCCATGGCTAACTGTAAACTCTATATACGTCACCGCCAAAATAAATGACCAAGTATCTGTATGTAATTTAGTTGTCTACACAAAATACTGTTAAACCCCTTAAACAGTAAGAGATGGCCAAATAGGTATTGTTTGTCAGACATCAGCTTTCGTTGCATTGCTGGGCACAAAGATAAGTTGTAGAAATGCTCTGAAGAGTGGTTCTGCTCAATAATAGACGTGTTTTACCACCTGGTGAAACTTGACTGTCCTGTCAGGGTGTTTTAAAGTAAAAAGAGACATTTCAAATGTAAACTGTTTCAATAGCATTATTTTATTTAACCTGGAAATGTGCTTGGTAAAATGAGTATATATAAAAGTTAAAAAGTTTACATATGCTGTCTATAGGAAAACTGTGCGTATTTTATTGCTCTTATTTTTCAGTGTTGCTGAGGGAGATGTTCTTTGGGTAATTATCTTGGGGGCTTTTTTATTTATTTCAGGTTTTCTTTATTACTCAGTAGTATTTCTCCTTAAGTAAAAAAAAAAAAAAAAGACTATTTTTTTATCAACTTTTCTTTAGTGTTTTTATTTATTAGAGAAGCATGTTCAGAGTAACAGTGCAAACTCTGAAGTACAAATGTTTTATATTGCAGTGGATGTCTTGTTCCAGAACAGGACTATTTTGGGACAGCCCTGGCAGGATTTCTGCTTGTCCTTAACTGACGTGTTTCGCTTGCAATGGGAGTAGTTCAATTCTGCGATCAGAAGTGTGTTATATCCTAAACCTAAAACACTGTTTTCCACCTAATGCAATTTCCCTTTCAGACTTACTTTTCTCTTGTTTTATTTGTAAAACTTCTAACAAGGTAGAGTTATGGGTTTAGCCTTAGCAGATATTCTGCCAAATACTTATCTCCTGTAGTCTTTCTATTCAGTAGGAGATGGCTAATGTTTTAATTGTGTTCCTTTTTTCTGGCAGTCAGAAAGCCAGTAGCTCTCGTTTTCCTCTCTGATAAACCATCTTCTTCACAAACCTCCTTTGAAATTGAGAGGCTCATTTTGCCAAAAGATGAAACCGATGAGAAATAGAAAAACACTTTCCATTTTAGGAGAGGGTATACAAAAATTTTATCTGTTCAGAAAGGAGTGTTACAAGATTGAATTCCCGTCCTCTGCAAATGTAATTTTTGTGTGACAGAGCCTTCAGTCTGCTGTCAGTGTCTTTCAGGAGTAATATGGGTATGTAAAGGCCGGGGGGAGCCTTACCTAGAGAGGGATACAATTATTCCTCTGGGAAATACTTTTTGTTTGTTTATTTCACAGCAACGGTTTGGGTCTGTTCCTGAGTGAAAGGGCAGCACGACCTAGAAGGGCCCAGTAGGGAGATCGTGACACAGAAGGATTTGTTTAATTTAGAAGAAGAAAAAAAAAAAAAGAATTCTTAATTCTCTCTTTTTTCTGTTGGATTTCGTTGGGCAGAAACTGTATTCTAGGTGAGCAGTCATGATAAAAATAATGTTTTTGTCTTAGAAATCATTGTGCCAATTGAAGCCCATAAAACAATTTCTTATTCCGTAACTTTCAAAATATTTATTAGGTTAAGATTATGCATACCTGTATCTAAAAGTGATTTGTGTAGTGCACGTCTGTAAAACTATAACAAAATCTCTTCATACAAAAAAAACAGTGAAAAATGAGTCCATTGGGTGACAAAACGAAATTTACAATTTTTGGTCAGATTTATAGCAGAAACAGTTGAACGGTTGCAGATTCAGAGCTTATAGACTTTCAGTGGCTTTACCTAGTTAGGAAGGGAAGGCATTTAAATTAATTAAGGTAACTAATATTGGAAAGCTGTGTATTCAGTAGAGAAGTATAAGAGAAGAAATACAAACGTGCAGAAACAGACTTGAACTGGCCATCCTGGAAGGGAAATGATCAACCAGGATCTATTAGACAGCTGTAAAACAATAAATGGCATGATATAGATGAATAAGGGACTTTACTCAGTGTTTCTCATAATCTAAGAATTATGAGAAATAATCTGGGACAGATGTAAAATAAACAGAAGGAAAAAGGAGGTGGTTTGGTTTTTATAACATGTCATTCAGTTGTAGAGACAGATAGCGTAAACTTGTTCCAGAAACAGTTGGACAAACTGATGGAAGAAAGTCCTGTTAAATAAGGTACGCTACGTGTGATATCCCAGTTCAGGAAATCTCTAAAACTGATTGCTGGAAGAGAGGAGAATCTTCCACAAGAATGAATGGTTGCTCTGGGTTGAAAAAGGCTCATCCAGTCCTGCAGTCCATAGCACACAATGCTGCTAAAAGGATACAACAGAAGAACATGTACAAAGGAATTTTTTGTGTGACAACCTGTTCCTCTTGTTTCTAGAGTCATTAAGAAATATGTATATGAAGGTTGAAAGCTTAGTATGCGGCTAGTCAAACGCTTAGCTTGTGAAGAATCTACTGCTTAATTCCCACGGCAGCAGCATGAACACGTGCAGACCAGCGTGCTGGAGAAAGTGTTGGATGTTATACTTGAGCCTCCAAGTTCCCTGTCCAGCTGTGTGTCCCAGCCTCATTCTGCTGCTGTCTGCAGGCAAGACCACTCCTCTTCATATCACTTTCACCGTTACTCCCATGGAAAAGAAACTAGGGCGCATGGACCAGACAGGAACAGGCACGTTGATTTGGATAATGGTGGGATGTTGCAATAGGTA
Source organism: Burhinus oedicnemus (assembly GCA_008921705.1). Lineage (NCBI taxonomy): Eukaryota > Metazoa > Chordata > Aves > Charadriiformes > Burhinidae > Burhinus > Burhinus oedicnemus. Next base: position 196,115 of record VFFE01007519.1, on the reverse strand, counting down.
TCTGCAGAGCATTTTACAAACAGGCTCTGTGGTGACACAGCAATCTGCTGTGTATGTAGGAATAGCGGTCCGTAACACATACCATCACCTGACCCAGGCACTGCCTCTAGCTACGCCATTACCCTCCAGGCTCAATTTTTGCCTTGGGGAAGGAGCTGCATTTCAGTCTGGAGATTCCTTGCATGTAGCTAGAGTACTCATGTTCTGGGTAAATTCGTAATATTCAGGTTATTGGAGATAGATCCGCCTAAAGCTCTGTGGGCAGAAAAACTGTTATTTTTCAGTGATACAGAGAAGATGTGAGTTAGAAGAAGGTTGTGCAGAAGTCACCTGTGAGTGATGGGAGGAAGGAGTAATACATACCAAAGAGGAGGTGCATCGAGACTTGGGGCTGAGAATACTTCTTTGTATGGGTTTTTCTTCCTGTTGCCCATGCATCTTCATGTTATGTTAGCCGTCTGTTTGAAATAGTCTGTGTAAGAGTATATTGCGAAGAGGGCCACGTACTTCAAGTAGCATTTAGCAGAAGAGGAGCTAGTGGTTGTAGTGTGCTGAGAGGTGTCCCAGAGAAGTAGCATCTCTGGTGCTTGCTCTCCACCAAGTTGTCATCTCAGAAGAGCTGGTTCCTCTGCAAAGGATAGATACTGCTGGTAAAAGGAGAGCCCAGTGCTTCTCTGAGATGCAGCATCTTCTGGTACCTGTTTGGTTTCTGCAGGATGGATACGTGCAGTCTGACATGCCACTTGTGCAAGGTTGCTGACCCGTGGTCTACATAAAGTCGCTCTGTAACTGCTGCATTGCCTGAGAAGCTACGATTAATTCAGGGCCGGTTCAGCTTTTTGGGCTGGAAGCTATTTTTAGGACCTCAGCTGCTACAAGTGTGCTTCCCTGCCCTTTCTTCAGTGCTGAGGCTCAGAGCAAGGGCAAGGTGCATGGTCACACCACCTTCCAGCGTACCAGCTGCTCCCTGAGACATGCCAAAATGCACCCTTGTGTCCTGAGGCAAAGGTGCTTTACCTCTCCAGTGAAAGTCACCTGCCATTTACAGCATGGCTGGAGGACGCGTGTGGGCAGCTCCTGCAGGGAGCGGCTCATGAGCTGTGGATCCACAGCCCAGTGTACCAATGGTGACATGTTCATCAAATCACATAGTTGCTGGATCTGTAGTCTGCACCTTAGATAATGTGGGCAGTCTTCATCCATCTCATTTTCTCATATCACATTCAGGAGTAGGGAAGTGATCGTGCCCCTGTACTCAGCACTGGTGAGGCTGCAGCTTGAGTACTGGGTTCAGTTTTGGGCGCCACAGTATAGGAGGGACATTGAGGTGCTGGAGCGTGTCCAGAGAAGGGGAACAAAGCTGGTGAGGGGTCTGGAGAACATGTCTTACGAGGAGCAGCTGAAGGAATTAGGATTGTTTAGTCTGGAGAAGAGAAGGCTGAGGGGAGACCTTATTGCTCTCTACAACTACCTGAAAGGAGGTTGTAGTGAGATGGGCACTGGTCTCTTCTCCCAAGTAACTAGCGACAGCACAAGAGGAAATGGGTTCAAGTTGCACCAGGGGAGGTTTAGGCTGGACATTAGGAAAAAATTTTTCCCTGAAAGAGTTATCAAACATTGGAACAGGCTGCCCAGGGAGGTGGTCGAGTCACCATCCCTAGGTGTGTTTAAAAGTCATGTAGATGTGGTGCTTAGAGACATGGTTTGGTGGCAGACCTGGTAGAGTAAGGCCAGTGGTTGGACTAGATGATCTTAAAGGTCTTTTCCAACCTGAACGATTCTATGATTCTGTGATTCTATGTTCAGCATGCATATGGTTTTTTAGGCAAGTTTTGAAACACCTAGAACTTAGGAAATATTTTTCTTGTACTCATAAAATCTCTCACTTCCATTTTGACAGAGTTATAGGAGCTTCAAAGCAACCATATAATGCTATGAAATAGTATTCTTTTAACAACACCTAGTGGCCCCGGTTATTATTTATGTCTACCGGGTTTGTAACTACAACAACGGTACTTTTAAAAGTCAGGTAAAGTGGTTTTATCTATTGGTTGTATTTTTTGATGCTTTGGGAGATATGTTTAGTTTTTATGTTGGAAGCCGCTGGGCTATTTTAGAACCCACTGAAAAACATTGTCTGAGAAGAGGAGCAATCATAAAGCAAGGCTTTGGGAAATCACAGGTTTTCAAGGGGAGTTTCCAGTAAATATATTAGATCTGCAGTTAGATTTAAAAACAGCACTTTTAAGGAGGATGTGTTATCGAAGAAATAACATTTGTCACTAAGCCTTTCCTCCCGAGTAAGCACCTGTAGTTCAGCACACTGCAAGAATTTCTCAGCATGTAAATAACAACACACAGAAATGTCAGTGGGAGCAGGGCTTAATGTGGGACAAATGCTTCACTGGTGCTTCTGCTGCCAGAGGGCTCTCCCCTGTGCTTGATATAACAGCCCTAGCTGATTGCGCTAATATTTTTAAGAAAGCTTTTTTTGCCATCTTCTATCCCAATGTCTTACACACTTCAAACTTTGGGCAAATATTTCTTCCTTTCAGTCCAATTGTATTGTAGGTACTGCCAGTTTAAACAGTTTTCCTGTGTGAATTGGTTCAGTAGCTCTGGTGAATCGGTTCGGTGACAAATGCCTTTCAAAGTTGTCCCTCGGATCCACAGAACGGTGCTCTGGTGTGACAGGTAATTCTGATGCCTTTAAAACAGGAATTCTCAATATAATTATATTTTTTCATTCACACTTGGATGATGGTGATCTTTTTTTACTTTCTTGACAGTCTGTATGTAAAAGAATATGTATGTGTGTGTAATTTAATGAATGGGTCTGTTGTCCTTTTCACCTTGCTATTCAGTCTTAACCCTAAAAACAAAAAGGAAAAAGAAAAACCCCACTTCTTAGAAACAATTTTGATTAACGCATTGCTTCAAAATTCTAATATCAGGAGATAAAAGAAACATATTTTGGATAACTGAATTTTTCTGGAAGACCTGCTTTTAAAAGATGACACGTTAAAAGTGTTTTTATATCTTTGCCTGGGTTAAGTGATATAGTGAATGCTTTTGATACAATATTTGTGTTTCATCTGAAGACTGTAAATATTTTTTTCAGATCTGTCTCTGATATCCCTATGTCTAGCAGAAATTCTCCCTCTAACTGAAGCGTATCCATCATTCTTTAGGGTATCCATCATTGCACATCCTGATTCAATAAGAGATGATATCTTATTATCCTTCCAGTGAGTCACCCTATTTATGGATTTAACTGATATTGTCCAGAGGTATCATCTTTGATTCAGCATATTGGGTACTGTGGGACTTACTTCCCATACTCCGCAAACCGTAGGTTGCCATTGTGCGGTGCTGGGCTATCCCAGGGACCGTTTTTATCTGTGAGTGCTATCAACAGATAACAATTGAGTTTTTGTCAGTGCAGAGTTTATATATTCAGTTTTGTTAAAATGGGGAAGGCTTCAGTTTAGCTTATAATACTGAAAAGTCTAATCTGATTTGGTAGTTAGGGATTTTTCACATACTTTCTTTTTCACAGCTGTCACAGAGGATGGCACATATAGATTTACCCTTGTTTGGTTCTTTAGTGTTGTGCTAACTCTCAATAAATATTCACCAATTCTCTATGGAGACTTCAACTCTTTTGAGAACTAAAAGGCATAAGGCATATTCAGATTGAAACTTCAGGAAGTCGTAATTGTGATGGAGTATGTGACACGTGATGAGGTTTTCACATACAGAAATATGCTTTTGAAAAGACGCTTCACGTAGCTTTGCATGTTGTTCAGACATGTCCATTTTAATGGACTATGAATGATTAGTTGAAAGTTGTTTTGTTTTCTGCCTGCTGTAATTACAGTAAGATACCTTGTAACCTTGTTACAATCTCCCTAAAAAAAACCCAAAACAAACCACAGAAAGAATGCAGAATCAAGTGTGCTTTTTAATGATGAAAAACATGGTACAGATTTCACAAGATCAGAGGTCAGTAAAGAAATCTTTTCTTATTCATGCATTTTCATAAAGTAATTTTAGAAAATAATTCAGGAGATAGGCTTGCAAATAAAGCAGAAGACATGAGGAGCTGTGCTTCTGTGGCAGTAGCAGCTGCTAGTAATGCAGTAAGGGGAGGAAGTTAATTACAGGATCATAACAGTCTACAGATGTTTAAAAGATGAATACACTAGTCAGAGTAATTTTTATTTTTAGCTTACTACAAGTGGGATATGGACAGTTTTAGCCTGAATGCCAGGGAAGACCTCCTCATAACAAGATACAAGTGAATTAACTCTTTAGATCATACTTTCCCCTGAAGTACTTAAAACACATTGTTAGCAATATTTAATAAGGGGGAAATCTTTCATTGCTCAGAGCACAGGCTGGGTTCTGTTTCAGCTGCTCTGGTGCTTGAAGCACTTTTCTTGGGGCCATCCAATTACAGCAATCTGTTAACCTCTTTGGAGGAGAAAACTGAAACCCATGTCCAGAGAGATGAATGAGATGGACCTCAGGGCAGACAGCTCACAGAATAGGCTTTTGATTAAAAAATTACCTCGTTCTTAAGTACTGATTGGGGAATTTCAGAGAAACAGATGAGATCCTGATATAGAAAAATTCTTGTTTCCTGCTGGAGAAGAGTGTTCGTGCAGGCTGGAAGCGGCTTAAATAACCAGCTTTTAGAAAATCCCGTTTGCAGAAGAGCGTAATTTCACTGCATTTTTGAGGAGCAGTTGCTAGTTTCCCGAACAGGTGTTCCTGATGGTTATTACATGCTGGTAGCAGCCAAGCAAAAGAGAAAAGTAATTCTCAAGGAAGAAAAGATGCTTATTTTCAAGTAGCAAAGACATGATCCAGATACTTTGGAAGCTGCATTTTTAACCTTTGAAGTCCCTTCATGGAATGCCGTAGACTTGCCAAATTAGAGGAGGTGAGAACTTAAGAAGTGATGAAAAGCATTGCAGATAAATTCCCTGAGACAATTCAAAGGGAATGTTATGGGCACCCAGAGGAGGGGAAATGTGCTTCAGTGGAGTTACTGGGGTGTTTTGGGCAGTGGGCTGGCCGAGCAGGCAGAAGAGAGGTGTTGATTTAAAGCCAAGCAGATGCAGTGTGAAGGACAACCTCTCTTCACATTCTTCAGTGCTCACAGGCTGCTTAAATCTAATAGATGTGTTGGTGCTCCAGCATACAGTTCTTCATACTATGTAGATCTGGTCTCAAAGGGATCTTTCCAGTGACGAATCCTCTGGCCCAGTGTGGCCTTCTGTATCCCACTTTTTTCCAGCTTATGGTTGGTAAGTGAGTTCTTGTATTCTGGGGATGCATGGCTAATTAAAAAAAGTTGCCTACCTGCATCACCGTGTCTTAGTGATAGATCTAATACTCAAGGTCAGCCGTGTCCTCTGAGGTCAGAACTCATTTGACCATAGTGTCTTTCAAGACAAAGTTGCTAATTCTTCCTTCTCCATTCATTTTTAATTGTATTATCCAGGCCTCCTCATGCTTTCCTTTCCTTAAAGCTGGAATGGGTTTTAAACTTAGCAAAACAAGTTTCTTCTGTTCTGGTGGGATTTCTTCAAATCCCATCAAGTTAAAAATCAGTCATTCCCAGAGAACAGGGAGAGTAGGTATGGGAAAGAGTTGTTATCTATGTGGTCTTTCATTTGCAGATCCCCAGTGTTGGTCCTGGCTGTTCAGCTGCTGATGTTTGCTGTGCTGCTCGGCATGACTTGTCTGCTGTGTCACTCTTCCGATTCTGAAATGTATTGTCTGTCTGGCTTGACAAGTTTCTTTGTACTATCATCCTGGCTTTGTAGTTCTGGATAAAATTTCTCGGAAACATAGTGGTTCCTTCATCTGTCTGGCTGATTGCCAATAGGTGTGAGGCTGTGGTGTTCATTGTCAAGATTTTTATGGGGATTTTCAGGTTTGGCACTCCCCAGACTACGTGGTACTCATCCATGTTTGAGCCTTCCTAAGAGGCAGTTTAAGTTGGTACCTTATGGAATTAAAGAGTATTCTTGTCTGTCAAAGAAGTTGTCACTGTCAGAACAGAAAAAAACATTATTAATACTCATACCTGTAAAATATCTATGGCTTTTTTTTTTTTTTCCCCCAGTTCTTTTCTGTGGTGGAAAAGAGGGAGCTTCAGGCTTTCGTTCCATTTTGTCTATTTTTGTTCATGTCTTTACATCTGAGTCTTGTATCCTGTTAATTAAATTTAAACCTCCTTGCAGGCATTTCAGTGGATTTTTATCTAATCTGCTGGTGTCTTTGCACACTGTATGTGTTACCAGTGTGACTTGATTCTGTGGGTAACATTTCCGAATCATCTGTGGACTTGTTTGTTTATCGCTATAGCCAGTCCACCCATTGAATTCTTGAGTATAATCTTGACAGTTGATGTCAAAGGCTAGATCTTTTACCTTGGCATGTAAGAAAAGGGTAAAACATAAAAACCTATATACTGTAAATTCACTGTCTGTCCACTGATGTAAGAGGTCAGAGCTCCACCATACTGTTCCAACTTACACCTAGCAAGGATGAGCCCCGTGGCGTGTAAACAAAGCACACCTCAAATACTGCTTTTGTCTGTTCTTCAGAGAAAAGTCTGATCCTCAGCATGCCAGAATGTATTCGAGCTGGCTTTAATGAGTAAGAATAACAGTAAAGATACAACAACATAAGGCTCAGCAGTCTTGTGCAGCTGAAACTCATAGCTCTGCTTCTTCGCTGCTTGCTGTTGTCTGTGCTACCTTGGCTGGGAATCGCTTCTTCCCTTCCAGTACTCGTCCCTTTCTTGCACTGACATTGACCTCAGCAGAATTACTCCTTTTCTGTGTGTGAGCAAATGAGAGGAGAATCAAGCCTGTAATCCTGAAAAGAAGAATTGCTTAAACTCAATCTCATGAATAAGTACTGAGTCCTAATTTCATACTATTTCGGGTATTCAGATGGAGACAGCAATATATTAGGGATTAAATAATAGTTTTGAAGCAGGATTGAAAATGCAGCATTTGCAGTTGCTCAGTTATGACCTTAACTGTGTAACTGCCCTCGGTGATGGGACCCTGGCGAGGCGACGGCACCAGCTTTCTTCATTTCCTCCTGATGTTGGCTGCTCTTGCCATCCAGCACTCAGGCTTTTGCTTTCTTTTAAAATGGATCAGGAGGGTAAATTATTATTAAGAGATTGTGTGCCCTAAATGGCAACGTACGTTCCTATTGAATTATTGTGAAGCTACCTTGTTTTACGACTAAACTGATGCATTTCAGGTGAAACTGGCATTTGTGCCTAAAGCTTCTTACTAGGTAATAAGTGCATAGCAGCAGTCTTCTGACATCTCTTTGAGAAGCTGAGGTTTGGCTTCCTGAGGTGGAGCAATGTTAGCATGATTTGGTAAGGTATTAATGTCTTCCGTCTTAGAGGAGGCAGGTTTGAAAGAGGCAGCATCACTTTGGTGAAGCCACATTCGGGACTGGGACACATGCAGTGTTAGTGCCTTGTGTTTGACGTGTGGAAAGAAGGTGTTTTCACATTAGTAATTCTGAGGTGCGAAAATGAAGTTCCTTGAGAAACAACTTCCAAATTGTGGGATAAACTTTCCACTGTCCACAAAATAATACTTTAAAAATATGAAATGATTTATTATTTATATGGCCTGCATCTGTGATTAAGGTAACTGTGAATGAACTATGAAAAACCTTCTGAACTCCCTTTGGACTAATAGCAATGCTGTTCACAGCTATTACTCTTGAGTAGAGCAAGAGAATTAAAACTTAATGGCTTAAATATAAAAGAAAAAGACCACATATATTGTTCTTGAAATTTAGTTTCACCAGGTTAAGACTGTAACGGTGAAGTGTTTAAAAAGAAAAAGAAAGATCAAAACCCTTCTCGTCTGCCCCCTCCACTCAAACACTTTGTCTCAAATGAAGAAGTTGCTGTATGGGCTCTGTAAGACATGACTCGTCACCCAACAGTAATAGCTGAGCTGTCATTTCTTGGGTGTTTTGTTTTGTTTCTGTTTTTTAACAGGTCTTCGTGATCAAGCTACGTGTAGCTACACTTATGTTTAGGAGAGAGTAAAAAACGGCATGTTTTTATGGTAATGAGATGTCGCATGATTTCTTTCCATTTGCAGTTTGTCAAAGTATGTTCAGGACGATACCTTAACTGCCTCCCACTGTCTCCTGTTTGCCGGTGGCAAAGACCAGATGGGGTGAGACATTTGCCAGAAATTACCACCCAGTGATGGGAAAGGACTTGCAAAAAAACTAGATCATTTGGTCAAAATCCTCAACGATTGTGGTTAACGCAAGGAAAATCTGTGCTGCAGTGTGGTCTGTGAAGGGGCAGGGGTGCATCCTTCCAGCATGCTGAATCAAAGAACTTTGCAAACAGCCCCATGTCTCCCACTGGTGGAACCATCTGGTTTGGATGCTGTTTTACATAGTTACGTTCCCTCCTGACCAGTGTTCCAGTAAGTGGGTCCTGTGCCATGCATTGATCTGACAGGGACGTTGAAAGATCATTACTGCTGAGCAAGCCGAGGCATTGTAAACCTGTCACACTAACGCAGCAGCGCCTGTTACAAGCTGTATTCATATGCTCTGGTAGAAAGGGAAAAGCGCTTCCTCTTCAGCTGGACAAGGTGTCTGGTGACCCTGTCCTCGTGTGCTCTGTCTTCCGGAGTGCAAGAACTACTACGTTGCTGTCTGGATTGTGTTTATTGACATGCCATTTGAACTTTCAAGCTGTAGTAACCAGCTAGAGATCAAGCCAAAGATCACAAAGCAGAAATCCAGGGAAAAAGAAATTGTTTACAAATGATCTGCTAGGAAAAGACCAGCAGTGTCAGGCTGATTCCCAGAGGAATCATTTCTACCTTTCACACCCAGGACAAGTGAACAGGGCGCTGGGCACCCCCCTCACCACCCATTGCAAAAGCAGCTTAGTGCTGGGGACTTGTCCCCTTGCAAGAAGAGCACAGCTGTCATGTAGAAAGATGTGTAGATGGTCTCAGACGAGAGTGTTAGGCATGTGGCTCTACTCACAATGTAATTTAGCCAGTAAAAGACCCACCCACTTGTTTTTACTAAGTTGTTCATGGTGTAGGAAAGAATGTGTTGGGGTTTTTTTAATTCAGCTTTTAGGAAAAAAGAGCAAATGAAACAGCAGGTCTGAAGAGTTGCAATTTAAAAATCTCACACCAAATCATTCAGCCTTCATCCCTGCCAGAATTTATCTGGAAACAAAGAGGGTGATTTGTCTGAGGTGGGACGTGATCTGAGGGTTTCAGATAAGAGCAGGTGACACGGAGAAATATTTTTCGAAAGAGCTAACTATTAAAATGTGTTCATATCTGAAAAAAAGGTAATGAAGTTGGTGGTAACCTGCTCAGAGCATATTTCAGCATGTTATTTTTGCTTAGTATAAATGTGGCATAGCAGGTTTTTTTAAAAGCATAATTCTGTGTGTGTTTCCAAAGGGCAGCATCAGGAAGAGGGGTAGCAGCAGGGGTTTGAGTGGATCCTGTGGCGATAGGAATGGTGGAAATGGATGCTCAGTACTGGATGAAAGCCTTTTCATTTGCAAGCTGACTGGCAGCTAGTGTTAAACACTTGATCCCCATCCTTTAAATTAGCCAGTGGAACAATGCCATTGGCAGATTGCCCAGGTAAAATGGCATCGCAGTACCTAGGGAAACTGCTCTGGGAAAAATTATGATTATTCAGCTTAACCCCACATTTTCAGATGCAGAATTATCAATGAGGCTTAGAGGATTTAACCCTAAAATCCCAAGGAGAAACTCTTAACCCTGTATCTGTAGGGTAATAGTAACACCCTTTGCGTCCCCCACTCCAACACATGCCAGGTAGCCTTAACCATCTTGTTTGGCCATTCATTTGTTTTCTTATGCTTGTCTATGGAAAAAGGAATTGTATCTACAATTTTATACATAAATTCAGATTGGGGCTGCCTGTTTCTGGATTTATCAGGTTTAGCCCCTTGTGGGCAGCGTAGCTGAGCCATTGAGAACACCGAATGACTGGTACTCAGCTGAGAAAATTTCATAGTAGGTCACTTTTGCTGCCACCGCAGTAAAAAATTGTGAAACCTGGGAATTTCATTCAACACAGAAAATAATTAGAAGCTTCAAGACAATCAGCAGGACTCAGATTCCTTAGCAATTTCGGGAGCAGCAAGAGGATAAGAGCGTGGATATATTAACCCATGGTGTCCTACTGGAAGCCTAACATCTTGCCTAACCTGATGGTATAAAAGTTAGCAGCATTTTATTAGATTCAGTCCCCCCCCAGTTGGGGGGAAAAAAACCCAAAAACCACACACACAAAAAAAAAAGGTAAAAGAGGTACTTGACCTCTTGAAAACAAGTAACAATTTGTAACTCTGCAGATGCTTGATGTCAGATCAGTTATTATTATGAGAGTACAGGGATTTGGTATTAAACTCTGCCAAAAATATATTTGATCATATATAGAGAGAGAGATAAATGGATATTTAAAAAAATAGAGCTTGTAAGCGTTTATGTTTTACATATTGTTGCAATGAAATGTGAACCACTTGTTCCCGTGTCTTAAGCTGGACATCTACATGGATTGCAGTGCTACTGTAAATATTTCTCAAAATGGACAGGTAGATGCTATTGGAAAAACCAGAACAAATTCTTAAGTTGCCAATATTGTCACAAAGTCTCCCTGCAGAATGAAGTTGTTTGACAAAGTGTTTCCCTGGTGATTTGGCTGCAGATGAAAATGTCTTCAGCAATAAAATTCCGTGCTTGGGTCTCAGCTCTCTGTGCTCATCAATCAGTAAATGACATATCAAGGATCTTTTTTGCTGGATTAGTTAATATGGTGGGGAAAATATGCGAGACATTGATACTCCTTTGAATGTCTATACGTAGGGTTTTTTTCCCACTCTTAAATACACATAATTTTTTTTTTTAACATAAATATTTTGTTGCCTACAGCTTCCTTTAGTAATCAATAGTGCTGCAATAGGAGTAATGTAAAACTATTTTTTATGTACACAGATTTTCTTGCCTGGAGATAATGCCTACTCTCAGAAAATCGCTGTCAATCATAGGAGAAGGAGAGCTGGGGGAAGGGTGAAGGAGAGACGTACGTTTGGTGACAGTGTTTCTACCCTCAGTGCACTGTTCTTTGTGGCTTAATATATTAATGTTTTGCCAATAAATGGCATTTTGTAGAATTTTTGTGGCTCTATGTGTTGTAAACACAATTTTGCTGGGGATAATCATGTTCTGTATCTGCTGATACTTTCATAAGGTATCATTAATGGCTTTAGAAAGTTCAATTACATGACTGCAAAGAAATAAATCACCTTATAGTTTAATTACCTCTAATATAACAGCAGCAAATATCTTCTGGGAAGCTGCCTCCTGTGTTACTAAATGACTGTCAATGATGAAGCTGCTTTCCTTAAAGGATGCTCTATTAAGGAGATCGTTTCACAGTGTTTTATGCTACATCTGTTACTGCCACTACTAAATTTTATAAAGGAATTTAAAATATGACAGATGTCAGTAATAACTTTTATTTCATGCCTACTTTTTAAGGAAAAAAATGGAACTTATTGCCATTCCCATAGAGATTTATATGAAATGTTTCATATAAAATGATTTTTAAATACTTTTAAAATATTTTTTTGAATGATGATATGGAATCCAGGGAAATATCTTAAAACACATTATAGCAGATCCCCTCTGTGTAGTGTGCGTCCATCTGCTGAGGAAAATGCTAAGAAGAGTCATCCATTTTCCTACTTAAATGCCTCAAAACAGAGTCACTCCTATTCAGATCCAACCACCTGAGAGGCAAAAAGGGAGCACAGATGGAAAGATGAGTATCCTATATAAAAAAAGAAATATATAAAATATATAAAAAAATAAATGATAAAATGATGAGAAACAAGGAAAGGAAGGAAGAAAGCGTAAAAGTGGTAGAGGAGCCAGTGGACTTCTTACTCGTCCAGGAGGACCAGTAAGAAGGCGAAGGCTGATGAGCTGGAAAGGGAAGAGAAATGGGAAGAGCCAAGATTCTCGACAGGGATGATAAATGAGGAGAATCAGCTGATTAGGCAAAGGGAAGAGATAGGAGGAAGTGCAGCAGTAGCAGAAAAATAGAGAATTTAGTAAAAGCAGAAATCAAGGACACCAAATAATCAAAGGATAGGATATAAAAGTATAGGATATAAAAGGATATTGGCTGCCTTTTCCTCCTATTACCAATCAGTAGGTGGGAGAGAGGGATGATGGACAAATGTCAAAGGCACAGCCAACTTGTGTTTTCTTGCTTGTCTTTTTAGGACTTTTGGGTTTCCTTCGTGTGATTTTGGTTCACCGTGTTTAGTTTTGGGTAGACCATGCTTCCTTTAATACCACTGTATTGCTAAACTCTGTGACTACTTTGAATTATTTGAATCTTATTATTTTGGGATCATAGCTTGAACTAACAGGCTTTGAAATGATTCTGAGCAATTCTGGATCGTCTGTTTTCCTTGTGCTTCTAAAAAAGTGCAAGTTTCAGTACATCCCCTCCCCTCTTTTAATACAGTAACTAGCAAACACTTTGAGTTGATTGCTCAAGCATGTAAGGGGTGTGCAGCCTTCAGTGTGCAAGTACGGTGGTGTGTAATCTCAAGTATCTCCTTGTCCATAGCGTGGTGGGGTGGCTCCAGAAGAGGTACAGAGCTTCCAGGATCTAGACGCTGACCTAGATGCATGAGTGTGTGCAGGGATGCTAAACCCTTAGCTGTGCTGTGGCCCACCCTTTCATTTGCCGGCTAGCAAAGGTTAGCCAGCACAGGAGGATAAAAGAGCAAGGCTTTTTGAGTGGTAAACCCCCGGTACACTTTTGTTCTCCAGAAGAGAGTGGATCAGGGAGCGTGCCCTGCCCTTTTCTTTGGGCAATTTTCTTACAGCAGCAGTTCACGCGATGTTAACACTATACAGAGTAATGGGTAGGTTGTTAACTAATGGCTGTTTTCAGCCTCTAACTTTTAGGCTATAACAATAAGAATACATTCTATTTCAAAGCGTGTTTTTTTTAAAGGAAAAAATGATTTTTTGCTGAATTCAGGAGGTGGGAGTTAGGCAGCACTTAATGTATTGAATGCAGTGAGAGAAAATTTGAGCATAAGGTACAGAGACACGTAGGTTGGGTTTGGATGAACACATTTGTGTGTGGAAAATTATATACTGCCTCAACGAAAATGACTTTTTCCTTCTGAAAGAAAATGCTGCTTTCTCCCATGTATTGAGAAAAGTTAGGGATCTCCCATTGTAGTATGTGTAGTTTTTATCCTCAAACACGTAAACAGCAGTACTATTAAACTAATTTTTGCAAAAATTATGGAAGACTCCTTCAAAAATGCATCTTTCTTCCTTCAAACTGTTTTTATTTTATGCGCTGCTTATTTTGTCTTGAAGCTGTGAACCTCTGACCTGTTCTTTATTGTTCCAGCAGAATTAAAAAATACGCCACAAGCATATTCTCCTCCTTACTAAAAATAATTTCCAAATAAATAAAAAAGTATTCAGAAAGGTTGTGAGAATATCTGATCTAAAGTTGCCAGCACTGAAATACTATTTCAAGAACATAGTAAAAAATCAGTAAGAATAGAACCAAGTTAAATGAAATCTTGTTGTTTCTCCCTGGCCAGGATTAATGTAAATACAGAATGGGTATGATGTGAGGAATAATAACATATAGTCACAGCCCAGTTAAACAAAATAGCAAGTAAGGAAGATGTATCCTGGAAAAAATCTTGATCAAAGGAAAGCCCTGCTATTTTGTCCTTGCCTCACTGGTTTTATTTTGGCTATCTACAACTGATCTTCAACACCTTTACTGAGCAGGGAAAGGGAAAGCTGCTCACAAGAACCAGGATTTTTAAGAGAAGGTCCTCAGTCTGCCTCCAGTCTACTACTCACACAATGTGTTCTATGTTTGCTTTTGATTTTGGCTCTTTTACCTAGTCTGGGGTGGGATCGCATGTGGGGCAGCCACGGGTTTGCAACACAGGGCAGTGAACCTGTGTCAAAGATGTGGAAACATCAGCAGGGAGTAAAACTCGGTTTTTGGAAACATTGCACAGGGAAAAGAGGTGATTCTTGAAACAGCTTAGATGAATGAGTGCAGAGCGAGCCCCGAGTCGGCTGGTGCTGTTTGCAGGATGATGGGCGTTGCCATAGTGACCGAGAAAGGGGGGAACAGAGGAGTTTGAAGAGAATATCAGCTGGGGCTTCAGTAATGCTAATTTAGCATGTGACGTCTGCCAGAGAGCCCCGCTGGGCAGATGGGCGGTAATGTGGCATGAGCACATGAGAGCACCGAGGTCACTCAGTGTCTGCTAGCGACTGAAGTCATGGCTTGGACGGATGGGGAGGTGCTGCCCTTGGTCTGGAAATAAACCCACCTTGTATTTCCATATGCAGGTTATTCCCAAGTTATCTATTGGCACATTTCCTGACAGGGCAATTTCTTCTGCTTCCTTTCCTCATACTGAAAATATTGGGTTTAATTCTAACAGTGACTGCTGTGGAGAGAATTCCCAGATCCTCTGTGTTTTGAGAGGGCCACCCTCACATTCCAGAGCCTGCATGTGCTGTCCCACCCTGGCTGCCTAGCTCTCTTGGCAAATCAAGAAAACTATGAAAAGTAGCCGTGGGCTGACCTCTTCCTTGTACTTCAGCAGTAGTCTTGTGCTCTGTCTAGTTTTTTCTCTTGATTTGGGGAAAATGCTGAGTTGACATCTGTGGTTGGTTTGTGTCAGGGCAACAGATTAGGAAGGTGAGTTACCTGCATGAGTTTTTTTCCCTAGGGTCTTGCGCCTGTGTAGTTAGGACATAACATGGATCTTCAAAGCCAGATGCTGAGTGATACTTACAGGCAGCTCACTGCACCTAGTGCTAATCCCTTCAGACTGGGGACCCACCCACCATGGAGCTGCGAATTTCTCAGAAAGCATGAGGCCAACTGTTGTATTTGGAGCCAGGTGACTTCTCTCTTCAGGCAGATAGTTTGAGCTGTATTGTGTCTGTACTTCACAGTAAGTCACTATCCAGGATTTTCACTAAAGAACTCATTTTTGCTTTAATAAGAATTACTGTCTTTTACTAAATACATGAAGCCCATCAAGTGGGTGCAGTACTAAAGATGTCAAGTTAATGAATCATGGGCAGGAAGGAGAGTCAGGGCAGAGTTTGTCTCTATAGCATGGAATCAGAATCTGGACAGGGCTAAGAACTGCTCAAGATCAAGATATATGACTGCTCTGATACAAAGTAAATAGCATTTTTAAAATTAATGTCCTTGGCATTGGCTATGTTAATACTTCCCTTTTGCAACATTTATTTTTTCATTAACAGAGCTAATGTGACCAAAAGATGGATGTGAAGAAGTGACAAGCACCATGTATGTTTAAATGGGGAAGGGTCTGCTGTAGTCTGTGTTCATGCCGAATGTACTTGGTCTTGAAGTAATAGTGGTGAAAAACATAGACTAAGGAGAACTTGCACAGCATTTGGGGGATGTGCTCCTTGCATCAGTCAAGGACCCTCCACATTCTTCTGTTCTGTACTGTAAGGGCTCCCTGAATTCATGTGTTCCTTCATTCACTCCATGCTCCCTTTCTTCACAAAAGCGAGAGTTGCCTGTGTGTTTCTTGCAATATACTGGTGTTGTCCTTTTTCCCATGCTGTTTTTCCATACATGAAGCTTTGTGTGTCTTTTCATCCCTCTTTTGTCCTCATAGCTCTTCCTTCCTCTCTTCCATCCTATCCCTAGCTTGCTCTTTCTTCCTGTCCCTGAGGCAATTTGTTCTGGATGTCGGCATTTCTGACCTGTACTGGGAGGATACAGAGGAAACAGGGGGATCATTAACGCTGGCAAAGGTGGTAGCCATCCACTGGTTCTTTGATCTATAGGCCATTACCCACAGATTTGGATGACTGGAACAGCTGCATCTGCTGACTAACTGCAAGAGGTCACAAACGCTGTGTGTTTATATACTTTTTCTTGTTTTCACCAAAATCAGTATGACATTGCCCATTGCCTAGAACATTCCCTGAAATTTTGGAATTCGTGAAATAATCCAGTGTCCTGAAATTATCTTGTAATAGAGAAATGCACGGGGAAATGCCGCTAGGGCAACAATTATAACATCCAGTGAGGAAAACTACCCTACTGTACTCATAGGCCATCAGTCCCTCAGCACAGTTGTTTTTTTGCAGGCTATGCTGAATATCTACCAGTTTTCTTACAAAGCTGTTCTACAGACTGATCTAAAACCTCAGCAGGAGATCCTGGCTGACCCCTATTCTGTGGGTCTCCCCTCCACTGTGCTGGTCCCTCAGCGCTCTTTATGTCAGCTTTGCATGGGCTTGTGGGTGTTGAGTGACAACAAGGTTTTCTCCACAACATGTATGCGTGTCCCTCTGTGTAGTTACACCTTCTGATTCATACTGTCTAATTTGTGTGTGTTTTTTTAATTACCAAAATGAATTGATTTTTTTTTTTCCTTTACCTTTTTCCTCTGGCGAGGGTTTCCCATGCCTCCAGCACATTAAATCTGGTGACCAAACAACTGCGTAGTCATGTTGACTTGCTGACCTGACAGAAGGCATGCACCCTGAAAATAAACATTTTCTAGAGCAATGTAACTACAGTGCTGGAAAATAAGCTGAGCAAACTATACCATGAGTACTAGATCAGGTGAAGAAGTTAAGTCAGTGTACCTTTGGCTTTGGTTGCTGGGTTTTGGTTGTTTATTTTGAATTTGCAGTGTGGTTTTGTTGGGGTTTGGGGGGTTGGTTCCTTTGTTTGTTTTTGTGAAGGAATATATTTGTTTTTTCGTTAGGCAGGAAACTAATGAAAAAAGAAAAGGGAAGGTTTCTTGAATAGAAGTATGAGTGATTCTGGGTTTTGTTTCTTCTGATTTTCAGTGTAAAGTATCTTAAAAACACTTTAGTTGGGAAGTTGATGTAGAGGATAAGAAAACACTTGAGTATAGTAGTGTTTAACTTCCGAATTAAGTATTTTTCATTAATAAAAGTATGTGACATATATTTCAGTTTGGAGTTCAATCTTGATCCAGTTTACTTGCTGTGATAAAAACTGTAGTCCACTGAAGCCCCAAAGAGATTCATAGAGAGCAGTTGTTCGCCATAGGATCATTTCTCAAAGATAAATTATGCAGCAATAAAGACAAGTTCATAAACTTTATTGTATTGCTTTAGTAGCAGTGCTTTAGGTACTACTGGAAAGGTAAATTCAACACTGAGGCCTTCCCCAAGGTTTATTAAACTGTCTTAGAAGCTGCCAGTGTAAATTTTTTTTTCTTCTTAGGATATTTTTCTAAGTTCAGCAGCAGGAAGAGGGGAGGAAGAGGGTGGTCTTTTTTCTTCATCTTTGGTTAATCTTTCTGACTTCCTACTTACACTAGCATGTGAAAGAATCATAAGAAAAAAATGATACTCTTTATACTTGATTGACTCAAACACACATAGCTTTTTATAGGCTTGCCATTTTTCTTCAATAGCATGCATCTTTGTCATAGTTTAAAAATTATCTAGAAATAGTGCAGTTACAGTTCTTCTTAAAATGATGTGCAGCTATGAGCAATATGTACTATCCACATTTTCCATATGTTGAGGTAGCGTTCTAGTTTTATGTGTATAGTAAAAAAATAATCAGTGATAAACAGTCAATCAAGTGGAACTGTTTCTTAATTGAATACTGAAAAAATCAGGATCAAAGTACTTTACATTTGTATTCAAAAGAATTTTAGGACAAAATGTTCTTTGGGCCCTTATGTGGTAACCTGGAACTATTAGGTCTTTCTGGCCTTTGCAGACTTACTAATATGCAATATTGGCACCAGAGGATTTATGGCTGTTTGCCTTTAATTGATACATTTTTTCTTAAGAATTTCAGAAGATCTTCAAGCAGCTATCATTTTCATTATTTATCACTGGGTTTCATTTTAAGAAGAATGTAAGAATGTTGAATTGTTGCTATTCTAGCTCGTGTTGCAGTCTCTTTGGAGACATACTTCAAACTGCAAGTTACAAGACTGAAAGACTTAAAGAAAGATAAGAGGAAGAGTTTATGTCTTCACTGCCCATGCAGGTATACCTTTTACAGCATAATAGCTGTTCTCCTGTAAAATCCAAGCTACAGATTTTTTTTCTTGCCACGATATCTCTGGGCGAGTTGAGTCCTAGGGAACTGCCTAGCTACATCATGGTAAATACAGCTTTGTCACCCTAAGGTGTTACGGAGAGGGAGCAAACAAAAGGTACTTACCCTGCAGTAAAAATCTCTTTTTGACAGTAAAGCATACCCAGGCAGAGAGCTGATACCTAGCCTTTGAGTCCTATTTTAACTACCACTGCCTTTAGCTAAGACCTGACAGGTGAGCATGAAGAATTCAAGCGCAATCTTGAGAATGCAAGCACAGTTGCTGCAAAAGGGACCAGATGTTCCCCCTGTATTGGAGCAGCCGTGTGGATCTTGAACCTCATGAATCCCCTTTCTTCTGAGTCCTGTTTTCTAGGGCATGTACTAATCAATTGGGTAAGCTGTCTGGAAACACTATTAGAAAGCAACGTTTCCACAGTGCAGTTGTTCAACTGGGGATGCATCTGTTCTGTATCTGAACACGTTCTCTGAAAACATCTGTTGGTCGGCTTACAGCACTGAGCAGTGACCTGACAGTAGCTGGGTGCTTCAGTGAAAATACAGCACTGTCTCACTGATGGGTGCTGGAAAATACATGTCCTGAGATGAGACTAAGGGAAGCAAGCCATCTTCTCTGTATGCCCTCACTATGGCACCAAGCAGCTTTCTGACTTTCGGGAACTCTACTGATACTGCTCAGTTTGTTTGTCAGTGAATAGGAAAAGCAGCCAAAAACACAGTGCCAAATTCTCCAAGGCCTGAGTCTCTGCATACAACTGTTGTGTCTAGGCAAAGTTGGTATTTATAAGGGCTCTGGGGTGGTGAAGAAATGAGGCATCCTATGTGAGGGAGAAGATGTTTTAGGCCTTAAAGAGGGATTGATTTGTGGTTATTACTGCTGCCTTTGATCTGCCAACAGGGATCTGAATCTAATCCACCAGAGCAGCACAAGTCTGATAAATAGTGCCAGATGGAGATGCCAGAATAGGTTACTCCTGCTGTCTTTGACGCTGCCTTATCATGAAGTGATAAAGCAGGTAGTACAAAGGAAAGCAAGCAAGGGTTAGGAGCATGTGCACTGCGGGAGTGCTGCTGGCTCTGTGAAGTGACTGCCAGTTGTTAAAGCCACTGCAGGATCAATTAGCCATTTGCAGCATTATCTTAACCCGATGAGAGGCCAAGGGACCCGACCACACAGAGCAGTAGGTTGGCGTACAGAATTGAACATCATTGGGTACTTCTGTGCTAAACTGAGGGAGTACAAAATTCAGACTCCCTGTATTTCAAATGTAATCCCATAAGCACAAATGGCCATAGAAGTGAAAAATGGTGTTTTGTGTAAGGACTTTTATTCACCATGAGTTCATATCCCACCTATGAAGTGTATCAAAAATGAATCTCATTTTAAAATGTTTTGCTATAAGCAGTGAATATGATCTAGCTGCTGAGATGTTGGTGGGATTTCAACACTTCTGGTTTCATTTTGTTTAGAAATTAGAGCAATTTGGGGCTTAGTACAGCTATTAGTTCTCTATAGATCTCATGGTCATGTGAGTCAGCAAGCTCATTGCATAAGAAGAGCTTTTTCTATAGATGTTGGATCAATTGGCAGTGAGTTGTCAATAAATGTATCTCCTAGACACTGTGCAATTGACAGGCTAATGAAGTGCTTTCTCAGTGACAGAGAGCTGTTGACAAATCTTTTGCCACTTTGCCATTTCTCATAAATCCGCTCCATGCCGCAAGCTTGGGGAATACTAGGACGGTTTCACAAGTAAGGAGGTGCCTGTTTGCTACCTTGCGTGCATAGGCTGGGACTTGGCAAATGTGTTAGTAGCCTGTGTGTTGAGGAACCAGAAAGTAAGGACAGTAGTCCAAGGACCACGTTTGGCCTCCCTGCAGTGTGTTTTACCACATGTTTCAAAGAAGACACAGAGTAGATGTCTCACAGTTTATCCTCCAAGACTGCAGCTTGGGGTTTGTCTACCCGTTGTTGCACTCTTTCTGCCTTCATTGCTACCGTGGCATTTAGACTGATTCAGTGCAAGTGGTTTCAACTCCGTGTTGCTTTTCCTCCTGCCCAGAAGCAGGTGCAACCACTGGTTTATTTTGCATCACTTGAAGGCTCCCGTGGGTGCCTTTTGCAAATGTCTGATGATCAAGTAAACTAGTTCTTGTCCTTTTAAGTACAGCTTCCATATTTGTTCTTCTAACTTATGAGCGTACGTAAGTACCAACGATTCAGTATGAGTGCTGCCTACCTACAGCAAAAAGATGTTCAGCAAAAACAGATCAGATCGGTATGCATAATCCCCCCTTCCTTATAAGAGAAACTATTTTGGTTAATGCGTGCATTAAGAAGTTTACAGAGTGACTCATTGGCCCTAGCTATTACTAGCACTTGATGAGAAGACATAATTTTCACTCCAGTGTTCATAGCCAGCCTAGATGTTGTTCATGTGTTGCTGTATAGTTTGCGGCTTGTGAGTTGTACTCTAAGTACACTTTGCCTGTTTCCTTGCATGGATAATAATGGCCATGCGTAGATGATTTAAATAACAAAGAATATGCTGTTTAATTGACATTGTAAAACCGTATTTGTTTTTGCACAGTTTCCAAGATATGCCTCAGCTGCTAACACTAATCACAACACAAATTATTATGAAGCCTCTATGTAATTCTTAAGTAATCTAGAGGTCTTTGCACTTCCCAAGTCACTCTGTTTAGGAGGGAGCTGAAGTAAGAAATGTGGGTGATTTCCAAGACTATGATGAGGCTATCTCACGGGGTAGCCTGTGCTGCACAGTGTGCACTAGTGGATTTGCAGTTGCCAGGAATAGATTGCATGACATTAGAGGCCAAACCTTGCACCCACTGAAATCAGAAGCAAAACTTCTATTGATTTTGTTGAAATCAAAATCAGGCTGACACTATTTTGCCATTTCATCTTGACAGACATCAGGGGACAAGAAAGCCTTTCAAAAGGCTCTATGTTCTTCACAGTATGGGCCTTGAAAGACACTGAAAGCAACTTGGGAAGTCATGCAGATTGGGTGACATCAGGACTCACTGACGTCAGTGTGACTGCTGTTTTCCAAAGGGGTGGTCAGCTTCTTGCTTTGCAAGAGGAAAGGAAGCCAATGCAAAATCTGCAACAGAGCAGGGCAAGGATTCACACAGCAAGTGAGACTTGTTGTCTCACCCAGCTCATCCAGTGCTATGGAACACAAATCTAGGAAAAACACTGCCGTCAGGAAAACATGAGTATGTCAGAGTTTGTTTCTGGTAGACGAAAGGAAGCCCAACCCTTCACTCAAGGTGTTAATGGCATGAAAAAATATTATGCGATTCTCCTATTGTTTCAGAACCACCTCCAACTGTAGGCAAGTTTGTTTTACAAAACACAGCTTTAAGAAAGAGGACAAGCTAAAAAAGAACTGGTAAATATTCAAACAAATGTTAGTGTCTTGTGTTACCTCAGGAGCTGGTTCAGTTTGCTGATTGCTCAGTTTAAGCGTGGTCTGAGTAATGAAGAGCTGACTAGTGAGCCTAGTTTGGTGTAATTCCCTGAGTACTCTTGAAGCATAACAAACCCAGAAAGACTGTAATGAAAAATAATAGAAGGGTAGCTGGGGGCTTAACTTATGATCTCTGCTCATTACAGTAAGCGACATTTTCATTGCAGTGTTACCATAAAGATTATTGGCTGCCACATAACATAGGTCCCTCCTGAAAAGGTTCTGGAACAGCTTTGTTGGCACAGTAAAAGCCATGGAAAAACGCCAAAGATTTGCTTAAAACCCAGTAATTGTTTGCCAAATATTAATGGTGTGATGCTTTGTTCAAAACTGGCTGGAAAATGGGGTGAATAGTCTATATCATTTTATTACATGGTACCTCTGTGACCATCTTTGGTCTTCCTCAGTAGATGTATATGACTGGAAAACCATTTTACTGATATTTTTATGAATGGTGACAATGATTTTCAAATTGGCTTTGAATCTCCTTGCTCCTTTGCACAACTCATCGGAGTGTCTGGAAGATTGGCATCATTGGCATGTTTCTGCCGGTGTTGCCCAGAGGGTAGTTGAAAGGGCTGTGTTTGGGAACTGGAAAGAGATTTTGTGAGGTAGATGACAAAATTCAATATTTGCATTGATGTGTTACGCACATTCAAAAATTCAATCCAGGAAGGTTGCCTTGGAACAGCCTTTCTGAAAAATACATCCAACATGAGTCAAACAAAGCCAACTCAGGTGACTGGGTGAAATTGGATTGTCTGTGATGTGTTGCACTTCAGATGTGATCCTTTGTGTCAAAAAGGTGAAGTGAGTTTCCTCATTTCCTCACCTTTTTCCTGGTAGCGCTTTTGAGCAGCTAAATCCAGTGAGCTGGAGGAGCCAGAGGATTACTCCATCAATGGCAGGGAGCACCTGCTCCATATCCCTGTTCCCTTGTCCTGCCAGTAGCAAGGCTAATCACAAATTCAGAACATGTATATACACATGGCCAGCCGTGAACAGGTTAGCATGTCAGGAGGACAGATGGCCACATAAACACAGAGAGGACGAACAACAGCCAGACTGCATTTCTAGGGATCAATGCTTAGGGAAAACCCTATGTCAGGGTTCCTTCTAGTACCTGGCTCCCAAATCTTGATATTTCAAGTATCAGGCCCTCTGACACAGTCTTACGAGCCTACAGCCGCTCAGCCTCCCTGGGAGCTGTTCCCAGACCCTTGGCCTCTCCAGTATCCAGGGCTCAGTCCATCCTAGTGACCAGCTAGTCTGGCTTGAACTTTGCTGATGGGTCATGCATGCATGCTGTTAGAACAGAGAACACACTAACACAGAAAACAGAAAAAGGATTTAGGTAGGACAAAGTGGAGGTAATTTGGTGCGGAGCTTAGCCAAAAAAGTGTACTGACTGGCCTCCTGCTTGCACACTATTTGGCCTCATTTATTCCCCGCTTGATCCTCCCTTCATTTTCCTACACTTGTTCTCTGCCATCCGCCTTGATCCGTCCCTTCCACTCCCTTGGTCCTTCCCCTAAACATCTCATAAATCCTGTATAATCCTTAAATACTTTTGCTCAATCCCAAGACTCCCCCTGAGCATCCCACAGTAAGTCCTATGCCCCCTTTACACAGTGGTCCCCAGAGCTTGCATAGCCTTCCAGAAACAGTTGCTTGTGTTGGGTCATGCAGATGGGTTGTGTGGCAGGACCAGGACTTAGTCCTTCACCTTTGAGGGTCTCAGGAATGGTGATTCAGGGGGAGTTAGGTTGGTTGAGTTCCCACCATGTCCTTCATCACTGTTTGGTCTGTGCGTCTATTTTGAGGAGCCGTTAGGCAGCCAGCCCTGCAGTTGGTAGGGATGACGAAGGTAGACATCCTGGGAAAGGCATGTGAGCCAGCCCAGCAGAGCAGGGCAGCTATATAAACCCTGCGTGTGGAGAATTGCGGTCCCCCGAATGTTCTCCCTGCTACTGCCAGCAAAATTGGTCATCCTTAGTTTGCACCAGAGCAGGCTCAGATTAACTCAGACACTTCAGTTTTCCTTAAAAAAAAAGAGAAGAAAAGAGAGTCTGCGTATCACTATTTCCTCAGAGTCCCTTCTATACATTTTATTGGTACACTTTGTCTAGTTACAGGAAAAGAAATACATACCTGCCAGACTTAGAATAACTTAAAGAAAGTTCCTTGGCTTGCACTTAGCTATTTTTACCCTCTGTTTTCCTTTTTTTTTGATGTTAATTAGGTCCACAGCAAAATGCATGTAGTAAATCAATAATAAATATTATGTAAGGAGATTCATCTGAGCAGTAAGCCCTTTAGTGTAGCATTCAGAAAGGAAAATGAGCACTGGTTTACTTAAGCCCGAAGGACTCCATGCGGACAACAACATGAAAATAACATAAGAATGAAGAAGAGACTGTTTGGCTGGCTCCAGGAAGATGTCTGTGCTGCGTGGCAGTATGTTTTCTGCACCGTGTTTGCTGTCTGTCCAGGGTTAGTTTGACAGCAGGCAGATGGCCCTGAATACAACACGGTTTGGTGAAATGGGGCAAACGGTTGATTTATGTACTGCATGCTCGTGGAATCACAAATACATAAAGGGTTCTGATGATACAGATGACTTCAGTGACCAGAACACGCTTCTTTCTCACTTGAATAGTCTTTTTGCTTCTTGCTGGTGCATTTTTCTCTGCAGCCACCTGTGCTGGCTTCTGCCAAAGAAGCTGAGCATGCTCGTGCAGGTTCTCTGGCTCTTAATTCCTTTTGATTCATTAGGTGGAACATGTTCTAGTGCATACCTCAGCCCCCGGGGTTTGCAGCTGATGCCTGTATCTGGCACTAAATTGTTTTTTCTAGTCATATGTAAGTGGGAAAGCACCATTTAATGTGTGAAAAGAAAACAAGGAGGAAAATACTCCGCCACAATCTGTAGTGAGGACTTCAGGTTCTGACCTATGAAGTTTCTCCACACCTGGGGTGGATCCAGGGACTGGTCTGCACATGTAGGCTGAACCACTCACAGATCCATTTGAAATGGAGCGTGAGAAGGGAGATCAGCCCTCCCAGATGCACTTGAAGATGTGAGTCCCAGGGAGGATTTCTTCATAATTGAGATAGTCTGATAGGACTCTATCCAGGTGCAGAAACAAATCGTTCTCTTCCTGGTCCTCTCAGGCTGCCGACTGGGGCTAGCCGTACTAGGCTAGCTGGGGGTTGTTTTATCAGCATAATAGATGGTCTAGATGAAATCTTAATTTGTGTTTGTCTCTGGTTTATGCTGCTTATTTCAGCATAAGCACGTCCTCTCCTTTCCATCTTTGTGACAGTTCCATGGAGATCCCCCTTGTGTGTCTCTCTGGCTTTGTATCACAGCTGAGATTTTCAGTGCTGAGCTCGCTGGGTTTTAGGTAGATCTGACTTTCAGAAAGCAGATGCTGGTGTTCCATTTGCTTTCAAAACCCTCTCTGCCAAAAGCCACATTTCTTGTAAGGTCTTTCAAGTTGGGTATGCAAAGTCATTAGCCAGTTTTGCAAATCTTGACCTGTACGTTTCCCTTTAAAAAATACTTCTTTTTTGCTCGGTTTCTATGAGCTTCCAGCTGTGCTTCCCTAACAAGCCTCTCATTTAAAGTACTTGCTTCAAAAGGCTGCTAGCCTCAGAGCATGTAAGGAGAAGGCTTTCTTTTATTACTGTATATTAATTAAAGAAATGCCTAACACCTACTTGGAACTACTTTCTGGGGAAAAAAAAGAAAAATTGGGTCCTCTTAACATGCAAGATGGTGAGTTCAAAGAAGCAGGGATTCAATTAACCAGTTCAAGAGTGGATGTGTCTGGCAGAATTAAAATTATCCAGGAATTGCCAGCCCTATAGGAGAGCAGGTGTTTTTAAATCATAGTTACCTTGGCTCAAATCTCCCCGCACAGACACGTCTCCCCCCGAGGTGTCTCTTTATATGTCCGACTGGACTGTATTCCCTTTATAACTGCTGTGTTTGGGCTGCTGAGTCATCATGGCAGGACTGATGATGCTATTGTGAGGAGCACCACAGGGAGCTCCTGAGCTCAGACCAGAGGTCCATCTGGTCAGGGTCCATCTCTCACAGTAACCTGTAGGGAAAGAGGGTGGGAAACATGGCATATAGAGGTTGAGTCTTTCTGTTCTTCAGGTGTATGGCACCACAAATGTAAAGGAGAGAGACTGGGGTTGAGGGATCCGTCAGAAAGGACTCCTGTGGGTAACTGAATGATGAAGTGGCCAGTAGGAGACACATGGGATGGGTGAGCTTATTTTGGAGGATGCGTGTTCTACACAGTTACTGAGATAGTGAGCTCCAGGACAGTTTTGGCAGAATACTTTTTTTTGCTTGTTGAGATTTGGAGTGTTTTTAGGCAGGAACTCACAGTAAGTCAACGTTGGACTGTATGACTCAGCAGAGTTTATGATGTAAGGTAGCTAACAGCTTGTGAGAGCATGCAAAGTGGGAACAGAGATGGAGTGGTTGCTTTGGGTGGACTTCATCTAGCATTTTAAAATATCTAAATGTGAGTGTCTACGTGTCAGCTAGTTGCCCACTGTCCACTGTAGTTGGTGAAAATCTGTAACAGAGTATAGCAACTAATCATCTCACAGCGGACACTTGTATTTGGTCACCCAAAAAGCTCTCTACTCCACTGGCTTCATTAGTCAAATCTCCACTGACTGCATTGTGGGCTTGGATACCTAGCTCTTCGCTTGGACTGACTCTTCTCCTTCTTACCCGATTCAGGCTCCAAAAAAATGAAACTAGCTACCAAAAAGAGCTAAACCAAGATGGGAAGAGGTGATCAGTTCCCCTGCAGAGTGCCTCTGGGGCTTAAGACCTCAGAAAGCACTCGAGGGTATTAGGGATTTCTGGTGAAAAGTCTGTTTGAAAGGTGAAGTGCAGGACTTGGGGGGATTAGAGAGGGTGATGCCAGGGCAAACTCTGCAGGAACTTTGGGTTATGAAGATTATTGAGGCAGGTGGAGGGGATGGGTTGTTACACTTCAGAGTGTCTTGGGGCTGGGCTCTGGGGTGTGGAGATTTGGGGCAGTCTGAAGTATTAGGCATACTATAGTGCGAGTGGGCAATAGATGAAGACAAACTGTTACAGACGTAGAAACACTTTACAACACATTAAGAGCTGCAGGTTTAGTAGCCCAGAGGCTCTTGCAGCCATAGTAGGCATGCAGTACCACCAGCACCTGCCCCCTTCAGCCAGTCAGCGCTGCCTCCATTTCAGAGCATGAGTAGTGAGCTGGTACACAGAGAGATGACAGGCCAAAGCTGAGTTTTTTGAAGAAACTTGCAGAGACCTTCAGATGATGAACATCTCTGACATTGCTGCCATCTGCTCTCAGAGCACTCGCAAACAAGGGGCAAAAAATTAGCTGAATAAAATTAGTCACTCTTGTCTGTTCTTCCTTATTAAGAATCCCAAAACTGCAGTTTGCCATCTGAGTGTGCAAAGAAACCAGATATTTGTTTCACTTACCTATGCAATGTTCCTCTTAATTTAAATCATTTGACTTATGTCACAGAGAATAAAAATAAATTATGGGTAAACTACCAAAATAATGTGATACTTGCAAAATTTTAACCCCCACTATTTTCTCTCACTGGTACATTACTGGCAAATTAAACCCTATTATCTGTCCCCTTCCTGGCAGAAGATGTGGTTTGAGGAGGTGACGTGTTCGCAGCTCCCACAGGAGCAAAGGCCAGTCTCAGTCATTCAGAGGGGATACCAGAGCAGCAATAAGCTAGGCAAAAACTGCCAGGGCAAAAGTGTCTTACAGTAAGTGCTTGAGAATTTTAATTAATACAGGCTAGCCAGCATGTGTCAGTCTTCATAGAATCATTGAATGGTTAGAGTTGGAAGGGACCTTAAAGATCCTCTAGTTCCAGCCCCCCTGCCATGGGCAAGGACACCTCCCACTAGATCTGGTTGCTCAAAGCCCCATCCAACCTGGCCTTGAACACTTCCAGGGATGGAGCCTCCACAGCTTCCTTGAGCAACCTGTTCCAGTGCCTCACCACCCTCAGAGTGAAAAATGTCTTCCTAATATCTAATCTAAATCTACCCTCTTCCAGCTTGAAGCCATTACCCCTCATCCTGTCACTACATGCCCTTGTAAAAAGTCCCTCTCCAGCTTTCTTGTAGGTGCCCTTCAGATACTGAAAGGCTGCTATAAGATGTCCCTAGAGCATTCTGTTCCCCAGGCTGAGCAGCCCCAACTCTCTCAGCCTGGCTTCATAGGAGGGGTGTTCCAGACCCCTAGTCATCTTCGTGGACCTCCTCTGGACTTGCTCCAACAGGCCCATGCTTCTTGTAAGCACTTCTTTCAGCTTTGGGTCTCTACTGATATCACCACCGATTGAGCCTTTCCCCTCTCCTGCTTCAGCAGCTGGGGCTGGGGACCGTCCTGTTGAGGTCACTGTAAATACCCACTTTTGAAGCTGCATCTGAGCATTAAATACCTGCCTGAACCTGAGCTCAAAGTGAACAGCACTGGAACATTTCACCTTTGTTTCTCAGATTATAGCGCATACCTGGAGGTAGCATCTCTCCAGGATCGTACCTAACTGTGTGCATCCTTTTCATACTGCATCCTCACCCTGTAGGTCCATTGCAGCCATAAAGTGAGAGCAATGTGTTTCTTCTGGCTCATTCTTGAAATCCTCTTTCAAAATGCTTTAATTCAAGAAAATTAGTGTGTACATTAAACACTTGACACTAGTTCACTAGCTTACACAAGTTCACTCTTCATCTCTGGGAGCATGTAGCCTTCAGTTAGTGAGTGTTTATTGTACAGGAGAGAAAAATTGGAGGCAATCATGCTGAAGATGGTTTTTGAAAGTGGCTCTTTTGAACTTTATGAATTTTAACTACGGTTCTTTTTTAAATTCAGAAATTTTGGTAGAAAAACTGTATGCTTTCAAGTTACAAGGCTCCATGCCTGATCTTATGCTGTAAGTTGCAACATTTAGCAATTTGTAGTTTAATTTAGAAGGATCACCTACTTTCCCAAATGCTTAAGTAGTGTGGCAGGCTGTGGTTATTGATTCTCTCTGAATTTATTACAAGAAAGCTGTATGCACTCTTTCCTCTTGGGAATGCCCCTCCTGAACTGCATGCTTGCTAGTGACAGCTTAGACCCCTGATACATAACCAAAGACCTTGCCTAATATCCTTGCAACTGCTTAGGGAATTTTTATTAAGTAAAAGCATCATTAAAGTAGACAGAATGATGAAGTTTAATGAGCATCTTTCTCACTTGATACTGTTAGTTTTGCTGCAGCAGCCATAGCGCTCTCATTTGTTACTTCCAGTGGGGCAGATAGGAAATGCAGGGAGATTTTGTTTATGTTTATATTTGCATACAAAGAAACATTTATGTTCTTGAGAGATATTTGCTTTGAAAAATATATACAAGGAAAGAAAGCAACTGGAAATCTGTATCTGAGGGATTTCTGCATTTTCAGTCTTGCATGTAATCTCCCCTTGCACTTCAGCATAATGAGAAGGTTGCATGCAGTAGTGTAGCTGCTAAGTGTACAAAGATTCAGCAGTTTGTGAACTGTGATTATAATAACTAGCTTCTGACTGTTGCTGCAAACCACAAACATCTCAAATATTTATTTGCACTACGGATTTTATTCTTCAGCTGAGGTTTTGGTCTGTGAGCTGTGTGTAGTGTTCTGGGCTATACCAGCTCCATGAAGAGGTGACGTTCCAAAATACCAAGTGTGAAGGTGCTGCCGTGGATGTATTATCAGCACTTACCTCACAAATTTGCCTTGAAACAGTAGCCACAATCTGCCTCGGTATTCCTTGTCTGTTTATGGAGACCATCTGCCTTTGCTAAGGGTCTAGTCATACACACAGATATGTCAAGGTACCATCTCCTAGTACATTACTATCCATCAGCTGAGCTGCCTAATTGTCTGTGGGCATGTCTTAAGCTGACCTCCGCTGCCGAGGATGGTATGCAAGTTGTGTCTGCCTCACACGTTTGACCTCGCAGTGGTGCCAGAGGAAGAGTGTGTACACAGTTAGTTACTACAGCTTGGCTGACAATGACCTGCAAGCTATGGTTTCTGTGGCTGTATCCTTCCAGTAGGTATCAGAATCATCATTAAAGACTCTATGTGTAAACTCCACATCTATTACAGCCAAAGGGTTATAGGTTCTTGTGTAATTCAGATAGTTGCTTCTCTGTGCGGATCAGCTCCATTAGTTTTTTTCTTTTGTTTTTTTCCTGGTTTTTTTTTTTCCTTGGGAGCTATAAAAGTGTTGTCTGTTGTTGTACCAGAAGTTCACTGAAAATTGTGAATTCTCTTTTCCCTAGTGTAACAGAAGGCAAATTCTGTCCCAGAGGCATTATCACAGTCATTATTGTATTTAAATGTTGTTGTGACACCATATGTCTCCTTGTGTTTGATGTGTGCAAACACAGGAGAGAGTCCCTATCTGCAAGGGCTTATATGATCTAAATACGTCTGATCCTTGCTCTTTGCGTAGCAGACTACTGTGATAGATTGTAAAGCACTTATCTTCAGTTGAGATAGAAATGTGCAGCTGAAACTTCCTTGAAATTTTGCCAGAGAAACCTAAGTAGATATATTTGATTTGCGTATTTCAAACCCAGTGATTACTTTCCTGGATGAAGTTTTGGTGGGCATGCTGATAGAAGTGGGTGGGCATGAAAATAAGTAAAAAGAATGTAAAAGTGCTGCAGATGTCTGCAACTCACACACATCTACTACTAACATAGTAATTGCATGGGACAAAGGGAAGTGCTGGAGCACCAGTAGCGCTGAATATCCTAAGGAGCAAATATCAAAGAAAAACTGCTACCAAAACCAACTTACAGGTCAATTGGGATTTTTTCTGCTTAACACATGCAGTGGCTGCTGGACCTCATTTCACATTCAAAGGATGTTGCCCAAGTAGACTTTTACCAGAACACTGAAGTTCATTCAAAATTGTCAATATTCAGTTTCTGCACTTCAAAAGCATCTGGGTAGGCAGTAGAATTCCCACCACGCCCTTTTACTTCAGAAAAAGTTCACTAATCTAAGCTCTACCGGTCCACAAACTTGAACATTTGCACTGAGAGAGCAGGAAATGAGAGAGGCACAAGGAATGCCAAGTGTCATCTGAGAGGGAAATTAATGTAAAGTTTCCAAAGCAAAAAAGTGGAGCCTAAGCCAGCCCGAGCAAAAAAAGGGTATGTAACACCTGAAAACCACTAAAGCTGTTATATATCCTCTCTGGGTTGGCACTAACAGGGCAAAGGAGCTGTGGGACAGCAGGAGGTAGAAGGCACAGGACGGTGACAAGGGACTTCAGTTCCCATCTGTGAAATTTTTTTGTGCTCAGATACAGTGGATGAGTGGATTCTCTGTTAATTCAGTGCTTCAAGTCCCAAATGGGGACTTTCTTATCATATGAAAAAAACCCTCACATTCTACTCCAATGTAGCATTATTTCTCTAGAGACAAAAAACAGCTTGAATGTTAATTTAGTATTTAACTACCTATTGGTGTTCAGAGATTTGAGCGTGCATTTCCACTTCTCTGTTGATAACTTCTCAGAGTTACAAAATTACTGCTGATAGTGGTTCAAATGCTACACTGCACATCCTTGAGAACAAGATGCTGCTTGTCCCCTGACTTTTTCTGCCCTGAATTGGTTTCTGATGGGACAACCTCTTTGAATGACACTTCTGTGTTCTTCCACAATGATAGTATTTCCTAATACCAAAACATCCCTTTCTGTATCTTCCTTCCTTCAACTCGCTTAATGCCTTCCAAAACAGGACAGTTATTTAGGACGGATATTTGATTAGTACGCATACTGTGTACTTGGATAAAATACACCCTTGTGCTGTTGGGGCTGTATCTCTTATGAAAAGAAAAATATGTGTATCGTAGCTAATAGTCGGCATGCAGTTATCACGGAGGGTCAGGGCTCTCTGCGTTTGTCAGGAAATGGCATCTGTTCCCTTGTTAACAGTAGGCGATGGCACATGTAAAATTTCAGTAAGGTGAAGTAATGTCATAGTTTACAGTTGTACTTTCCTTGAGCGAGACTGTTTTGGGTACAGTGCACCTTGACAGCAGCCTGCTTAGCAGCATGATGTAAAACTGCAGCTGCTGAGGAGGTGAAGGCGAGCGCCGCCTCTCCACCCCACCCTATGAGAAGCTCTAATGGCATTCTGCAGTCCAGGAACCCCAGAGCTGAAGTATCCTCCAGATGCAGCAAAATAAAGCTTAGAGCAGATGGTAGCTTTCAACCTCCCGACTTCTGTATGTCTTAGCTAAAATCTGTCTCTGTCTGACACAAGTTGCCCCTCTACGGCCATGCCGTATAGCACAGTAATTCAAGAGTATTTCTGCCTGTTTGGATCCTTGTTCAATGTCTCTTGCATACAGTTGACTGCATGTCCACCAGGCCCTGTAGAACGAGGGCCAGTCCTTTGCTGAAATTAGTTTCAGCTTGCAAAGTAAAAGGGGTCACTGTAAGTAAAGAGTCACTGTATCTCCAAGATACCCGCTCAGGCTGATACCCATTGCAGAACTGTGCATCAGGTTATGCTTTCGGGACAAGCAACAATATATCATGAGTAACTAAGTCTGTCCCAACATGACTAAGTAGTTGAAAGGATCTGTACGTGGTCCTTGTTTGCAGCAAGGGCTGGACAGACGTGCAAGCTACGTACACAGATTGCCATGGGGGCGAGCACGTGTGGGGGGTGTGATGGACCAGTGCGGCTCGCCTGTGACAGGTGGGACCTTCTGCTTGCCGCAGACACATGAAAATGCAGGGCCCGGGTTCTGTGGTGACAGTCATGACAGCCACCCGTCCAGATTTTGGCACATCAAAAGGCAGTTCTAGGAAGACTCAACCACAAGTCCTTAATTCTGTCCTATTCCTTGCAAAGTCCACCCAAATGTGGAGGTGCAGTGACCCAAGCAGGTGCAGCAACACAGGGAAGTGTCTTGTGGGAACTGGTACTGTTATCTTCTTCAGTAGCAGAATTCCTATCAGGTGGTAGAAATTAGTGTCCCACTTGACTGGCAACAGTCCAGTACGGGATTGAGGTGGACACTCGCCAGCATCGGGCTGAAGTATTAGCAGGGAGATGCCTTTCAGAGGGATCTCAGTATTTCTGTCATCATTGCCAGTGTTTATGCAGCTGAATGAGCAGAAACAAAGCTCGTCTCTGTTCCCTTCTAGATACAGACACCCCCGCAAAGTACGTCTTCAAAAAGCACTTTATGTCAATAAGGGAAGTTAAGTTTGAGCTGTGTTTATTTTGGGTAGGTTTTTAATTTAGTTTAATCAGGATTACTCATAAATTATCTATTAATTACTATGTGATATTTAGCAAGATCCTCTCAGCCATGTAGTCTATTTAGCTTCGCTGTGAATGCTAGCCATCTTAATTGTAGGATACTTTGTCAACATTTAATCAGTGGTACTTACTAATGTGGCATTGATGTGTTGGTAGCTGTCCCAGTACTATCAATCATGTGCAAGCAGCAGAGGCGGCTGTGACACCATTGCTCTCTGTCACATTATCAAGCTCTTGGGTTTTCTGGCTAGGGATGATGCTCACTTTGCTCTAAGTGGGCACTCTATCTCTCCAGTTCAACCCAATTTTTGTCATTGTCGACTTGAATACACATCCTTGCAGCCTTCCGAGCCTTAATCCTGTAACTACAGAATAAAGGTTGCTAGTTTCTGAAGGCAAAACTGATTGCTCCTTCACTGCTCCAAAGGCCTGCTCTTCCCCATGTTACTCTCCTGATGAGTCACGGAAAACCTAGCGTTATGGACTGCAGCATGAGATCTAATAGAAAATTCAGTGTATTGAGACAAAATAAACGTAATGAGCTTCCTTTTTTTATGTCTAGGAACTAGATGCATTGTTTAACATGCTGCAGAGTAAAAGCCTACATTTAATGGTTGTATCACAAATATTCTTTGTCTCATTTCCTCACAGTCTTTATGGCAGACACATGCAGGCGAACCCTGAGCCTCCAAAGAAGAACAATGACAAGTCAAAGAAGATCAGCCGTAAGCCTCTGGCAGCCAAGAACAAATAAGTCCCTGGCTTCTGCCTCTGTTTTTATATCTTTTACATTGCTTTTGCATGTGCCTATACTGTTCCTACGCATCTCCTGTTACTCATAAGAAAGGAGACACTAGAAGTAAAAGCAATTTACTACGTATACTGCTTTAGAAGATACTGCTTAAGAAATACAGAATTACGTGTTCTCCTAATTATGATCACATTTATGTAGCCGTTAAATATATCACTGTTAAACACCTTTTAGCTTTTCTATTTATATGGATATTAATGTCCTCTTTTCACATGTATCACGTCCTGATAATATCAGGGGGTTTACACCTATATTATACGATACTAAATTTCATATAATATTCCAAGTTATTTTAATAAAGATCTTTATTTGTATTGTGTTTCAATTTCTTCCGTAGGACTTCTGAATAGCAAATTCCTTGAGGAATATGTGTGTCCAGTTTCCTGCAATGTGTTAATTTCTTGTGTTGGAATGCAATAGCATTTTATCTGATACAAGTTAGTTAAAATGTAAGGCATTCTGTTCAGGGAGTGAAAAATTTTAATCAGTTTCTATTTCTTTTTTACATTGCAACGTCCTGCTTTTTTGCCTTGAAGGTTATTTTGAAATCAAGGAGTAGGGGAAGGGAGAGAGGAAGGAAAAAAATTGTCTTTGTAAAGAGCTGCCAATTGCCAGCCTCAATTTAGGGAAAGAGAACTTTCTCATTTGAAGGAAATGGTATTTCTGCCAATTTTTTAAGTGATTTTTTTTTTTAGGCAGAAAACCCAAATAATATATTTAATCTCTGCCTTGAAAGTGCTTCTATTGAAGAGCTGTTCCAAATGGCTTTTGAAAATGCCACAAGTTCTATATTTATCTGTACAAAGCCGGCACCACAACCAAGCTCAGAAGCCACAGTTGTGAAGTGATTAAACAACAAATTGTTTAACATCTGAAATATCTTCAGGTCTTACCAGTAGGGAAGAAAAACCTAAAATCTAGAGACAGTGATTTCCAACCAATTTTAGTCTTAGCAGAGCAAAAGCTAACCAGGAACCTTGAGGAGCAAGAACAGATACCATACCTAGATCGCTCATGTTGGG
Source organism: Burhinus oedicnemus (assembly GCA_008921705.1). Lineage (NCBI taxonomy): Eukaryota > Metazoa > Chordata > Aves > Charadriiformes > Burhinidae > Burhinus > Burhinus oedicnemus. The sequence goes on along the minus strand of VFFE01007519.1, from coordinate 161,128 downwards.
ACCTTCCTGCCCCTGATTTCCACTTTCATGAATTTCCTACCTGAGCAACCCGTTGCAGAGTTTTGGCTGGGATCCGGGCAGCAAGCCAGGAAACAGGCCCAGACTGCCCCTTGTGTTCAATAAGAGAAGAAGAGGTTTTAAATACCTCATGCTTGAAATGATACGTTCTATGAAAGCCATTTTGTATCTGAAGACTCTGTTATCACCACCAGCCTCTTGATCCTGTCTAGGATTACCCCAGCCTTTAAGTAATACATAGTTGCCTTAGTCTGGGAATAAATGTATTGACATATATTTTGTAACAGATTTTTTGAATTGGCAAGCAGGGCTAGGAAGTTGGCATCAAGCTTTAGACACATTTTAAGTGGTCTTTGGTACTTCAGAAGAATGAGGCAGTCTTGTTAGGCAGATGGAAAACAGTAAAAATGGTAGACTTGTCAGGAACAGTCAATTCTATCTATCTGTTGCAAGCTCTGCGGAGGATTTTCCAGACCTCGTAAGGGATCTGTCTAGGGGAACGGGTCCAGCTGAAACAGGCCCATGGAGGTGCTAGGTTGGGTGCATCCTAAGAATTCACAGCAAAAACTGGCCCCTGGCTGGAATGGACACAATTAAATCTAGTTGTAGGCATTAACACGTGAGGGCAACCAATGAAAATAATAATCAAGCTACAAGAAGCCCTGAAGAAATGTCAGTGAAATAGCAGAAGATCCCCAAACTACTATTGCAAATTCCTTTCAGAACAAACTGAATAGCAAGGGCACATTTATTGGGAAGGGGTGAGGAGGCTCTAGGTCCTTCCCCAGCATCCTTTCCTGGCACTGAATGGTACCCCAGCCCTCGGGGGTGGCAATAGCCACAGGGCTGAGCTGCTGCTCTCCTGACAGATGCCTGCAGCCATGGCTACACCCCTACTTTCAGGCTTGAAGACGTTCTATGTACACTCGCTTCCAGCTAAACTGGACTCGCTGCTCTTCTGAAATCTCCCTGGGTACACCTGGACATGGTGTTCTGTGAGTGGCGTAGCAATATGGCTCTTCTTTCATTTGAACAGAAATCCAGCCAGAGCTAAACGCAGCGGGGTGGTGTCTGAGACTGCGCCCGTCACCGGCTCTCTGTCTTGGCATTGAGAAAGAGAGAAGTTGCTATGGGGCTGCAAGGGTCTCAAAGCACGGAGCAGAGTCTCTAATGTAAAAATAAAAGCTTGCTGGGGAAGGCCTGGTGATGTTATTGGTGGGAAGCTACAGCACCGCTTTAAAATAAGCTGCTGATTTTCAAGCATTAGTCAGACTCTCATTAACTGCTGTTGCAAATGTTGAAAGTGTTGAAAGACTCATGCAAGCTCTCCTCTGCAGGGTTTCGAAGTATTGATTGGAGCATTCCTGGGTGTTCATAGCAAAAAAATCCACCCAACCTTCCCACTTCTTCCCTCGTGAAGGAGGAAGAAACACAGTTTTGACAAGCAAAAGCAAGAATGAGGGGTCTGGGGAAGAGTAAGTGAAAGGCATAAAGATGAGAAAGATAAAAGAAATCCTAAAGGGAGAAGTATTATACTGAAGATGATGGCAGATGAGGAAAAAAGAAGTTTCTTGAAAAGAAAGATGAAAAAATAAGATAATGATATGAGAAGATGATGAAAAACTGAAATGTATAGAGCTTTACAAACAGAAAACAAAATGGGGGGAAAAGGTTTTCAGAGGCTCAGGGCAGAAAAAAAGAGATGGAGAAGAAAAGCAAACCATCTGGGATGAAACATACTAATGTTTCAGTGTTTTTAAAAAGGTACCAGCTTCTCAGAGCAAACTACACAACAGTTTTAAAGTGAGTTTGATGATGTTATGTATCTGTTCTCTGGAGTCATTGCATTTTTAATATTTAAAAACAACTTGTTTCATTTTACTGGGTCACATTTCTTTCCCCACTGTACTTCAAGGAAAGGAACTGCTGTGTCCTACTGCAGTGAACCAATTAATGAGCATCGCAGCTTGTGATGGTCCCTCTGATGGTCCCCATGGTCATTTCTCCAGAGGATCCATCAAGCTGGAGCCCCTTCCAGTGAGCCCTTGGGTGCTGCCCCGAGGTGAGCAATTGTGTTGTGCCAGCTGGAGCACAGAGCTCTGTAAAGGCAGCTCTTTGCTCATCTGGTCAATATTATTTCACTGGCATGGTTGATGATGAAATCCCTGATCTCAAAGTGCCTTAAAAAGGACTTTTTTGCCATCCATTCATTCATGGTGGCTCGTTCAGGTTACCTCTTTGGGCCAACCTCTCACACAGCCAAGAAGCAGCCACTTCAAGGGGAGAAAGTGATTCCTGTGAGAAGGAAATTTACTTTTCACAGCTTTCCAGAACCTGGGAGCACTTTGAAAACAGTAATGTAGGTAATTCTCTGTTTTGATTTTACATACAGTGAACTGGGAAGAGTTTGGCCATTTTTTTGCGTACAATGCACCCTGACAAAGAAAACTTTTTAAAATTACCATAAGACCAATATGCTGTGCCTGTGCAAAGAGTGGCCTGGGGAATGAATGCTCCTTGCTAAAGATAGGGGAAAATGAAACCAGAAATCCCACGTGTGGAGGCACCATCCACAGTGTTCTTATACTTACCATGTCTATGAACGCTGCAGTGCCTGCTGCAGTCCTCCTGATGGACAGGTAGAAGTTAAAAAAAAAAAGAAAAAAAAATCTCAGCTCTGAGAACTCAGACACCGCTGTTATTCTCCTTATTTAAAATGGAACTGGGCAACATTTTGTGGTTCTGAATTTTCACTTTTTACAATTCTTAGTCTGGAAATATGTTTTCCGTGGAGTCACTTGTATACAAGCATCTTTCTTTTGGTTTCAGCCAGGTCTTTCCTATTAAGGAAATGACACTGGAGCATCTGTTCATCAATTAGCTGCCAGCCTTGCAGCTGGCAAATCACACCAGCACCATGGGCATTTTTCCTGAAATGGCAGCTTGTTTGGAGGTGCCAGTGCCACCCTCACCTCTCATCCCTCCAACACCCTGTATCCTCCCCATCCTCCTCCTCCGGGCTCTGCCCACCACGCTGCAGTGCCCGGGTCTGGGTGTTGGGCTCCAAGACAAGCCAGGGAGAGGGAGAAACCTTCCTCCTGTTCTGCCAGACCCCTGCTCCCTCCCAAGGAGCAGGGTGAGGTCAGGAGACATTTCCAGCCCCAGCGATGCTTGGGTGCTCTGCCCTGGCTTACGGCTCGGTGCTGGTTTGAAAGCTGGGAGGGCGAGCCTGTGCCATCCCCACTCATGCTGAGCAGCAGGAGCTCCGGAGACGGTAATATTTCCAGTTTGGAGCGGGTGGTAACTGTTAATATCCTCATGACAACCAGGAGGAGTGAGATTGTCATCAGTTATATTAGTTGTTAATTTTGTAAATATTAACAATTTCTAGGATTATGGCACAGGATGTGAGCTGTCAGCTTGCTTTATTTTCCTCCTACTCCTTCTTGCTATGACACATCTTTTATACTCCCAGATTCGTGCCATGTGTTTGTTGCCTTGCGCTGACACTGGGGCTGGCAGATGTTCCGGGATGAAATGACGATAACCTCCCAAAAGTTAGATTTTCTTCCCCTCCTGGGCACTTTGTTTCCTCTGATCTAAGGAGAAGTAATTTGCCTGTAAAATACAGTGATTTATAAATACCTGTGGTTGGTTTCCATCCAGCGCTGCTGCCGCCGAAGCCGCTGCCTTTGGCACAGCCGAGCTCCCGCCTCCCCTTCCAGCTCACCTGTGAGTGCCGCACGCAGGTGCTGCCGCTCCCTGTCCCCCTTGGAGCAGGAACTGAATTACAGCTCCCCAGGAACCATTTCCTTATTGTGAAAAAGCCCTTAAAATTGACATTTTTACAATATATCTCAAGAGCAAAATTTTAACTGTATTTTTAGATCAAGGAGCATGGTAATGGTGCGAGTGCCAGCCATGGTAATCACCCCTGCGGCTTGATCGACATGTTTGGAGGCAGCTTTAGAGATGAGGTGTGATCGGGGGCAAAGCACCGGGGAAGGCTGCTTTGCCAGGGCGCTCGCTTCTCACCTCTGCTCCCCTGCTGCTGGGGGAGCCTCTCTGCCTGCTCTGCCCTGCTCCTGTGCCACAGGCAGCCCTGAGTGCCCAGCTGGTGCCCAGCCGGGTGGTGACGAGCCCCAGGCCAAGTGTAGCTTCATGGTTTTCCTGACATCCCAGTTATTCAGGATAGTGTTTCAAATGGCTTGGCACCAGGGCAGCAGCTGCCAGCGTGGGGAGGAGTGGGGAGCATGGCCGTGGCCGGCTGGGTGCTAGCAAGGGGATGAGACTGGCACTGAGCTGCGCCCTCCAGGCTGGAGTGATTCCTGCCTCCGGATGTTGACACAGGGGCACTGGGCAAGGTACACCCATCATTTCAATTAGCATTTAAATGGGGTGCCCTCTGCAAGGGCTGGCGTCCTCCAGGCCCTCGGGCGAAAGCCCCCCACTATGTCCAAGCCTGGGTGATGCTGTGCTTCTCGTGGTTTTGCTAATCTTTGCTTTGCTGGTGTGGAAATTGCAGGCTGGTGGCAGTGGGGCTCCCATTGACATGGAGCTATTGCCAGGTGATTGCCTCATCATCTTCACATGCCAACCCCGTGCCCGCTGGGGCCACCCCGAGCTTGGTCAGCAGCGTTCCCTAGGACCAAAACACCAAGGCAAAAGTCGCTCCCAGGAACCAGTGATGGGGCTGGGCATGGTGGTGCCTCGCTGAGGAGCAGCTGGAGGGGAGCAGAGCCAAAAGGCTCATCTGGGGCTCAGCCCCGCAACCCGGGGCGCCGCTGGAGGAAGGGGCAATGCCACAAAGGCTGTGATGTGTTCAGGGACATGGGGGACTCAGGATCTCGTTGGGAGAGTGGATTTTAACTTAATACTAAGTGTTGTTTTCCCTCCAGCCAGCAGGTTTTTATAGGATGTAATGTCTCAGCAGTGACATGGGGAAACTGGTGATCTTGTCAACTGCCCCCTCAGAGGGGTTAGTTCTAGAAACCATTGTGATGGTGGCCTGCTTTGAGCACCCTTAGCCACCCCTTACTTCTTCTCATATTAATCGAGATAATTTTATTTTAGGTAGCTACTCAAACATGCCTGGCATACATGATTTCCCAAGATCACACAGGAATAAGCATCTGTGTTGGAGCAGAAGAGAGCACTGATTCAGAGGCATGAGGTGCACCCGTACTTACTGGGATGTGATTTTAGCAGTTACCATCCAGACCATACAAAGTGACTTTCCTGTCTTAATTTCTGGCCAACTTAAGCTACTCAACGATTTCTGCTCTGCCGGTGATATCCAGAGACGCATTAAACACCTTGTAGATCAGGAATTCAATACTAATCCATTCTGAGGGCAAACATAAACATCAAAACTTTGATTTAAATTCAGGTACCTTGAAGATAATGAGTAGGCTTGGAGCTTAATTGTCAGAAGCTCTCAGCTGCTTGTGCAAATGGGAATGACCAGCAGCATCTAGAAATGCAGTTTTCAGCCTTTGCCAGCAGTGGGTGCAATAATACAATTAGAACAGCGAGGAAGGCAAACACCAGACCTGAACAAAAATTAAGGCCTGAAATGCTTTTAATTCCTCGTGTTGCTGGTACAAAAACGTGCAGAGACAGTTCACAGCGAGCACGGCTGTCGCCCCCAGGCTTGGCAGGGTGTCCCCGGGGAGGCTGCTGGTATTTCCTTTCCCCTCACTTTGCTTTTACATCAACTCCTCCAATTAAGAAACCAAATAATTCAGAGGCAGCCACGCAGCGCCAAGTGCCGTAGCAAGGGCTAAAAATAGCCCCGAAGTCTCGAAGTCTCGGGGAAAAACAGCTCCCGGGCTCCACGCCGAGCAGAGCCCCGCTGCGGTGTAAGCGAGGGAATCGCAGCCCCGGCTCGCCCCATTGTGGGGGGCAGCCAGACCCCCAGCAGATGGCCTGGCTGTGTCCCCCCCTCGGGAACCCCACAAGCGCAGGCCCTGGCAGCGATGCTCCTCTGCACCTTCCTCCAGGAGAGCCCCCAACCACCGCGGGGCCGGGGGTGTCGAGGCAGGGCAGGGGCACGCAGGGCTCTGCATCGGGGCCTGCAGCCACCTTCTCCGTCCCAGAGGCAAGCACTGACCTAGAAGCAGGTCCACGAGCTGGGCCTGCGTTTCGGACCTGTGGCTGACAGCTTCGCAAACAGAGAAATGCGGAATAAAGCTTACTGACCGTTCCTTTTTTCAGCAAGAAAACAGAAACACCCACCCCACCCTGCCCAAGAAATAAAGACTGCAAAATAATCTCTCCAAAGCCCTTGAAATGAAAGAGGGGGGAACAAACCCATGAGTTTGGGTGGAATATGGAATTTCATTTGAGTAAATAAGAAACCAGGGAAGGCCAGGCCACCTGGCATAGCTTCACAGCTAGACCCACGCTCGCATGAGGTAGAGGCGGTTATAAAAAATCAAATAGCGTATCCAGTTCTGCATAGAAGTTTTCTGTTCTTGTAAACCAAATGAAATTAATCATTACATTTATCTACAGGCTGTTCTATAAAATCAATAAGCTCCAGCACTGCATAGCAATCAAAATATGACAAGGCACTTAAACTTTGCCAACTCAATCCAATTAATGATATCTTCGTTAGAAAACAGTCATTTTTATAGAGTCAGTTGATTCTTCAAGGACTATCATATAAGCTTGATATAAGCTCATTGATTTTTACTTTATGATTTCCAGTTGAAAGCAAACAGAGATCACTCGCTTTATAAAACTGTGAAAATATGTGTGTATTTAACATACCAATATTATTTATAAGCAGCAGCTAATATTTAAGTGCCTCTTGTACGCCTTGATAAAAGTGGTTCATGAATTCAGCCCTCTCAGATGTTCAGAGGATGTTCTTCCACATTATTGCTATCGTCATTTGTCTTTCCTCTCTGACATGTGCAGTTTTTTATGCAGGAAAACTCTGTAGATGAGGCTCGTCAGCAAGGAGGAGGGCAGCCTGAATACCTATGAGGTGTCGCTGGAAGCCAAGCGCCTCCAGAAATCCCAGTCTGGCTCTCCCATCTTTTCACGCAACAGCCTGGGAGCCTGCGAGGCAGAAGGATGACCAGGGGACCCTGAGGAAAGCAAGAGTGGGATAACACTGCAGGTGTAGGGGGTTAGAGGTACGGCAGAGCTTATCAGGTGGTAAGGACTTTCGGGGGCGATGGGTAGAGAGAGAAAGGTTTGGGGTAAGGATTGGAGGGAGGAGAAGGACCCCGAGACTGATCAGGTGCTTGTGAAGCACACAAGCCCTCTTGGGAAATGAAAGCTAAAAGACAAATCCTGCAAAAACGTACACCAGGACATGAGCAGCACTGAACCCAGCTCCTCTCCAAAGAGCGCAGGTGGGGGCAAGAGCTCTTCTGTGCCGCGCAGTGATGGTTGACACTGCGTACATGTGGGTTTTGGAGGGGTGTCCCCATGGCACATTGCCTCTCAGCCGCCCCCCTCCACATCGAACCAGCTGGGACAGACGGGCCCAAGCCAGAGCCAGAGCCGAGCGTTGGTGCTCCCTCTGGGACTTCAACTGTACAAATCAGAGCTGAAAACCACAAGTCACAAGTGCCCCAGTAAATGGCACTGGCGAGAGCTGGGGCTTGGTCCCGCGGGCAGGAGGATTGCACGTCGTGCACACAGGCTTTGGGGGCTGGTCAGGCTCAGCTCCCTGCCAGGGTTTACGGGAGGTTTGATTTCAGTCCTCAGGAGTATCCAGACACCAAGAGGCAGATGATGCCTGGATCCAATGGAAATTCACACGAGACCACCCGGTTTGAGCAGTGGTTTCGCTGGCAGGGGACAGTATCTCCTGCCCTCAATAAATGCATGGAAGAAACCAGTAGGAAGGTGCCGCTTCTAGGTCCTCAGGACCAGCCAGCGGGTCTCTGCACCGAGTCAAGCTGTTGGCTCTGTGTCAGGCTGTGACCTCACCTTTCCTTGAGCTTGTCCCCATCGACCCTGTGTGGCTGAAGGGCCATTTATAATGCATCATCTCAGGGAAGAGAGTGGCTGGGTCTGATGGCAGCGCGGAGTGGGCTGCATTTGCTGTGTATGCTGCAGACCAAACCTCACCAAACCAGAGGGCTTCCTCCTGTCCTCTATCCCTGGACAAACCTCAAAAAAAAAAGGCTCCAGCATCTGACTGTAGAAAAGTAAATCTATCAGCAGCAGCAGGAACATCTAGGTAAATCACATCAGTGCCACATATTTCTTAGTACCAGTCCCTACCGCGGCAGCCACACTAGTAAGTTGTCGTGGTTTAACCCCAGCCGGCAGCTAGGACCATGCAGCCACTCGCTCACTCCCCCCAGTTTGGATGGGGGAGAGAATCGGAAGAGTAAAAGTGAGAAAAAAAACTGGTGGGTTGAGATAAAGACAGTTTAGTAGGTAAAGCAAAAGCTGCGCATGTGAACAAAGCAGAACAGGGAATTCATTCACTGCTTCCCATTGGCAGGCAGGTGCTCAGCCATCTCCAGGGCTCCATCACATGTAACGGTTACTTGGGAAGACAAACGCCACAACTCCAAATGTCGCCCCTTCCTCCTTCTTCCCCCAGCTTTATATACTAAGCATGGCGTCATATGGCATGGAATAGCCCTTTGGTCAGTTGGGGTCAGCTGTCCCGGCTGTGTCTCCTCCCAGCTTCTTGTGCTCCCCCATTCTACTCGCTGGTGGGGCGGTGTGAGGAGCAGAAAAGGCTTAGTAACAATCAAAAACCCCAGTGTGCTATCATACTATTCCTATCCCAAATCCAAAACATGGCACTACACCAGCTGCTAGTAAGAAAGTCAACTGCATCCCAACCAAAACCACGACAGGAAGTGCAAAAAAATTTCCCAATAATGGCAAGTGCTTGGGTTTTGGTGGTTTATTGTCATTAGTAAGAGGCTCTTGTTAAAAGTCTGAATCTGGGAAGGAAGGACGAGCCAAGCTGCCTCTGTCCCATCAATGCCCAGATCTTTCCAAAGCCAAAGAAGGGTGTCCAAGGAATGAGGATCTGCAATCTCAAAGAAAAAGACAAAAAATGAAGAGACGAGTGAGTTTTGTTTCCTTTCCAAAAACGTGAGTCTGTTTTCAGTCATGATACAGCAGATACAGATGAAAACGAAACACAAAAAAATTGCGTTTCCACAGGAGTTTTTTGCAGTTACCTGGCGTGTTACCCCTAGTTTCTGAGACGCCTTGCCTAGCCAAGGTAATGCAAGCACCGGGGTGTCACTGGCACACGCCAGAGGTTGCCACCTGGCGCCAGCAGATGGGGAGGGGATGTGGGCACCCCGGTGCCGGGCACGGGGCCGGGTCTGCAAGCACCTCTGCCACGGCAGGAGGGCTGCAAAGGCCAGCGGGCAGCCGGGGCCGCTGCCATTGCCAGAGCGGCTGCGCCTGGGCTTGGCTCAGCGGGCAGGAGGACTTGGCAGCAGGAGCCATTTGTGGCATATCTCAAGATATGAAAGGGTTCGTGCCCCTGCGAGCTCAAGTCTTCGGGGAGGCGAGTTGCAACCGTCACAGAGGAAAGCTGGTCTCAGTCCTCCCACTGCTCCTTCCCCCTTTCCCACGCTGGAAGAGGGATAACAGGGTAAATAATTGGACAAGTCTCAAGACAATTTTTTTGATGGTCTTGAAATCAGCCAGGTTAATAGGAGTTCCTCACATCAGCAACAGGGGAAGGGGAGGAAAAAGCAATGACAAGAAGAGGTGATTAGCAGACCACTCTCAGGGAGCCCAGGCCGAGCTGGGGGAGCTGCTACAGAGGCGGCACCTTCTCACAAACACGGAGACTTGCCTGGGATGGACAGTTCATTTCTGGCTGGAAAAAAGTGTGACCACACGTAATGGATGCCTCGGTGCTGCCCGCCGCTCTCCTGCAGCTGAGGGGCAGTGCAGGGGCTGCTTCCCCACACTCCACCGGGCCCCCAGTGTGGCTCATCCAAAAGGGCAGAGCTGTAATTAGGCTGAGGGCAAGCATCTTGCAAAGGAGAGGCTGGATGCAGCGGTGGCGTGGTTTGGGCCAATACGGTGGAACGACAGATGCTCTCTCTCTCTTGCTCCGCTCGGGAGGCAAGAAAGAGAGAGAAAAAGAGAGACTTAAGAGTTTAGAAGGAACTAAACTACTTTAATGAAATATTGATAATAAAATAATAAAAAGAAAAATAATGAAATACATACAAAACCATATCAAGCTCCCAGGATGACAATCACGTCACCAACAGGCACTGGGGAAGTCCCAAACTGGACTCACTGACAGACGGGAACTGGATTCCGGATCTGGATTCAGGATTGGGATCAAAGGCAGATGCAGAGACAGAGTCCTCCCAGGACAGCGGCCATTGAAGAAAGAGGGCTGACCCTTTGATCCCTCAGCTTTTATCCTGAGCATGAGGCAGATGGGATGGAATACCCTGTTGGTCAGTTTTGGGTCACCTGTCTTGTCTGCTCCTCCCCGCAGGTGTGACCCCTCTACGCTTTTCCGCTTCTGACCCTCCAACGGGGCAAATGACAAAGTTGGCTGCCCTTGGGTGTTATAGCAATAAGGACAACCAAGAGCCTCTCTGCACACCGTTCCTTGGCATCAGCTATAAACATGGGTCTTATCACTCCAAGAATGAACAGTTTCTGCACAACATGCTGTTAATCTCAGCAGTTAGAAGAGGCCTAGCTAAAAAGTAAAGTTACTGAACAAAATTGGTCCTGTTTTACCTCAAACCAGGACAAGCGGGTGATAGCGGTGAGAGAAGATGGAGTCAACCCCCTCTCCACACGTCGCGGTCCGGGCAAAACCTGCCCAGTGGCCCAGCTACGCCTTGCTCCAAAAACTAGCAACCCCAGGGCAGCGGCCGTGAGCCGGGGGGCTGGCGGCGCATGGGAGTCACTGCCCGGCTGGTGCGGCCGAGGCGGTGGTGCTGTCCCCGCCACCTGTCAGCGGCGGCTGCGCACCGCTCCCTCCCCGCAGAGGGAGGCTGCCGGTGCAAACACAGCGGCAAGAAATCCCTTACAAGAGTGAGTGACAGTAATTGGGAGTAATTGCAGCAATGCAGACGTGAAGAAGTCTTTTTAGTAATTCACCGCTCCCTATAATATAATATGAATAATCTGCCTCTAAAGTGATGGTTATGACTGCAGTCTCGTCATTTTTTTGAGTTTTGCCTTAAACTAGTTGTAAACTGAAATAATCAGTTTCTGTGGGATTATTAAGAAAATCACACATCTATTACACTTCTCAAATCAGCCATTTTTCCACCTTGCCTTTATTTAATGTCTTTTTCCTTTTATTCACGCTTTAAAAAGAAGGAAACTAACGTCCTTTGTCACTCCTGGTTACAGGTGCCATGGCAAACATTTCCTACCAGGAAGGCAAAAAAATTTTGGCCCAAATTTTGAAACACTTTCACAAGAATTACAACTCCTATCTCCAAAGTCTTGCAGCACCTCAGTTTGCTTGAGCATGATATGATGTGACACTAAAAGAGATGGAGGCAGCTGTCAGCAGCCCATGCAAGAGCTTGTTCTGGTAATAAGGGTTACCCAGAATTTAGGCTGAAGAGTAACTGATGGCACTATGTAAGACCACTGCCCAGATAGCAGCCTTCAGACCCGTTCTGAGTGCAAAACCACCAATGAAGACCAAAGCTCTGCCTCATGCCTTAGTTTTTTTATCTGACAGGGCTTCCTACCTTCTTCTCTCCTGCCTCCGAGGTTGTGTAGTGGCCATGCCAGCAGGATGGAAGGTTTATTGGTAATCCGTAGCACTGATGCTCAAGAAATTCAAGACAGGTTCACCGAAAAGCTGGTGGAGGTCTCATGAACTTTCCTTCTGAACAAAGTATGCTAAACTGCTTCTGAGTAGTGTGAAATACTCTAGGCTGACATTTTGGTATTCTGGTATGCATCTTGTATTCTTATTTTTATTGGTTACACTTCCCCTTTCAGGCAGCCTGTGAGGTGACTTCCCCTTCTGCGTGTGCAGGTAGGCTATAGAAAATGCAAACACGTTGTAAGTTAACTCAGATATGACCCGCCGTTACATTTCAGAGTTACCCTTTGGGTGCACCCAGTAAATGAGGTGGGCTGTGCTGGCTGGGTGCAGTTCAGAAAGAATATGAATAATTCTGCAGAGTGGATCTGGCACAGAGATCAGCACATAAACCAGGGAGCAGAGGTCAGAGTAGCACGATTAGAGCGTTTGAGACAAGGAAGGTTTGGATCTGGATTTCCTTAATTCTCTGCAGCAAAAGTTTTGCTTGACCAGGCTGTAAAATTTTGGGAAAAAATGGACAAATGCATTATGCATTACAATTTATTGCATATGGAAAATCTTTGTGCTTTCACGGCTGTTGAGCACTGGAGTGTCAGCACTTGGGTCCCGAAGAAAATCCCGGTAACTTTCTTACACTGGTAACGAGCAGACTTTCCTTCTGCAGCCGAGCCCTAGCAGTGAGCAGAGAGCCTTCTGTGGGACAGGTCTTGGTGTCTCTTCTTCTCACTCTTCCCCTTTGGAGCCAGCCACAAGACTTGGATGACTGCTTTTTGCTCATAAGTATCTAAGGGGTGGGTTGAAGGAGGATGGAGCCAGACTCTTTTCAGTGGCTCCCAGTGACAGGACGAGGGGCAACGGGCACAAGTTGGAACACAGGAAGTTCCATTCAAACACAAGAAAAAAGCTTCTTTATGGTGAGGGTGCCAGAGCACTGGAACAGGCTGCCCAGGGAGGTTGTGGAGTCCCCTTCTCTGGAGATTTTCAAGACCTGCCTGGAGGCAGTCCTGAGTAACGTGCTGTAGGCATTCCTGCGTCAGCAGGGGAGTTGGACTAGATGATCTCTAGAGGTCCCTTCCAACTCTGAAAATTCCATGATTCCGTGACTGTGACTCTTTGAACCGGGTTCAGCGTGCAGCAGCACCCTGTTTCAGGATCTCCCCTGCTAAACAGAAAGCTGATGTCCACCTCGAGCTTGCAAGGCAATTGTGCCTCTCTGTAGTGTTCTGTGATTTGGCTCTAAACAGAAACCAAGGCACTGTGTCTAGAAATAATCTGGCCTCTCCATAATATCATGACAAAAACTTGCCAATGTTGGATTAAAAAAAGGAATTTTCTGCCTAGCATACTCAAATAACTTTGTATCCATCATGCTGGAAATAGCTGCTAGAGAGCAAAGCTCACTCATCATACAGACTCTTTCTATACCAATGTCTAAAACTTTTAACTACCCACTGCAGAATGACTTGTCTGCCATCACACAAACCTCCTCAACTCAGCTCAACCAGTATAGCTGTAACAGCACTCTCTGGCACGCTTTTCAGAAATCCCACCAGTGCCTAGCTGGGTTTCTGCATTTATGGGACCTACAAGCAGAGGCTGGTGGCTCTGATTGATATGTGCTGGAGCTGGGGGCTTGGGCACCCTCAATCAGTCCTAAAATGCAGTTTGTGCAGTTGTCCCACCACCTGCATGGTTTTGGCACCTTCACAGTAATTCAAATAAAGCTGCTAATTTCTGGGAGAAAAATGACAAAGCCTGTTTCACTAGCAAGCTATCAAAAGCAACTTCTTTGATTACTAAGGCAAGAAACTGAATCAGCTCCGTTTCCTTGCAGTGTTTTTGGTATTCTGTTCGTGTTTCTAAGATTTCTCATCTCCCGACACAATGAGACATCCATCTTCAGTTACAGTGAAAACCCACAGGTTTGCAGAAAAGTCAAAAATTTGTCCTCATCTGCTGCCTGTGATGCAGTCAAATGTTTCAACCCAGCAGCTCCAGAATATCTCATTCCTTTTGCAGTGTTTGCTCAAGTATGTCCACTTCTCCCTAGTTCTTTGCTCCTCTCGTGGTGTTTCTCGGCTGACGGCTGTGTTTGAAGAGGGCTTCACTATGCACTTGAGCAATACAAAGTTCAAGAGCCTTGGAGGTGCTCTGTGAAGAGGCTGTTAAACGGCAGTGCAGCTGTAGGAAAAAAGTGGGAGCAAAAGTAATGCCAGCATGGCAGGCTGACCCCATACACATTACGGAAACACATCAACAAAAACACGAGGGGTATGTGAATATCAAGTTAAACACCGAGCTACAGACCAGTGCCACTGGGGAAAACACAGAGACAAATACATTTTTTGCGGGGGGGTGGGAGGGAAGAAGAGGCATTGTAATTCTGTGCAAAAATCTGAAGTGGAATATACCTTCTAGCTGTTGATTGTTTTTTCCTGAGCTGCTGAACAGAATAATTCTTATGGAAAAACACAGCAAAGATGTGAAGAAAACACATTAGGAAATCAGAATACATTTGTCAATCTAAATCACTGAGCTTTAAAAAATTACCAGATACAGATAACATCAGTAGCATAATCCACACACGCACAAGGACCACATCCTTGGGGTGCTGGGGGAGGGCGCAGGAAGCAGGGGGGAGACGTTTTGGGGTGCAGAGGCTCTGATTCCCGGTACCAACCCCTCTCTGAGCACTGCAGCATGGACCTGCCAGCTGGCAGCTGCCTCCTCCCTGGGCAAGAGCATCCCCCCGGCCCTGCTGAGCTCCTGCCTACGTGCTTCAATTCTGGCTTGAGGAGGGAAAAACCAAACCACGCCACGCTTGAGGGAGCAAGCCCCTCGTACAGGGAAGGGTTTGCTCACTTTTGTAATCCCTGTGGCTGGAGAAGACCTAAATTAGCAGGATTTTTTTCAGTCTATCTGCTCAAGCACTTTGAACAATCAGTATTTAGTGCATCCAAATCACACTCGCAAACCAAGCAACAATGTTTAGCTCAGGTGTCCTTTTGGGGCATTAGTTGTGTGCGGACACATTTATATTTCTATATTTCTACATTTCTATCACACACTCAGAGCTGCCCAGGCTGCCGTTACATGGCACAAATCCTGCCTGTTTGCCTGAGGTTAGTCCTGGCAGGAAGAAGAAAAATCAGCCCCGTTCAGCTGCAGTCACACAGCACTCTTTTGGGGACAAAACTGCAGTTGCAGTGAGTTCTTTAGTCTAACAGGGACAAATATCACTCCTAGACCTTGGCCTGTTGCCTACCTGACTCTGACGGGTTTGTGACTGTATCCTGGACTGACTCTGATCTGGACTGACAGGCACACTTTTTAGCTGTAAAAGAGAATCTATTTCATTCATATCAAAAATGTGTAGCACTGTGAATAGGAACCGCGTTGTGTATTCCAGAGAACTGTAAAGAAATGCAGGCGTTGCTTGCTCTCCGAGATCCCCCAGGTAATTAAACATCATTTTAGAACCAGTTGAACAATGGATGCCCGGAATTAACTACATCAGTTAGAAACCAATTTCGTGTCACTGGCACAGCCCCTTGCCTGGACACTCTGCCAGCAGCCGGAGTACGATGTTTTGGTTCAGCTGTAGTTGGGCAGAAGACTAAACCAATTTAATTAGTGAGGTGGCTGGTGTAAACGAGGTGCTGGTGCTGTCTGACACCGTGCCCGGTACCACTGCTGGGGGAGTTTGCTTTCATATGAAGATTTCATTCCAAGTCAAGCATCTCTAATTCCTGACCAGAGGTTGTTGTAAGAAGCGGCAGTGAACACACAGTGTGTTTTACCGGCTACGGTGCCCTTTAGCAGAGCCCAGGCATGCTCTGTCCGTCATCCCTTTCCACGTGGCAAAGCGACAGTTGTACCTGGCACTGTGGTAGGCAAAAATCCCCTTTGCAGTGGGCAAAGGAGCTGCCTGTTCCCTTTCCCCTACAGCAGCTAGGAAATAGTGTCTCTGCTGCAAAAAGGAAATATTCTTAAAATATGCCTTTCCTTTTGGAAAAAGGCTCTTGCTGATTTTTTTTTTTAAGACTTTGGATCTGCTCCCCTTCAGAGTGTGACTCTGCAAGATCCTTTGGCCAGCCAGACGCTGGATGTTGCCAGGCTGCAGCCGGCGTGTCCCTCATAGACCAAACTCAGCACTGCTTTCGTGGCCACAAGCTACGTGATATATCAGCAGCTACGCATGAGTCCTGTTTTCCCTGTGGGTCCCACGTACAGCCGAGCACTCTGCTTTCCTGGCACAAGTGGGCAGCCTCATCCTTCTCAATTTGTGAGCCGTAAGAGCCTCAAAACAGCATTCTCTTTAAAGGGGAGCAGTCAAGGAGAGCAATGCTAATTATCTTGGGTAGAGGATCCTTTAGGTCTTTGCCAGTTTTTATCAAAGCATAAAAAGCAATTATTAAAATTAATGCAATTTACCATGTGTTCTACTTCTAGCAAAGCTATTTTTGGCAAGGGTTGCCATCTGTCCCATTCAGCAAGATCAGCCACAGACTTTTGCTCTCTGTTCCACTTCCCACAGTTCTCATGTGGAGCTAGGCAAACACATGCCTTTTTGCAGAATCAAGTACCTCAACCGCAGCATCTAGCTTACCTGAAAATTGCCATCACCTGCTGGCAAGTGTCCTCTGCAAGACAGATGCTTTTTCTTGTTCCCCTATTGCTCCCTGCTGGGGCCGCGGGTGCCCCTGCGAAGCACCTGGGTGAGCAGGTGCTGCACCCTCTGCCCTGAGCAGGTGTCTGGTGCGAGAGGTCGTGGGGACAACCTGCAGCCTTGTCCCCAGGGTGACAAAAATCAGCTTTTGTCTGTATTTTTCACTGTTCTACAGCCTGTCTGACCTGAAGCAAGCGGAAATTAGTTCATTTACGGTTTTATGTAACTGAAGAGAAACCAGCGCAGGGAGAATAAATGTGTAGGGAATAAAAAGCGGACTCCAGGATAGTGTCTGTGGGCCCATGGATGTTCAAAGTGTTCTTGCAAGGAGACTCTGGAAACCCGGCACCAACACCTGTATAAACGGGAACACTGTAGGCATGATCGTCCGGAGTGGAGGCAAGCAATTCCTCCGAGTGACTGGAGTGCTGAGGATGGTTTTGCATTTGCCATCCCCTTCCATTCCTCCGGCAGCAGCAGCCTCTGCACTGAGATCTCTCCTCTGTACAAACCAAAGAGAACCCTGCAAAGGAAATAGAAGGGCAGCTCAGTTTATCTTTTGTGCCACTTGTCTGAAGTTCCGTGGATGAAGGAATTTGGGCAGATGAAGGAGACTATGCTAACGTGACATACTGAAGTCACAGTGGTGAGCCAGTTTATTTTCATTGGAAAATAAAATTTAAAAAAATTTATTTTTACCTGTCCACTAAGGATGGTAAGAGGAAGGGAAGCCCAGATGTGATGCTGTCACTGAGATACCTACTTACTGGTTTCAGACTAGCTACTTATTAGCACTTTAAAATGAAGAAAGGTGTAATAGAGTGATGTGTGATAATGACATAATTAAGAACGGAAACCTATTAAAAGATATATGTTAAATGCCGAATAGATGCCTGCACAGTGTAAAAAAAAATCTGGGATATAATCCCTAAGGAGATGATTAAATACATAAAGATGGAGCTCTGACTCAAAGTCTTTAGACTGGGGCTGTCTGATGGCTGGATCCCACGGCGTCCATGCTTGGCAGCACAACAGCGTACAGCTTTCTGCCTGCCATACTTCCTGAATAAAAGAACCTAAGTGACAAATTTGGCAGCAAATTAGTTTGTGTTTAAAGCCGTTACTATCCCTACCTGGTGGGAGACAAATGTTGGAGGAGCAGTTACCAGACAAGTTGTCTGGGGGAAGAATTCGGTCAAAGCTGCCTTGAAGTTGCTGCCGTTCACCTTTGCTGCAGAGCTGCTCTGTGCGTTGAAGTACGACGATTCCTCCTGCAGACAGACTCTCCATGTTGCATTGTACCTGATTCAAAATGAATTCTCCAAATAACGCCTGACTGTGTCCATCTCAATACATTATCTCTGCAACATTATGGCTAGAAAGGCTGCTCTCCGGAAATGACGGTCCCTTTGCAATCCACATCCACAATGGTCTCCCGATCAGAGGGTCTTCCTCCGCTCAAAGTCACTGCCCTCTCCTCACATATCCTTTTCTGATTTCTCCCAGCATTGCAGGGAGAAGTGGCATTTACCAGGATACTCAGTGCAAATTCTTCCCGTTTCATTCTCTCTTGCTGGCATGAAATTTGATAAAAGATTCTTGCCTCTTTTAGCTATTTAAAGACTGACATTAGTGATTCAAAGTTAATTAAACAGAGGATTCCAGGCTAAATTCTGTTCTCACAGATAGCAATGAAACTCTAATATAAGTTCAAGGAGCTTCATTGCACAGTAACACCGGAGCGAGGGCTCCTTTCAGGCCAATGGAGTTGCTCGTGTGTTAAGTGCAAACAGCATTTGGCACTCTGTCAATTAGCTCAGTAGAGTCACTCCATGTGCACGCCAGTGATTGAGAATATTTTCGTGGAATATTGTATATATTATCCTGCTCTTTTGGATTGCATTTAAACAATAAAATACAAAATAGCAGGTTGCTGAATTCTGATAACCACAGGTTTTAGTGTTCCATTCTGATTCCAGAAAACCATACATATTTCTATTTTACATTTGTGTGGATACGTGTGCATGGGCATGTGTTTGTCTCTGCATATTATAAACATACTTATAATGTCTCACTACATGAAAGGAAAATTCCAGCTGAGATTTTTTCTACCTGGAGAGTAGAAAATCTCAGTCCCCAGACGGTAGACACACTCTCTAGCCAGTTCTGTTTCTCTTCTCACCTGATGCTTTTTGGATTTGCACAGTAATTGTGCATACTAGAGTTTTATTGCTGTATAGAAAGAATACCAACAGTCTAGCTGATGATGCATGTATTGCATAAGAACGCATGCGTATCTCAGGTGATAACGACTTTGATTTTTCTGTCCAATCTGCATCCTGGTTTTGTTGTTATTGCTAAATGCATAAACCTAAGTTAAATTCACAAATATCAAACCCAAAGTTACATCAAGTACAGGATAGCCTATTAATAATAGCATCAGCAATACATTGTGCTGGGAAACATACACAATGGTTTCTCTGCACAGCCTGTATCTCTACAATGCTGCAAGGAAACGTCCCAGTCCCTTCCTCATTGTGCAGGCATAATCAGTCCCTTTTGGGGACAAGAGCACTCATTATACCTCCCTGTGCTTTGCAGCTCTCTGAATGTGATGCAAATAGTGGAGCCAATTCTGATCTCACATGCAATTCTTCACTTCTCAACTTAGAACTTGCTCACTTCAGTGGAGCTATTCCTCATTTGTGAGGGATCAGGCCTACAGATCAAAATTGCAACATGCTTTTTTTAACAAAGCAAGGCTAAATTTCACAAAATCCCGAGCACAGTTGCCTACCATAATAATCAAAGGCTCAGCATCTTGCAGGATCATGCCAAATTCCACTGTATGCCATTTATAAAGAGGATTGTTTGGGATCAGAGAGTCTCCTGCTTTAACTAATGAAACATATAGCAAGAAAAATGAATGGTCAGAAATAATTGCAATTTGCAAAGTAAATTACACCATTAACTACTCCAGAAATCAATAATCGGGCACAAAAAGCAAATCAGTTGAGGGGATGACAGAAGAAAAAATAAATCTCTCGGGCATCTTGCTACTCTGGGGTTTTTAATTTTGAGTTTTCCACTCCCAGCTATCCATTCTTATTGCCCATCCATCAACTTCCTGATGAATATAAAGGACTCTGGTATGAGACACTAGAAGATTGTTGGGTTGGTAGAACAATGGCAAGGAAGCCTTTCGGGTTTGGAGGAGGTAGGGTAAATCGCAGATGACAGTTTAGAAAAGCTTGTTTCTGCCCTTGCTTTTTTTCCCCCAACATCTCTCTTTAATAGCATTGGCAGTCTAATAACCATTTCAAAGGTAACCAAAATCATACTCATGGGCAAATCACTTGGAAATCTCCTCCTGATTAACTCTAACAACTGACATAATTTTTAATAGAAGTGCAACATGATTTATGCCTTTGCTTATTGGTATAGTTTTAAGCAGGGACAAAGTGGTTGTTTAATCTTACTCCCACGTTAGAGGCATTTATCTTCCACCCCCTTTGTATTTACTACTTACATCTTCATAAGAATGCCGGCACTGTAGCCTTCACTATTAGCAATACTCCTTGATTTAATAGCAGTTATGAATATCTCTATATTTTGGGGTTTATTAATGAACATTGTGAGGTCTCTGTGCCTGCTTATGACAGGTTATCTGCTATGGATTTTGATCAGAAGGGAGTTAAGGGGGGATCAAGCAGAAAGCCTACATGAAAAACATTGCAACCGCGGATGTGGTTACATAGGTGGTTGCAGAAGCCAAGACTTCTACATCAAAAGAGGGTGATGAGTTAAAAAGCCCACCTTACAGGAAGGGAGAGGTGGGGTGTGTAGAGAAAAAGGGTGTTTTCAGCAAGTACAGCTGTCCCAGACTGTGAGCTGGACCCTGCTGCAAGCAGGCATTATCATGGTCTCTGGGGGCACTGGATGTCCAGGCTCCTGTGAAGAAAGCTGGTGGAAGTGCTGTGTAAAACAACCCACTGTTTGAAACCCAGTTCCTGAAATGCAGCGCACTTATTTGCAAATTGAGGTTATTTTATGGAGGAGGCATTTACTGGTTGGTGCAAGCATTGTTCAACTGCACCTCCATAGCACCATGGCTCTTAATGACCTCACTAGGAACTGCCCAAATCACAGCTTCCCCTCTAAAGGAAAGCATAGGCCTGCCACTTAGAAGGGGTGACAGATCAGAAGAAGGGTCACAGCGGGTGCAGCTTTACCCAGAGATGGTGAAGCTGACCCTAGGTACAGGTTTTGCAGTTCTATACCATCACCAGTGCAAGAGCAATCAACTGGCCAGGCACCACTGGGGCTGGAGAAGTATGAGTATCACTATAAAAAAATACTCCCAAGGCTGACTGTACACTTTCCCATGCATCACTACAGCTTTGTAATTGCCACCTTAGGTCATGGGGAGGGAAGAAGGAGAGAGAAGACCAAGAGGGAAGCAGGCTTGCAAGCACATGGGAAAGGGGAGGAGAAACCAGCAAGAACAATCTTTTATGCTTGCAACTAGTGCTTTAATCTTCGGACTAAACAAGGGCACTTGCCATTATGAGTCTCTTTTATGGTTAATTACTGATATTTGTGTTGGCAATTATCAAGTATCATATATGACTATTTTATATCCTTAAACTTGGTCAGTTGAATATGTAATCTTTAGCTCCCTGTGTGTTTAAGACTTATTTTTACATACACAGTTATGATTTTATATCTACAGTAATTCACCAGTCAAAACATTATATACATGACTTGGATACAGATCTTTCCATTCTAATTCCTGCCTGCCCCAACCCCAAGTAACCAGTCATGTTTGACTGATCTTTTCAGATGAAGAACTAAAATGGAAGAGATATGTGGAATTTGTTTGCAAATTCTCCTTGTTGAGCCCTGTCACTTTAGTGACAGCCCTCCCTGAAATCCCCTCTCATTTGGATTTGAAAAGTGGTCGTAACCCTTTTAAGGCTGGACATATTTTCTTTGGATCGTTTCATAGAATTATAGAATGATAGAATGGTTTGGGTTGGAAAGGACCTTAATGATCATCTAGTTACAACCCCCAGTCTAGTTTCTGTTTTATTTCAGGTTCAGAGGCTGATCTTCAAAGAGCATTATTAATTGTGATAAAACTTAATCTAGAATATTTCCAATTGCACACACACACACACACACAAATGGCTTAAATCCCTGAACAGCAGAGAAGATCTTGCAAAAGGACTCCCCACATTCCAGACGACAGGTAAAAGCTTCCAAAAATTCAGCAAAGTGATTTTTTTCTTATGTACACCGAAGCTGATTTGCCTTCCATGAGCATAAACTCCCTCAATTTTATGAAAGAATTCAGTGGGCAACTTGCATCACTATCAATACAGATGGTCTTCAGTCATGCTGACCAAAACGAGTTTCTAGGAGAACTTAGTTAGCGCTGCCTGTACGAGCTTCTACCAAACAGTGGTGCAGGAGCCTGTAACTTTCCGGGACTTGTTACCTGACACATGTGCCAGCCCTGAAATTTTAGCAAACTGGGGGAACAGAACGGAAATAGGATACCAGGAAAGGTTTAGGATAGCAGCAAAGGTGTCACCACCATGTCACCGTGGTACGTTTGAGCCATCTATACTGATTTGAATAGTTTCACCCCAATTATAATTTTATTTTGGAGCATTGGACCCACTTGCTTGTTGGAGTGAGTGAATGTTGTTCCTTGACCATACCACTGGTATCCAGGTTGAAATGCTAACCTTTACATACATCGTTAAACCAGTGTTTATAAAGGTACAGTGTAGCAAAGCCTTAATTTTAGAGTTGACTGAAATTCAAAGCGCTTCTCTAAAATAATTTTTAAAAGAGTTAAAATATAAGCAAGAGCAAAACAGATGCAGATAGGAGTGAGCAGAAGCAGTATGGAAGTTGGCACAGCGTTCGAACACTCCTTTGTTCGGCATGTGTCTTTTTCCACGTTACTCTTGCTCCCGGCAGCTGGTAAAGGGTTGCCCTTTCTCACACAGTATTTTTTCCCGGGCTAATCCTTCGAATTTAGCACTCCAGGCGTAAGGAGCCATTTTGTGCCTGGTGACTGCAGAACATGTTCCCCTGTGTGCCAGTGGACACGTTCTTATTCGGTTTTCTCCTATTTTTCCCTATCTTAGTGCTGAGGCAACGGCACACAGGTAAAACGAACACGCATGTTATGCTGTACATCTTTAAGGCTCTGGATGAAGATTAACTAATTAGTTGGTAAGGAAAAGAGCTGTGGGCAGGCTGTTTCAAATGGCAGAAGCTGCAGGGGATACAGCTTGAACACCAGCTGCGGGTCTGAATGCGTAAAGGGCCAGAGAACGGGGAGAGAAGAAAACAGGCTGAAAGGCTGGAGCAAGCCTGCGAGAGGGCTTCGAAAATACAGAGAAATTTAACACATTAAGACTGGCAGCAGCTAACGTAGGTACAATGGTTATATTAAGAATGGACTGTCAATCTTGACTGTTAGCCTTTAGCATGGAGAGGAGATTATACTGTAACATAAATGCTACCCAAGTCTTAATTACACCAAATCAATGCTTTGCCATACCACTTCAGGAAAACAAGATGCCATGCTAAAAAGAGGTTTCTACATTTCCTTTAGCTTTGCTCCAGACTACTGAGACCTCCAGCGCTTAACTTCTGAGCTCTTGGGCTTCCCATTCTTAGTTTCCTTGGAAAATATATTTTTTCCTTTAGAACCAATGATAATCTGGTAACTAAAGCACTGGTCTAGCATTCAAGATCCCACATCATGTTCCCAGCTAACACACAAGCTCCACTGACAACCCAGCACCGGTACTTGCCCTGTTCTCTCTATTCTGCTTACTCAGGCTGTGGTTTTTGCAGCTGGCTCACAGGTCTTCTTTGGGAGAAAGTCTGCAAGAGCCTAGCATGAATGAGCATTCTTGGCAATATGCACGAGGATAAAACTGTCTATTAAGAAGGTAAATGTGGTTTGTGTGGTAGGACCTCACTTTAAAAATCAGGCTTGCCACAGCTGGAGTAATGAAATGAGGTTGTGCTTGGTGGCAACAAGTCACCCAGGATCACTATGGCTTGACAGACCACGATGAGTTTGTGTCTATTTGAAGGTAAGAGATTTGCTGTTTTCCCAATGCGTAACACGGCCGTTGCGATGGAGGTTTACGCACATCCCGATGTCATGAAAACCACCTGGGTTAGTCATGACTAAATACAATGCCTCAAGGGCCCAGCTACAGGCGGAGACAGACCCGTCACTCTTGGTACGACTTTTCTTTTTTTTTCCTGCCCAGATGAAAGAGCAGGGCTGAAAGCCCTGTCCTGTGGGGTGCAGGGAGCGATGAGATACGAACATAAACCTCCAAGTGTGTTCAGCTGCCTTCCAGGGTCTTGAGGGGAAGCCCTTAGCAGAGGGAACTGGCTAGGTTGTGCCAGTGCCAGATAAAGAATTTTTTTAAGACAGAGCATTAGAGGAAAGAAAAAAGAAAGAAAGAAAGACAGAAAGAAAAAAAAAAGAGGGGGGAGGGATATTTACAAGTGCGGGAAATGGAAGCTTTATCGGGAGTTTTCTGGGGAGATAAGAAGCTTGGCTGGCCCATCTCTACGCGGCGTGGACACACTCGCTGCCTTTGAGTCTCTCAGGAAGGAGCAAAAGAAGCTGCTGACATTTCTGCTTAAAAGGAGGAATCAATGAATCTTTGTTTCCCAGTGCCTGCTTGTTTGACCTTATTGTGTTGCGGAATAGAAAAGAAAGAAAAGAGAAGGGGTGAGGGGAGAGGGGATTCGTGCTAATAAAATCCAAGACAAGATCACAGCCCTCTGATCATCGCTGGAGATGCTATTATTTGGTTGTTGTCCTATTTGCCGCTGGTGCTCATTTCGGATTCTTGCCTTGCTGTAATAAGTCACACTCTTTCCAGCCATCATCCCTGTATTGACAGGCAAATGTCACCCACGTTTGATTGACGTCCATTGCTCCTGAATACAGAAGTATGATTTAGGAATCAATTCTGTTTGTTTATTTAAACAGCTCTTTGTGTACCTTGTATATCTGTGAGCAGGACAAGTTCCTTAGTATTTTCCTGGGAGAAATGCCACTAATATTGCACATTCACCTTCCCACTCAGTCACAGAGGTGCCCACCAGCCCTTGGAGGAGAAGAAACCTTTCACACACACATGCGCACACACACACACACACACAAAAAAAAAAAAAAAAAAAACAAAAAAACCCCAAACCCAAAAACAACAAACCCAAGACTTAACAAAGTGCTTTGCTGCCCCCGACTTAAGCCAGGGAGACCTTTTTCTCAGATCCAGGCATCTGTTGATCTGCATATGCCCCGCACTTTCCTTCGGCTTCTAAACAAAAGGGAACTCTTCCTCTGTGTCAGTTTGCTATCACAGCGGTGGCTGGCTTTAACACCGGGAAACACTGCACCCGGTGATGAGTATGTCAATTTTAATTCACAGAAAGAACTGTTTCCTTCTCTGCTTTTATAGTGGTAATCGGGGCGGGGGGAAGAGGGAGATCCGAAATTGTGAGAGATGCTAATCTCTATTACTGTGCGAGGTGGGAGGTATATTTTCAAATAACTTCCACTTGGACAATCGGTAACTGTAAAGCATCCCTACATTTAAAGCGGTATTTCCCAGAAAACACTAATAAGGCAGGGTAGCCTCAGGGAAGCGTTAAGCGGGAGGTGGATTGACCTTTTAATTCTCGCTGGCTGACCTGAAGGGTACCCAGAGGCTTCTAAGCACATCTCTTCCTTTTGGTCTGCTCCAGAAAGAGCTGTCATCGCAAGATGCAGCTAGTGAGTGAGGCTCACGATTTCGCTGTTCATCCGTTTGCGGGAGGGGTGGGGGAGGGAGAGAGGAAAAAAAAATATATATTTCCCACACTGCCAGAGTAATGCCAAACTCTCTGTGAGTGGGAAGAGCAGAGCAGATGCTGGAATGAGATGCCAAAGCAGCTCCCCTTTCCCCTGCGCTTTTGGGTGCCTATAAATTGCTCCAGCGCGCTCGTCAGCCTCCTCCTCTCCTGGCAGGTGGCACCCGGGCAGGATCCCGCTCTCCCTCCGGCTCCAGCTCCGGCTCC
>VFFE01007519.1:0-135534 GCA_008921705.1 Burhinus oedicnemus | reverse complement strand
AAAAAAAAAAACAAACAAAAAAAAAGAGAGAGAGCGAGCGAGCGAGCAGGCGAGCGGGGCGATCGCGAGAGGAACGGCAAGTTCCAGGGAAAGTTGACTCGGACTGGCACAGCCTGCAAAAAAAAAAAGTCGATCGCCAGCGGGAGCATAAAAGTGCGGGCGGCCGGGGCGCGGCGGCAGCTCTCCCTCTCCTCTCCGCTCCGCTCCGCTCCGCTCCTCTCCCTCCCGCCCGCCCGGCGGCTGCAGCGGCCGCAGCGGAGCGCCGCGACCTGCGGGAGCCCCCGCCGCCAGCGGCAGCGGGAGGGCGGCGAAGCCCCCGGGGAGCCGAGCTCGGGCGGGCTCGGCGGTTTTTCGGCTCTGAGAAGGTCCCCGACCAACCATCAAGATTTTGTCCAAAAGCAGGCAAGAGGATCGCCCTGCGCTGAGCCGGCTGGTGGGCAGCAGGCGGCGGCTGATCGCGGCCGGCGCGCTGGGGGTGGTGATGGTGCTGCTGCTGGTCATCCTCATCCCGGTGCTGGTCAGCTCGGCCGGCACCTCGGCGCACTACGAGATGCTGGGCACCTGCCGCATGGTCTGCGACCCCTACGGCGGCACCAAGGCGCCCAGCACGGCGGCCACGCCCGACCGCGGCCTCATGCAGTCCCTGCCCACCTTCATCCAGGGGCCCAAGGGGGAGGCCGGCCGGCCGGGCAAAGCGGGGCCCCGCGGGCCCCCGGGGGAACCGGGGCCGCCCGGCCCGGTGGGGCCGCCGGGTGAGAAGGGCGAGCCGGGGCGGCAGGGCCTGCCGGGCCCACCCGGGGCGCCGGGGCTGAACGCGGCGGGGGCCATCAGCGCCGCCACCTACAGCACCGTCCCCAAGATCGCCTTCTACGCCGGCCTCAAGCGGCAGCACGAGGGCTACGAGGTGCTCAAGTTCGACGACGTGGTCACCAACCTGGGCAACCACTACGACCCCACCACCGGCAAGTTCACCTGCTCCATCCCCGGCATCTACTTCTTCACCTACCATGTGCTCATGCGGGGCGGCGACGGCACCAGCATGTGGGCCGACCTCTGCAAGAACAACCAGGTGGGCGCCGCGGCGAGCCGGGGACGTGAGGGCAGGTGGCGCCGCGAAGGCAGCGGGCGCTGCGGGGGGAGACGGGGTCCCTGAGGGGAGCCAGGTACCGTGAGGGGAGCGGGCGCCCGGGGAGAGCCGGGCTCCCCCAGGGTAGCAGGTGCCCGGGGGAAGCCGGGCTCCCTGAAGGGAGCGGGCGCCCGGAGGGAGAGCTGGACTCCCTGAGGGGAGCGGGCGGAGCGGCGCGGGAAGGGCGGGAAGCGGGCGGCAGGCGGGGAGGGGGAGCCGGGCGGCCGCTGGAGGCGGTGCGGGTGCGGTGCGGGGGAGCGGGGCCCGAGCCCGGGCGGCGGGTGGGCAGGGCGAGCTGCCGGGGCAGTTGAGGGCAGCCGGCGGCCGCCGCTCCGCAGCCGGCGGGGACCCCGCGGGCGGCGCCGGGGCCGAGGCCGAGGCGCGGTGCGCCGGCGCGCTCCGCCTCGGGTGCCTGAGGACCCCTGAGAGGCCGGGGGTTCCGCGCAGCGCCGAGGCCGCCCGGGGCCGATGGGTGAATGCGGACTCAACGCACTCTTTTCCCCGAGAGTCGCGCCGCTGTCGCCCGCTCCCAGCTCCCTGTCTGGGAGCTGCCCTCAGCCCGGCCGGGACGGCAGCGGTCGGGGCGGTCGCGCAGTCGGCGCTGCCCCCCCGAGGGCGAGCGGAGGCCGGGCGGGGGCTGGGCGTTCCCCCAGGGAGGGGAAACTCCCCGGGGAGGGAAGGAAGGGGAGCCGGGGGCGGCGGGTGAGCTCAGGAGAGGGTGGTCCTGCGCGGGGAAAGGTGAGACGTGGGGGGAGGAAAGCAGCCGCGGCGCGGGACGGGGCTCCCACGCAGCGAGGCGCCGAGTTGAGACGCTCAGCCGGCGGCGGCAGCGAGGTTTCCCTCCGGCAGGGAAAGCCGGTAACCGACCGTGTGAGCTCGGCGTCCGCAGAGCTCGCCCCTCGGCGGGCTACCGCCGGGGAGGGCGCCGGCTGACGGATCGCGCGGTGGAGCCCCCGGGGAGCCGTTCTCGGCGATTTTGCGCTTCTTCCCTACGTAGTTAACAGACACAGATAGGTTGCCTCTAATTGTGACACCGCTTAGCGATACCGCCAGGCCACCCGCCGTGTCTGCTGCCCTGGGTGCCCGGGGGCAGTGCGGTGTGCCCGGGCTTTCCCGGGTCTCCGGGAGCTCGGCGATGCTCCCGCCGGTCCCCCGGCGCGCCGTGCAGGGACCAGCCGTTCAACAGGTCCTTCACTGCCTGGGCTGTCCCGGCACGGCGGGGGCTACAGGGCCGGGCTGCCGGCTTGCCCAGGCAGGGGGAGCCTAGCGCTGCCGCTCTCCCCGGGCTTTTCACCCTCCGGCGGGGTGGGCTGGGGCGGGGGCGGGGAATTGGTCCGCTCTACGCGGTGTCCATAGGACTGAAAACCGGACCCCGTGTCCCCGCCGTGGCTCGCAGGCGGCGGAGGGGCTCGTTCGTTTGCGTGTCGCCTCCCCCGCGAAGCACCGGCAGCCCGGCGGGGCCGGGAGCCGCTCCACGGCCCGCCGTGCTCTGCGCAGACGGGAGCACCGGCCGCCAGTGAATTAACCTGATACGCCACTTAACCGTCTGTTTATGGCTCCTCAGAAGTACTGTGAAAACAGAATAATGAGGACATCAGCAGCAATTAATTAAATTAGAAAATATCTACCGTAAATACTATCTCAGCAGATAAACCAAGACTAATAAAACAAAGTACATCGTTATATATTCACTTTGATTTCTTCATACAAAGGCAATATTGTCCACCACGAGAACACCATTTTGCTTGCAATTAAAACATGAGTCTATTTTTGACCCCTATTTATAGTGTTTTAAAGTGTTTATTTTCCCAAACTCTGAAAAATAAATACATACCAGTACTTTTTCAAAAGTAACCAATTATAAATATTAAATTGAGCCTGAAGTCTAACGGTTCCTAAATGTAACTACTTCCAGTACCAGACATGAGAACGAATTAAACCTGCAGTGATTCAAAGGAAAAAAAAAAATGGGGGGGGGAAGAGGCAGGGGTTCCATGTATATATTTGTATATATATATGCAAAAATAAGTATTGAGGTAAATATCTGCATACAAACTATTTAAAATGGATGCACAGTTTTAATGCAGCAGTGTCTCCTTTTGATTATGATTTATACTTGAAACACTAAACGCTGATGTGATGTGACAATGGTTAACTGTGTATCATTTGTAAGAAAGCTCAGAAATTTTGGAAGTGAGTCTTTAAATGGAGTCTGGCAAAGAAAACATTACAAATTCAGTGTTTTCTCACAATGAAAAAACCCAAACCATTGGAAAGCGTATGACTTACAGAAAAAAATCATTCCTAAGTAATGCACAGGAGGAATCTCAAGGTCTCCACTGTTAACACATTGCTTTCTTTAATGGTTATAAAGCTTGAACAGGGAAGTGCTGAGATCACACAGCTTAGCCAGTACGTGCGTGCAACCTGAAAGCGTAACTTCATGAAAGATGAGGTGAGCAGTCATACAACTTATAAAATGTATAGTCCATTAGTGGTTTAATTTTGAGATACATTTACCTTCTTGGAGCGGTACACTGAGAATTCATTTGAGACTGTTCTCCCAGGCTTTAAAAAGAAATTGCTCTGGCTAACCAAACAAGGAGGTAAAACCTCTTAAGAACAGCACACTGGAGTTTACAGGACATTTGTTGCTGTATATATATGGCGGTAAGATCTACACTTTTGTTTCTCAATTTTCAAAACCCAGATTCTTTTTTTCTTCAAACATTATGTACTACGTAGAATCTTAAAAATGAAATATCCATTGCTGTTGTAGTTAGTGTCCATATGCTGACTCCCTTAGAATAGTCACTAATACAATTTGAATTCTCCTTTACTATCCACAGAAACACAACATTTTAGGTAGATCCACAAAGTAGCATTTCTTTATGATGTAAATGGAAATTTGGAAAGTAATGTAAACCATTTTGTTTGCCAGTATGCAAGATAGTAGTTCTCTGTGGAAGTTTTTCTACCTCATCTGTAGCCTTTTCACTCCCTCCCATTTGCCTTTTCCATTTGCACTACCAAAACCAGTCTCAGCCCGTTATTTTCTTTGGAGGGTATTTCCAGGGTTAATGGCCCAGAGCCTTCAACCCCACCCTGCCAGTCATTAATCCAGAGGAAATACCCAGTGTTTAGAATAATTATTGCTTAAACACTAGTAAAATAGATTGCCTCGGTAAGCAATACCAGGCAATTCAGGATCAAGAAGTCCTGAAATAGTTGGGGTTTATCATCACGCCATGTATCAGTTTAAATTTGCAGACTGTCACACCACTGCAAGCCTTTTAAGCCTTTGTCACTCTTCTTACAGGATGTATAAAGAATTTCCGCCTACTGTGATTTTTAAGCTGCATAATGCCGTAAGAGCCTGCATGGTAGAAGAACCCCCTCCTTTTTAACATTTCAATATTAATGTGACATCATATCACATGAAAATTTAATTTGGAAATTTATCATTTAAACTTTGAAAGGAATCCATGGAAAATTGTGACTTATAGCCTATTTTTTCAATTCCAAACAGATAAAATCCCACATATAGTACGCCAAGTCATGCATTATTACTTAGTTCAGGTTTGCAATACTATTAAATCACTTACTGCTCTGTAACTATGCTAGAACAAAGACAAGCAACAAGCAGATGATGTGTTACACTGAAATAAATCACATACAACTAAGTTTAAATATTTTACCAAACAGGGTCAAATTATATATAAATGATTTGGAGACTCGCAATGCCACAGACTATTCATTGCTGGAAAACCAACATACATCTTAAAATTACAGACTAAAATTACAGTTTGCTAGTAATGCCAAATTTAATCAGTAGTGGAATAGCAAGGGTGAAAGTTGCAAATGAAAAGTCCTCAATGACTTGTAAATTCTTAAAGCAACTAGCGACTCGCCTGTGATTTTTCAAATGTGCATCTCTTCCAACACACAAGAATTAAATGTTTGCTTACTAAAATGTGGGAATAACAGCTTTTCCAAACCCTAACTAGGATCCTTACCTGCTTGTGTACATTGGCATGTGCATGTATGTGGGTGGGTGTGTACTTTTTGTATTCCTTTTGCAGCATGATCCTGTTAGTAGTATGACAATAAATCACCTCTGGAAAAAGTCCAGCCTGGTTTCAATAGGGCCTCACTGTGGATCCTCGCCAATGTCAATCATCAAATGTTCCGCTGACATAAAAGTTACACCAATGTAGAACTGGCAAACGCCCAGCTTCAGTTCTCTGAATTCCAGCTTTTATTATGCATATATTTTGAAAGGCTCCAAACATTTACAGGAGTGCAAAGTTGTGTATTAATCAGACGACTGAGAAAGGAGCAGGTTATTGCTTTTGTTTCAAATGTTGTACTGTAGGAGAAAATAAGCAATAACCGTAAGAAAAAACTACAATATATGTTGCCAGACGTTTAAAGTGGCAACTTACACATGCTGAATAAAACACTGAGGCTATGGTTTATTTTCACCATGCAGGAAAAATAATCTGAGTTTTCTTAACCACTCATTATGTATTTTATGTAGGTTCGAGCTAGTGCGATTGCTCAGGATGCTGATCAGAACTACGACTATGCCAGTAACAGCGTGGTTCTTCATTTGGAGCCAGGAGACGAAGTTTACATTAAATTAGATGGAGGAAAAGCACATGGAGGAAACAACAACAAATACAGCACATTTTCTGGATTTATTATTTATGCTGACTGATAATGAGTAAAAAGACCCACCAAACCAGTCCAAAAATGAAGCTTGCTCTTCTAAGCAATGGATTTGCGTGGCAAAAGTCAATGAAACAAGCACCCCAGCAGAGAGCGACCACCGAACACCTCAGTAGCGGGGAAAAAAGTCGAATGCTACCTGATTCACATCTGTACAACACAGAGAAACCTTATGTTAAAAAATTACAAAGCAAGTTAAACAGATGTGCGATCCACTACCGCCAAAGCAAATACTTCCTCATTGTTAGTGTTCATGTGAATGAAGTCCTACGTAGATCAAATTTTTATAGAAAAAAACCCCACCTAAGGACGCTGAGTTATTTCTTCAGTGTATGATACTTTGATGTGTTATGATCTGGCTGCTTTATCCATACTTCAGCTTTGGTTCTTGTGACTTACTTGCTAACAATGATGCTTGGAGTCCACTCATAGTGTGGTGAGGAATGATTTTACAATAAAAGGAAGAGGTAATCAAAATATACTTTCTCTCTCCAAAGGAATTGTTTGCCTTGTACTTTTCTTATCCTTCCACTTAAAACCAGAAACTAATCAGCTTCAAGCCTTAACTCAATGTTCCTGCTTTGTAGGTTTACATTAGACTTTTAGCATAAAATCAATCCAGTGGAGTTGTTTAAATTTTATCTTCCCCTTAGCTGTGTTCTAAAAGAAAAAGGATAGAAGAAACTTTTTTTTTTTTTTTTTCCTGGAAAATGTAACAGTTGACACACTATTCTATTGGATGAAATCCCTGATTCCACCGAAGCCAATGGCAAAACTCCCATTGATGTTAGTGGAAAAAGGATTTGGCTTTTAATTTGTAAACGTGTAAATATATAGTTAGACAATACTACAGGCCCATTCTTGATGGTTAGTTGTGTAAATATTTAGCAAGCCTGGCATCTACATTCTCAGACTAAGGTGGAGTGTTTTCTTTGCAGCAATTAGTCTTCATTAGTCTTCATTAGTCTTTTAGCACTTAGTCTGTGCTTGGGTACTATTTTTAATAAAATAGTTATGACTTAACATACTGCAGATGTTCAAGTAGAATTTCGTAGAAATATAATGGGTCAAAACCTTATTTGTCTTAGGTGTCTTGTCTCACTGCAGTTAGTGGGATTACTCCCACAAAGGAAGAGTGGGAGATCCGACACGTGAGAAAATGCTGTCACACAGACCTTTCCCATGGTAGCTAGTTACCAGTTCATAGTAAGGCGTGCCTATGAAATGGACACAGATAAGCATATTACCAAAAATGATAACACATATGCAAAGAAAGAAGCAGATATTTACATGCAAAAAAAAGTGTGTATTAAAACCTATTTTTCTCATTCATATATATATAGAGATATATATATAAAGTCTCAAAGAAGTTTAATCCATATAAAGGATTAATGGCTTGGAGAATTAAACTAAACACAGGTACCATGAGTTACATAGTTATAAAAATGCTTTAAAATCAGTCATACCAGTAATGTCCACAGAGTATTTTTATTCAGAAAATGGATTTATTATTTGTTTTGTTTTTGGGAGGGAAGGCTGTCTATTTCTCTCAGGTTAAAACTTGCAGATTTCATTCTAAACCTATATTTTAGCAAGTTCATTAACTAGCTCCTTAGCACAGTTGGTTATGTTATTTATTTTTAAGATTTTTTGGCAAAATCAAGGTAACGTTTCTATAAATTGTTAAAGAGTAATAGAGGTTACCCCTAGCATTTCTATTTCATGTAATTTGCCACAAGCAACCTTGTCTAACAGACTAAGGGTACAAACTCAGATTTATCTGCACTAAAATGTTGAAAGTGTCTGCCACTGTGACAAGAAAGCTCTTCAGTGCTGGCCGCTCAGTAAAAGTCTGACAAAGATTTTACAAATCTCTCTAAAAATCTCTTATTTGAAGGAGCGAAGCTTTTATTAAACAGAACGTGTTACTCTTTCTGTTTCTGTTTTGAATCGTTCAATTCAAAGTAAATGCCGAGTTAGTCTGGGCTGACTGAGAGGATCGCCAGTCTAACGCATCTAGGATTTATAAAGGGACATTGTGCTGCCAGTTGCTTATGATCTCACCAGAATGGTTAACGCTTTTACTTTATGACAACCTATATCTGTACATTGTAGTGATTACTCCTGCTTTTTTTCTACAAGGTAATGTATTTTAATAACAGATGTGTAACTGACTTCATGTCTGTTTGTTCCACTGTGGCTTTTATTGGTTAGCCCACTCACAACAGCAGTGTAACTAGAGAATTTCTAGGTCGTATCAAACAGTCATCTATCAAGCTAGAGATCAGTTACAACTTAGCAATGCATATTTACTAAGGTATTTACTGGAAAAGCTCAATACTACAAGACATCTATGGTCAAATTTGAAGAAGCTTGTGAAATCAGGCTACCGCTGCTACTGGATAAGACCATTTTTTGGATAAATCACCTGCCCTGGTTAAAGTTAGACAAGAGCAAAGAACACACTTTATGTGAAAAACACATATAAGGCAAACATTTCTTCCTTTTTCATCATATCTTGATATACTGATTTGTAAAGACTTATATCACAACCTTTGTTATAACTATTGCAACTCATTAAAACTGTATTATGTAATATATTTTGACTTTTGGTGTCGCATCCTTACAAAAAGAAGCCAGTCTGCATGAAGTTTCACATGAGTGCTGTGGGATTCCAAAGGTTCAGGATAAAAAATTAATGCGGTTAAAAAAAGACATATGTAATAATACTGCACATAGTTTAAGAGGTCATCAAATCGCTTTATTCAAAAATGTATTTTTCCATATATTTTTTACACTTTCAGTTAAAAATAAGTAAATTATTAAACTAGCAAGAAACATCTTTTTAGAATTACTTGAGATTTCTTTTGCCTTCTGTTGTCTATGGAAACTATTTAAAAGTCCCAGACCTTTTATCAAGCATTACTTAAAGAACATAAGGATAATTAGAAGACTGTCAATATTACAAGGATTAAAATCACCCCCTGGAGAAGGGGGATTTCCTTCAAAGTCCAGATGATGCATCTTCAAAAATATTTTTGGGTAACTTTTAATAATAGTATTAGATTACTCTCTAGAAACACTTACTTTAAAATTTGAATTGAAAAGATTTTGCAGGTAGGCTCATATCCAGTAAATCATTCATTAACAGACTTCTAGAAGGGAGAAAATGCAGAGACAATACATAATTTGTTTTTCTAATTAAAAATAAAAGTCATAATCAGTTTGCTCACATCTAATTAATAACTTCTAGTTTCTCTGAAAAGAACCAAGTTTTTAAATGACTGCTCTCCTAAAACAAATGTGAATTTTATCAAGCTTCCCTATAAAATAGGAATATTTATTCATTATTCCTATTTAAAAGTCAACCACTGCTTTGGATTTGCTTGGAGTATTTTATCAATTTTATCTTGGGATATGCCTCTAATCAGCATTTTAGGAACTATATTTTTAAGGATATGTGAATATCCATGACCTCCATATTTCATCAACCTATTCTTAGTGTGCACATCATGAGCGATCAGAATTCTGTCTTCATAGCCTTCATCGATCAGCATACGAATCCTGCAGAAGTAGAAAGCATACCCGTCAGTGAAAGGTTCTCGGTCTGCAGCAGCACAGAACTGAGCAGGATTTACTTTTTTTACATTACTGCACTCCTGGCCTGTATTATAACTGAAAACACTTATTTTTAGGTACTCAGAAGACATACTCCTTAACTGAAATTAAAACACTTACTGAATGAAAAAGCCCCCCTCTGAAAACATACCACACATATCGAAGTGGACAAGGAAAACTCTTTCCAGCTGGCACATGACTTAGTATTCCCACTCCCATTCAGTCCATGGAGGAATTAAAGAACTTCAGCATGCCCAAGCATGGGACACAGGTTTTATATACACGAGTAAGTAACAATTTCCTACATAAACTCCTTCTCAGCATGATCAGTTCAGGGGGTTAGTTCTTGCTGCTGTCACAAAGCCAGTCCCATGACATTTGTTAAGGACCAGACTGTGTGTGACAGGTCCTTTAAGAAGCCTGTCTCATTTACACAGATACTTTCACATGTATAGTGAATTCCCATTTGGCAAACCAGGATAATAAAAATTTTAGGTTGTCAACATCATACTCCAGATAGACAGTTATCATCCAAACATGTTTCAAAGATGTTCATTAGAAAAGAAGACAGATAAGACAGGCATTACACAGTGCTGGCATGTGCCAGGAAATAAGAGGAGTTAATACAGCAGCCCACCTGAACAGACTTGGCATAATGACAAGTCAGCTTGGAAAAAAGAAGTAATCCTTTTGGTCACTCTCTTGCAACCAGTCTGCTACAACAAGTCCACATTTCATTCTGGGAACCTTAATCCCTTGCTCAGCTCATTTTTTAGAATTTATTTGGTGGGTGTTTCTATTGCATGACTGTTAAGTTTCCCACTAAGCTTCAGTTTAGTTTGGCAGTAGATTGCAGCACTGAAGTGGCAGAGACGGATAGACCAGACCTGGAAAGTGCTCATTCCTCATGAAGGCACCCAATTCCATCATTTGCCAGCGCTTCTTACCTTCCTGACTGTGCTTTGATTAGCAATAAAGCAAATACTAGTTTTATAAGTAACCACACTATATCTGAAAGCCCTTACTGTCAGTTTTTATTACAATTAGTTATGAGGAGATACAGGTAACAGGATCAAATCAATATGGGCAGCAGGAAGAAGGCAAATAAGATAGAAGTTGGTAAAAAATTAGCACCTTTCATAAAAACACCATAAATACTGCCATATAGTGCACAACACTACGTATACCGTAGTATTACAACATCACAAGTATCTTCTCCAGCCTGAAATACGGAGAGACCACAAGCCAACCAGAGAATGAGAGCAATGACACGCGCGACTAAGTTTTTTGCTGACCAAACATTTTCTTCAAATAATCTCCTTTCATATTTGGTCTCATTTCATGGGTTGGGGAGGCATATGGACCTTTATATTCCAAATTCATTGCTGCTTTTTGCTCATTCCTGTAAGTGTAGTTAGTACTTGCCTCTGACTCAAAAAAAACCCTGTCCCTGAAAAAATTCAGTTTTTGACTTGCATTGGCAGTAGATTGCAGCAAAAATGCCTAAGTATGCACACTGCTAAACTGTGTTTGAGTAAGTATGGCATGACTACAAAAGTTTACATTTTGAACAGACGAGACCTGATTATGTATTTTCCATTTAGTTTTTCATCAACACATTTAAAGGTCAATTTGATTTCCACCTCTCTGGTGCTGTTTGACAAAAAAAAAACAAACCAAGGAGATCACCACTGCCATCCTATGTCCAGTGTGGATGCATCAAAAGCCCAACAAAATCCATTTAATGGCACTTTACAATGAGGAGACAAACTTTTGTTATTTTCTTCCTATAAACTGCCTGCTGCAAGAAATACTCAGATGCCAGAGAGTTTAGGGAGAGACACTGGTGGCTGAGCAAGTATCATGGATGGAATGAAAACTTTGCCACGGTTGAACAAGCACTTGTTAACCAAGGCATAGTCCATTCCTCTACACATACTCCTTGCAGTGCTTCTGTACGTGCTGACCTCCTGTGGCACAGGAGACAGGAGGAGGCACATGGGAGGGGAGCAACTTTAGCCATTCCCAGTGTGAAAACTGCAGATCCACTGCAACAGTTTAAAATACTGAGTGCAAGACTGAGAGCCCTGTTAAGAGGGAGAAACGATTTCCAGTGTGAAAAGCAGCAGCAAAGGCTTGGCATTAAGTGGAGTAGTAACCATGGCACCTTAACAAGAGAACAGCCTGAAAACGGAGAATAAAAGTTTTGAGGCTAACCTGACAATGAGGGGCAGGGAAGCTATGTCTGAAACACAAGTGAAAGCTAGAACGTTACTTCATTAGTGATCAGGGATCATAAGATCTTTCTCATCAAAGAGAAGGAAAGAGTTGTTTCTGACTCTGGAAGGAAAAAAGACACAGGTAGGATGGCACTCCACCCCCCAGAAACCTGCCACTTCACTGCGCACGAACACTGTGGACAAACACCACAGGAGGATCACACCTCCGGACAGAGCAGAAGGAGTGAGAAGCGCATCCCCAGCTGATCCTACTTGTCTCAGTTTCTGCAAGGAACGCACCTCTCCTTGGCAACACCTTGGTTTAGCACAGCTGCTGTGCAGCTGAGCTGAGACTGCGTGTGAGATGATGAGAAGCAGGGAAGAGGTATCCTGCCAGTGGGGCCAATATTCTCACACAGTGAGTGTGAGGAGCATGGGATTTCTGAGGAGACAGGCATCTCATCCTTCAAGAGAGAAAGGGCAAAAGGAGAGGGGGAGGAGAGGTGATAAAGTGCTTGGAAGAAAAAAGTTTGGTTTTCAGGATGGAAGCACAGGATTGAATCCACCCAAGAAAACCAAGGAATTTTGCTTGGTTAGTGCATTCATGAGGAGATGTAACAGGCTCAGATGATGCTTAGTAGCAGCACTAGGCTTCCAATACTATGCTTCAAACAAAAGCCAAACCCTAACATAAATCCAGTATCTCCAGCCTTTTCTTTTTTACAGTCTATATAAATGCAGTAAATGATAAAATTCAACCAAATCAGCATGGAATTAGGACGGAGAATTAAGTTAAAAAAGCTCTTGATCTTTTTCTCAAGTAACTTTCTACACTATGATTCTACATCTTCCTTTGCAGGCAGAAGAAATTATACATGCTGCCCTAAAGACATGGCAGCGGCAGAAGAAGAATTGTCATGATTTTAGTATGAAAAAAGACAATTGTGAACAGCAAGCAGAATTACTCTGTGATGCCCTTAAAACAAGTACCAATAACATTCATTTGTCAATGGTAACGCTATAGTTTAAGCAGCATGGAAGCAGATACCTTGCAATTCTTTCATTGTCGCTTGGCATGTCAATATCAGGATGGAACTGGTAATGAAGAAATTCTGTACCAAATAGGTCATACTCTAAATAGCATCCCAGTTTAGCAAATTCCAGAAGTTTCTTTGTATCAAATATAGTCCTGCAGAACATATATAACACAGTCAGCACTGTAACAGGAAGAAAATAAATCTCGTGGTACAAGGATAGGTATTTTGTGACTTTCTACTTGCAAGGAACAAAACTAATAATCTGATTTAATTCACCCTTTTGAAAAACAGGACTTCTGTTTGACACGTGCACCTTAAGCTAATACAGAGCATTGTCTTTCTCATATTATTCTGTGAGTTCATGCATTAAAAAACAAACAAACAAACAAACAAACACAACTCTTCTCCCATGAAATAATGAAAACATTTACGATAATCTTTAAATGGAAACAGGAAAGTTACTTACTTTTGATATCACTAACCCTCTCAACAGACAACCTAACAAGGAAGGACATTTAAGGAGGAGGTTAATTCATAGTGACATTTTAAAAAAAGACAATGGATTACTTACACAAGACAGATTTACCTTCCCAAAAGAGTTACAGAAGACAGCTACATCCAGGGCTTGTTTCATCTATCACACACCGGTAATACACAACTTTGTCATTAGTTTCTATTCTGTACAGCGATGTTTCTAGATTGTCATTACAACAGCAATATATCATTGTTTGCACTGGGATCTGGCCAGAACGCCTTAAGGAAATGCTCTCACCAAAATACATAATGGCACTGTGAGTACCTGGGACATGGGCTTTGCAGAAGATTTGAAAAGTGAAGGAACAAAGCTACTAAAACCCATCACTCATTTGGAAAATAATGGCAACTCAAATAAGAGCTCTCTAGAATATTTTTTTTTTCTTTGAAACACTTCTACCAAGCTATCCAAAGGAAAACAAAAACACTCAAATGATACACTACAATTTTATCTTTATAACCAGAACACAATTCTTTTCATCTAAGGAAAAAACAAGTCTCCTCAAGAACAGTACAGTTAACCAAAAGGGCAGTAGTTTAATTTTTTTATTATAGCAGATACTGATGTCACAAAGTAATTTTACCCTATACAATTACATCACAGT
Organism: Burhinus oedicnemus; assembly: GCA_008921705.1. Classification (NCBI taxonomy): domain Eukaryota; kingdom Metazoa; phylum Chordata; class Aves; order Charadriiformes; family Burhinidae; genus Burhinus; species Burhinus oedicnemus. The sequence continues at coordinate 121,664 of VFFE01007519.1, read as the reverse complement.
CTGTTGCTATGGAAATGACTGATGTCACAATTTCAATATTATGACTTAACAACAGAATCCAGTAGGAGGAACAGATGGGTTGCAAGAGAGAAAATCCTTGTTCAAACAAGCCTGCCATCAGCAGGAGTCTAAGACTTGCCAACTGTAATTAATAAAAACCCGTTATTTTAAAATAAATGTTACAGTTTACAGAGACTGAACATTTATCACCAAATGAGTTTTCAAAGTGCAGAGCAAGAGAACAGGTTATTTTAGATCCAGCCCTGCTCAGTTCACAGGGAGACAGTAGCCAAGAGTACTCAATCCTGTGCAGGTGGCAAAAACCACCCAATGATCTATTTCAAAATCATAGCCAGAACAAATTCTTTTTAAAACTATTGTTAGGGATGTGCTTTTGGGTGCTTTGTCCCATCAAAGAGCAGGAGAGCTTAATTTCAGCAGCTATTGGGACCCCTTGTAATCCACACAGATGCAGCAGCAGCAGCAGCAGTTCCTAGCTTGAATTGCTGATCTCTGTGCTGGAATTAGGTGTTTGGGCAACCCGTGTCCCTAAGCAGCCCTGAACGCATGGAAAAGGAGATGGGACACAGGGAAGCATCCTGTAGTTTGGACCTCAACCATAAATCACCGCAGGGACATGCACCAAACCATTATCAAACAGGCATTCACAACAGTTTGTGTGACCCTTCTTAACAAAGGCTACTCAAGTGAATCAGTGTTGATCTCTACCAAGATACCTGTATAACTTTAAACCCTAATACATGGCCAAAGCCAAGACTCATCAGCTTTTGCCTCCCAGCCTTTATCTACACCAGTTTCACTATGGACACTTGCCACCTTTTGTTCTAAGGTGCTAAATTGCGAAACATGGTAGCCAGCATTTTAGTTTTATCATTTGACAGTAAATCCACCTGAAAACTACCATTCTGTCTATGTCTTAAAGCAGGCCTGAAATATGGAGCTATGTACAAATTTATCTCACATTTAAGGGACTGGGATGCTCCCACATGAATTCTTCTTACTGGAGGAGACTTAAAATGTTAAATGCGCATTGCAAAGCCAAACTTCACAGTCGTTTAGAGTTTATGTTATAGCAAGTGCCAACCCGAATGTGTGAAAGAAATGATAGAAGGAGTATAAGGAAATGTCATATTGTGCATCAGCGGCTGTTAGTGAAACTGCATCCCTGTCTTCACTGTTTTCCTACTTATATTGCTTATTTTCCACCAATAAATCACTGAATTCAGTGATTTACAACCGTGTATAAAGGCAAAAAAACGTAACTGGATGTTTATGTTGTATCAAAATGGCTACATAAGTACTGACACCTACAGCTTGCTCAGTCCTCTTTCATACAAACTGATTTAAGTAATCAGTTTTTCTTTAAAAATGAGAAAAACATATAGCAATGGAATGCAGGTAAATACATAAAGAAAGCCCATATTATTTATACATAATCAAACATAAATAAATTTTTGTGGCACTGAATTTTATGCTCCTAAAATCCCCAAGTAAAACACTGAGCTCTGTGTGAATACAAAACACCTGTAGCTTGATTTGCAAGCTCTTAGAGCCTGTAACCGTTAGAAGTTTGGAGCACGGTGCTCTTGCCGGTATTACACTCACATTGAGGGCAAACAATCCGATTGCTGAGAATCATATGACACAAACAGTCTCCATTATTCAGCAACTGGCCAAACTAATCAATGCTTGGACATCTTCCAGCTCACCATGAGCAGCACAAGGTCACACAAAACTGATTTGGTAATAGAGACTGTGTTTCTAAACAGGAGAGAGAAAACTCCTCTCCATGTCTGATGTGGGGCTCTTGGTTTTTGCTCTCAACTATTTTCTTTTTAAGCAGTATTTCTTCTGTCTCGTAGCAGAACTGAAAAGATCTGGCTTCTGCTTTGATCCAGAATCCAGACAAATCAAGGAGTTCTCCATTAGTATGTGAGAGATTATGGTCAGGCCCTTAAGAGCAGCCCAGTTTGCAAAAATGCTGAAAGCCCAGCAGCTTCCCACCCAATTTGGTGAGAGCTGCTCAATGTCTAATGCTTTGTAAATGCAGTGATTTGTGCAGGGATATGAATTAATGGAATCCCCATTTTTTAAAAATGTGGCCACAGTTATTCCTAATGTCACCCCAGACCTTCAAAGAGAGTGTTTAAAATCCCTAAAACTCTTTACCAGTGTGTAAAAGCTGATCCCGACCGAACTGCTGGAAGCTGATCAAGCTCTATATAAGCAGTTTCGTATTTTTAAGTCAGTAAACTTGAAGATAATTCTTCATGTCGTGATCCCAGTGCACAACAGAAACCTAGCTATTTGCACAGTAGTTCCCCCAAGCCCCAGCGGGCTGTGGCAACACGGCCAGAAGGGCAAGAGAAGAGTCTGCTTACCTGTCAAGGTGAGACATGACTGTCTTTGAAGCATCAGCCCCAGCTTCCTGCAGAATGCGGATAATCTGGAAAGGCGCATCGCTGTTCCTGCCAGGATGGATGATAACGGGGCACCTAAGCTGTGACTGAGCCTGCGCTGTTGCCTGAAGCACTCTGTGTTCACTCTGAGTCAAAGGCCAGGAGCAACCTATTTCTCCCACCACACCACATTTGATGTTAGTCCCATCCGCTCCATTGAGTATCTCATCAACAATAATGCCTGTAAGCTAGAGAACAGGAAAATGAGATTTTTGGTTATTAATACTATTTGTGTTAAACAGCATCAAATTTGGCCTATGGACACTGTGCTAGTTATACTCCTGAGGTCTTTCTAAACTTATTTAATTAACAGTTGGGTGTGTGAAAACACTGCAGTTAAGATCTGCTTTCTGTCAACTAATATTATGCTACCCATTCACTAACACCAAAATAAACACAAAGCAAATCAATTTAACAGTATCTACTCACACAGTTGCCCGGCTTTGCTGGGAAAGCTGGTCTACATAAAACTTGAACACTGATTTAGGCTGAGACTAATTTTTCTTTAAAAACCCCAAAGTTAGCTCAGCATGAAACCTGTGCCTCGCAATCCCGAACTGGCTCCTGAAACAATTCAATATAATTTCTTGCAAAACAAGGGCTCAGAGAATAAGGAAACTTTGTCACTCAGATAGGGAAGGGAGAAACTCTGGCAAAGATCCTGAAGAGACAAGTTTAGGGCAAATCCTGCTTGTGGGAATGCCAACATAAAACACCAGGAGCTCCAATGACTTCAGAAGTACAAGAATAAAGCTCTGCTGAAAAACTTACATGGTCAAAATTAGCTTGCTTTTAAAATATTCCTAAGCAAAAAAGACATCAGAATCTCCCAATAAAAGCAGTCAGTTATAACAGCTTTAGTTTTTCTTTTCCAGACTACGCCATGTATCTTAAAGAATACATTCAGAATTCAGAGCACAAAATGGCACTGGTGATGACCTTCTAACTCTTTCGCCCTGAATGTTAGGGAAATTGTGATTTTAAGGAAGAACAAACTGCACAAAGGAAGAAGGAAGGTTTGCAAGGAAATACACGAAACTGAAAAACCCCACAGCAATTTTCAAATAAATCTGTAATAACTCCACACCTTGTCTCCTCAATAGCCTCACACAACATATTGGTAAATACTCTATCTACATGCAAAAGTCAGTCCACGTTATTACAATTTACAGCAGGCTTCTGCGCGATGCTTTATCTTGTGATACAGAATTCACTCTTCTCCTGAAAAACATCTCTCCTGCAGCAACATCTTTGTGTCAATAGCTCAGGTAGGGCTGGCAACAAAATATTCAAATTGTCTTTGCCTAATCAGAAAACATATCATCACGTCAAATTCAATGGCAAATGAGGAACCACTGGTTATCACGGATCAGTCACTGCACAACCCTTTCTAAGTAAGCAATTGCCTTATAGACTGGATTAAGTATTGACCATCTGCTGAGTACAGGACATCTGTGCGTGTCCAGCAGTCCACCAAATACAGAAGTGAAACCTTTGCCCCAGGAAATCTATTTGTAACAAATTTTAGGCAACGCAAGAATATTTAGGAAAGCTAGTACTGTTCTGTACAGCTTGGGTCAGCTTGGGTCCAGTGTGGTTGGCAGCTCTGCATTACTTGATGTTTGCTCAAGTTTTGACCATTGATTTTTAAACTGAATTTGACTCATTTGTAAACCATGGCAGATTTTTAAAAAATTTTCTCAGCTCTGTTCATCCACATTTACAGCCTCTTGCCTTGGAGAGTTCCCCTTCCTCTTCTCCTTATCATCACATTTGCTTAATAAAAGATGAATGAGTATTTATTATTATAGGAATATCTGGGAACCTTGGTCATTATTAACACATTGTCTTCAGCACCGTACAAACAATTCTATGTAGACTCTGCCCTGAAAAGTCTGGACAAATGGTAGAGAAGAGATACCTAACAGCCAGCCTATGCAGAGTAATGATTTACAACTGTCCTGTAAATATTGTAATTATTTATGCTTTTTACAAGAATTCTGGGTGATCACATTGGGAAGCAATTAGCCGGAAAAAGAGACAAAAGAGGCAGAAGGGATATATTCCTTCCTTAAAAACTGTAAAAAGAGAACAGGATAATTGGTGTGGAACCAGATGCCCACACATGAAGTACTTTATTTTCCTTTTACTGTTGCATTATAACAAATCCCTGAGAGAAAATGAAGCTTAAGAATTGGAAATGCTGACAGATAATCCCAGCACACACAAGTAGCATTGGTCCAGCTATAACACACAAACAGTAATGCTGTTCCCAAGTTTTTCACGTTGAGAACTTCTAGATTTCATCTATTTTGTTGGAACTTCTCTCCCACTTTGACTCACCCAGGCATAATTCATAGGAGAGAGACTCCTAAGCAATGGTTAAGATTTACCTGCTCCACTGTCATGGCCTGTGTTTGAGAAGAATGAGTGGAATCTACATAAAAACCAGCCCCAGCAATAATATGGACTCCGGTTTCTTCAGCAAGTTTCTTCAAAGTATTCATATCCCGACCAATTCCTGTGGTTGTGTTTTCCACAATCGTCCCACCACCTGCTGCTTTAAAATGCAGCAGCTCCTCCTTCACAGCATCTGTTTCCTGATACAAAAGAAGGTTTTCTTTATGGCTGTAGGGATTTTGCTTAATCCAGAACAAGTTCTTCATCTCAATGGGCCCATCAGACAGAGGCTCTTGGCCTGGAGAAGGTGGACAAAAACAGCTGCTGTAGTTCATAGTCAAGTGTTCATGAGTCAATGTATAGCCAAGGCGGTTTGGATCCACAGGGCCCAAAACAGTCTGTGCTTTCCCTGCCAAGGAAGGCATTTTTCTTCAGCAAAAGGAAAAAAAAATCAGATTAAAAGAGTCTGCAAAGGAAGAAGAAAGGAAACAAAAACATTTCAGATGAAGCAAACATTTCTTACAAAATTTCTGAATTCCCTCCTCTCTCTCATGCACGTACCTACAAGCTGTGTGTGGTCACTGGAAAGTTTTCAAACACTGTTTCCAGTAGAGTAGTCAATATGAAAAACGAAGCATTTACTTTACTCAACTGTGCTTGTGTCAGTACTCTAGCAATGGAAAAATACCACATTCTAGTACAGGAAAATCATCATCATTTATTGTGCTATAGTCAATACCACATTAAGATAAATGTTTCCTATTTAATAACAACCACTGTATGTTCATTTAGGATTCTCTGCTCTTCAGCAGCTGTCAAATTTTGTCAGCTTGAGCCACCAGATGAACATACTTGGCACCGAGGCTGAATATTCCTTACTGGTACATTCATTCTATTTAGCTGTGTCCTCCAAGACTCACTATCCCCCTCGCACACTGAGGAAGCTGTCCATGTTTGGGCACCTTGTCTGCCCCTCTGTATGAGGAACACCAGGATGAGGGTGATCATCTGCCCCTTAGACCTCAACAGAGGCTCAGGTTCTCCTGCCAGCTGTGCTGTGGAGGTCTAGAACAGCCCAGGACAACTCCTCCAAAGCCGTCAACAGCCGCTAAAGATACAGCATGGCTCCCAAGCAGTGGGGCAGAAGCCAAAGTACTTTTCCCATCAGCTTCACTGGCCAAATATCTTGCCAGTTAGAAACAGACCTTAACCTAACACCTAATTTATGTGTCTCAGCCTCTAAGAGACTTTTTCTTCACCTTTAACATGAACAAAACATGTTACTTCTCAAAACTTCGAGTGGTGACAAAGAGATACTTTGAGGCTACTGTCTGCAGTTGGCTCATGTCAAAGACAGCTGCCCTGTGCAAGTCTGGTCTGACCTGCTACGGGTTAGAATTAGCAGCAGCTCTCCCCCTCGGGATTTTGGGGGGATTTTTTTCTTTTGGGGGTGTGGGCAGTCTTTTTCATTTATGTGCTATATTAACATTAAACAGAGCTGACGACCAAGTTCATGTTAGATCTTCCTGATGCTTGAGGATATATAGTTATAATCCCTAGTCAACCAAAATCATCAGTTATGAAACAAAATACATGTTTAATCATGTCCAGAGGACAGGACTAACTAGAGCATGCATTATTGATTAAAGAGAGAGGTCTTTCCCATTTCTGTCTCCCTTTTAGTGAATAATATCATAAACACGGGTTTGTTACTGGTGAAGCCCTCAGAGGATGCCTTCCTTTTAACTGCTAAAGTTAATCTACCAGGATGACAGAAAAAGTGCAGTCTGAAGGGCACTGAACTCTACATATCAAAGGGCACAAGAACGTCGAGGTCTCTTTGGGGATACTTTCATCTCACAAGAAGCAGTCACTGTCAGAGTACCAACACACGAAAGGGACCTAGCCCCTGCAAAAGGCAGGTATCACCCGCCCAGTGAAGTCTGTAGTGCTGGCAGTTATTTTAATATAAAAACTTGGCCAGCCCTAAGAAAGAGAAAGGACTGACTGACTGTGTTTGCTTGTCTTGTGTAAAAGCAGACTTAGGAAGAACTGTTCTTTTATGAATTTAATTTCTAGACTAGTGTGCTGATTTGTTTGAGAAGGCAGAAGAATAATTACTCTCATAGAACAGACTGCTGGCTGATTAATATAATGATTTATTTTTTGCCAAATAAATTAAGATGTGCATGACTTCAGAAAATATTATTCTTGAGCAAATAATTAAAAGCAAAATACCTGTCTTAGTCAGAAACTGCTGCTAGCTGCAATTCAATTAAGTTGTCCAACCCAGTCATTAATTCTATCCTTGAACAAAGCTGGTGCTCTGTAGAGCAACCCACTACTTTGGAGAAAGTTCAATGATCTGAGTCATTCTTATATGTGCAGCAGAGAGACTAAGATAATTCTAAGATAACTGCAATACCTTTGTGCTCTTTTTTTGTTTGTTTGGGTTTTTTTGTTAAATATCTACACTCTGGTATTCAGTAAAACCCTGACAGCATGAAGAGTGATAACTACTCTCTGCACTGGAGACACACTTTTCCTTCCCCACGTTCATTGACAATTTTCAAATCCATTTCTTAAGTTAGGAAAACAAACCTATATAAATACTTTGTTATATAATTAAATATTTAAATATTTAAGTTCTTCTGATAAAAGCGATTACAGTCTGTTTCCTTAACAAGCTTCCACTTCAGTTTTTTAGTTATTTAATAGCGCAGTTAGTCAAAAAGGCCACTCTAATTTAACATGAATTTTTGCTCACTTTCAGATTACTACTTTGATAAAAAGTTGACTTTCAACATTTGTTCCCACTAATTCCTTTCTGACACAGTTAATTTAGATTACCCTCAATTAATGTGGCCTGACCACTGCAAAGACCTATGGCTGTGTGTGTGAGATCTTCTTAGAGCCTGAGGCTGCTGTCTTCTGATTTATAACAGCAGGAAACATTTAAAATTACCAGTTCTAGTGCCAGGTTTCTCTTGTAGCAGATACCAATCTGTTGATTTTTAGACTCTAGATTTAAGATTATAGCACATATACAGAGCTTACAGAACCAATGCCTACTATAAAACCTTTTGACTGAGGACAAGGATTTTTACAAATACAAGAAGCATCACAAAAACGGGAACTGACACAAACAGCATTTAAAGTAGGTCTAATTTTATCTGCATGAAAAATATGATGAATATTAATGTTTGTGCCTGCTTACTAACACAGTTTTAGAAGCCCACCACTTTTAATAAATAAAAAAAATGAAATATAAAGACAGACAACAACCTGTGACTGGAACTATTTTTAAAGCCACTGTCCTGGTATCTTCCCTACTGCCATTTACACAGACAGCATGCCCTGATTATGCTATAATGATACATTACTCCTAATAAGATTCACTTGATGGAACCAGAATTTAATTAGTGTCTTTAAAATAGATTTTAGGTGCAGTTTTTAAATGGAGTAAGGACTGCTCCTAATTTAAGCATGTAGATCTTACTACAGAAATCAGTGTTCATGTGCTTTACTAATGACTTGCATGCCATGTTCTACACAGAACTTTCTTCTGAGAAAGTTTCTTCTTTCATACACCAAGGACTGAATTCATATCACCTCATTTAGCCATCTAAAGTGATGCATGTCTTTACAGAATAATCATCTAGACCATTTTCATAGTGGAGATGGAAATACATATCCATAGAAAGCTCATCCAGTCTATTTCGAATGTTTGTAATAGAACAGGACAAGTCACCTTCTGCAATATCGGCCTCCTTCCATGGACTACAGAGGGAGCCAAGAACAATCCTGGACAAGACAAGTATATTTTAGATGGGCCTACATAAGATGTGTGAATTACATTTACTGAAACTTAACCCAGTCTGAGGGGAGGGGGAAAGGTGCCGATTCCTATGGCAGAAGTTAAACAGGTAGGCTCTTATCTGGCAATAAAAGGTATTTTGGTTTTGGAAATCACTAATCTATGCTGTGGTTTCCCCAAGGTGCTCCTGAGAACAAGGTTTCTCGGCCCTTGGTGCTGTATAAACAGAGAAATACATGGTATTTCCTGAAAATTAAGTATTCAGATAAAAATGTAATGAGAATTGCTTTAAGATATAACCAAAACTTACATTATTTCACAACAGCCTTGAAACAGTACCTTAACATTTCTGGAATAAACTCTGGACAAACTTTTACAATCACCAATCGTATGGTGCATAAAATACGCCTCTCACCATTAGCCAACCATTAAATATTGGTGAAGTAAATATTTTTCCTACAGGTATTGTTAAGAGAAAAGAGACTTGCTGCTAAAAAGGTCATGGTACTGCATTTCTGAGTCTGGTAAAAACTCCACTGAGTTCAATAGATGTTTTGCCTGAATACTGATGACAAGATTTGTGTTTCTGCTTTTCCCATCTGAAACTTACGCTTCAGTCATTGTGTCATTTTAATGGTCTTGTAATGGGAAGTCTCTCTAGGTTTGGATTAGTTGCTTCCTACAGTAATCTCATATTGCTGAAACACTATAATCACATAAACACAGTTTCCACATGCTAACGCCGCATTTGTTTTGATTCGGTAAGCACATTTTAATGTATTAGCACAGATTCTCTCTAGACTTGTATGGGAATCATTTTATTGCCATTACATTACAATGTGAGATTACAGCGACACTAAATCCAGATTGCTGTGACACAAAATTTACAAAAATGCAAAAAGAATGGCTCAATAGGTATTTATTATATTCAGAAAAAGTTACACAGCTGCCATTTAGAAACAAGGGCTGCCCTGGCTGCATCAAGAGCATTGTAAGTTGGTCTTTCCTTTATAACCATGCAGTCATAAGAAATGTGACATGGCATAGGTTCGCTATGTATTTACAGATGGAGGAAATACTTTGAGCATTCAATTCTTCTGTAAGCAACCTCTACAGAGCATGGAAAAGCCCCAAATTAGAAATATATGACACATTTGTAGTAAATTACCATTAGCTAGACTATGCTGTGTTATCCCACCATTCCCCACATGTAAACATTTTGTGATGAGGGAAAAAGTTAGCAAGACAAAGGAAGACGAGAGGCAGAGGCTAAGAGAACATGTGTAGACTGTGTGAGGAAGAATTTAAAAGTGAACTTCTTTCTCTCTTCCCCCATGCTTCTGCCAACTCTGTAGAGGTTAACAGGGTGGAAGGAACTCAATACTGCGAACAGAGGTTCTTCCTCTTCCCCATCAGAGAAGCAAGTATTCTAACTTCTCTGACAGGTGCCCAATCTACTTCTTCAAAAACTTATTCACAAGAGCTAATTACAGGACAAACACACCTGAAACCCATCTCTCTCTCATACACTGGTTTCAAAAAGCATAGCTTTTTTGTTCATGCACAGCGTGAAGGAAGTGCAGCTACAAGGGGCTGTGGAGCAGAGTTCACGACAGCTGGCTGGGTGAGAGCAACAGTAGAAACGAACTTGCATTGGCTCCAGAAGGACAGATACAGGCTTACCTGTCATTTAGCCCAGCAATTCCCTCTGTGCCAATGTCTGCAAAGATGTCCAACAGCTTGCCATGCCATACTCCTACATGGGCACTATGGTTGTCTCTGTGTTACATGAGGTAACAGCACAACTCACATTGCTTTTGGGATATTTTGCTCAAGAAACAGAATTTGGAAATGGAGTAAAAGTACTATGAAAAAATGCAGACTTCTGAGCAAACTCCTGTCTCTTCTGCAGAAATGGCAGATGTGCTTCTTTGAAGGTAACACAGATTATTCTCATTGAAGTCATATTTATTCTGTCCTGTCTTCAGAATTGACATTGGTCAGAAATGATACTGGTCTTTTTCTTCTCCCAAACTGGAGCTATGAGATTATCATGATTTGCTGAACTTCAAGCTAACCCAGAAAAATGTGCCAAGGAAAATAATCTTACCTATTCAGAGACAGTGTTTTCTTTTTTCACTACTTTCATACTCTGTTCATTTAAAAAAAACCCCATACAAGTATGATGACAGCTTTTCATAGTATGGCCCCTTGCCTAGTGCAGAAGTGGCACAAGGACACTGGATGTATAGTGCTGGCCTTCCTCCTAGTTCTCAGTCAAACTGCATAAGGATGGCACACTAGTACTTCCATGAGCACCAACACTGAGGCAAGGCTTTGTGTCCAAAGGATCTATGTCACGTGGGAGATTTTTCATGCCTTCACTAAAGGTCTTCTCAGAGAGGAGGGGAACACTTACAGTGCCTCTCTTACATGAACTCCTGTCTAACCCCATACGATCATATGTTGCAGCTCTTCCTTTAATGGGGCACCCGCAGTCTCCCATCTTTCAGCAGCTATATTTTCATAGAGCAAGCAAGAACCTCACCATTTCAGATATCTGCACTCTCTTGACAGGGTAGAAACTGGCTAACTGATTCAAAATCTAGAGAACTCTTGGGGGAAACATTTAAAAAGCATCACCTATCCCTACCTTGCTGCCTTTTTTCCTGAAACATACTGTTCTGGAGATAGAATAGGGGGTTAATGCAGTGGCCTTCAATGACCTAGCTCTGGTCCCAAAACCATTCAGAAACACAGATTTCCTTAAGAAGTCAAGCTAAAAGAAACACTAAATATTGGTTTTTTACTATATTTTCTATGTATGCTTTGAGCAACCAAAAAGCTTTTACACTACAGAAGTGAGAAGGGATACTGGAAGTAAGGCTTTATATTAAGTTACAATACATGCTATGAAAAAAATGAGGAGAACTCTAGACAAGCCTTACATAATCCTACAACGATAAGCAGAAGTCCCAGCAAAATATGCATGCACACACATCACAGCAGTTACGTTGCTTGAGTAGCACTGACAATATTCTACAACCTAAAAGCAAAGTCACTTAAACTGTATGAGAAATTTAAACACTGTTACACATACGTGAAAGGCCAATATAGTGATTTGCTGCCCTCAGAACCTCCAAAACGCACACTTGGGGAAAGGAACTGGGCAAGTGAGAAGCAAAGCTTTTAAATGTTCACCTGAAAGGGTAAGTGAAAATTTTCACTGTGTACTCCCTCCGTTGCTCAGCTAGTGGCAGACAGACAGACCTTCCAGCTTCTCATGGTTTGAGGGTCACATTCTTGCTCTAGCTAGGCTTTGACCCAGACATACATAAAACAACTTTCTTCCTTACAGTTGCACAGCCACACCAGAACAAAGTGCAACCTCTCATACTGATTTCACAGTATGGCTGTACCTTTGGGGTCAAAGCAAGCACGTGATCTGCACATGACCACGTATGCACGCGCACAGTGATTTGCCCCAGAGGCAGAGTTTAAACCAGTTAGTATGTAATACTTCGCACACATTTTTTTTTCAATTTGGTTGAAGTTCAGTCGTTGTAAGCACAATAGAATCAGACTTCTATTTTACGTTATTTCTGTGCAGATAACAGTCTCAAAACCTAGGCTTCTTTGAGCAAAGTCACATTCAAGTTTCTCTTCCTTAGAGAGATCTGAGACCAACATCCCCATAAGTGGTTTTTCATCAACATCTCCTTTAGAAGAACTTCAGGGGATTTTACATTTTGGGCAGCTTCCAAAATTACTCCTGATAAAAGGTCAGATAAAAATTCTCCCCTAGGGTCCAACATTACATTAATTATATTTTACATGCACACATAGTGTTTTTAGGCCAAAAATCAGGACTGAAGTCACATTATGCTATATGCAAATATGGGTTGAGTCCTGCATTTGTATTCTTAAGCCTTAACAGAATCTTATTTGCTTCTCATGGGTGCTGGGCTACAAGCACACACCCTCTTTCTTGCTAGGACAACGTGATATAGGAAAAAAATTTGTGCTTTTCAGAAATGTGAGTCCAGTCTTCATTCCCTCTAGATTTCAAATTGGAAACTTAAGCATACCCATAACTCTAACGTTACTGTTATTCTCATTTACTTTAATTGGTTTTCTCTCGATTTAAGGTCACATATGCTTAAATATTTTCACATGAGCTTAAACATTTCAGCAAGCATGTTGGGTGGAGCATTATCACTCACTTGTACAGCACCATCACCAAGAGCCACACCAAATCAGTCTATGGACCTTTACATGCAGAGCTAAAGAGAAATGCAACAGAGGTCACAGACACCAAAGAACAGACATCATCCTTCTCATCACACATATCTATGCAATGGAAGTGCAATGTTCATTACTACCTCCTGGTCAAGACTGGACATTAGTAGCTAGAAAATTCAGATGAATGAACCCCAAGGCCAGCTTTGTGGCAGAACATACCACTGAGGTACATGCGGCCTTCACTGAGGCCTGTGAAGCCACACACAGCGGAGAACAGTGTGGAGATGGGGTTTAGTGCCTCATTCAAGATCGCAGACGGCAGCAACTGGGATAAGCAGGGACTTCCAGAAAACCACTTGCTTTAATAGAGTGATGGGTTTAGATGCACAGAACTAAGTTCAGTTTCCCAGTACTGCAAACAACTGTATCCCAAAACTTGCAATCAATCTGAAGACCCACCGGAAAAAACCATACCCCAAGAAAAGCCTTCACAGTTTCAACTTGTGACTGTTCTACTATGGCTGTGTCAGGAAATGGAAGCTGTATGCTCCTGTCAAGGTCCACTTCTGCTCTAACGAGAAACTAGCCCACACGAGAAAAGCTAATGTGAGCCAAGTAAAAGCTTAAAGCTGATGGGTGTAACTTAATGATTACCTTTTAACTTAGAGACTGTCTTTATAGAGTCTGCATACTTTGTCAGTGGTCAAAGGCAATGACCTCTTGCTTTGTACAACTCACGGTACTAAGTTCTTACCCACAGCTGGGTACAACAGTGAAACAGCAAGAACAACCAACACACACAAGCTGACGAGACTGTCAGTCTCCTGCATAGCCTTCTGCTTTCTTTCCAGGTATTGCTGAATCTTCAGTCTTAACAAGAACCTTGCCACTGTTTTGTCTTTTTGTACCACAGAATGTGATAGCACAGTATTTCTGAAAGAAGATACAAACTCAGTATCTTTGTCCTGGAAACTGTTAATTATCTGTTGGGGTTTTTTTTAAATCTTTGCTACCCAGTCTAAAGTGAGTAACACATAGCCAAGTCCTGCAATAAAGTTTACAACCCTCAAGAATTCAAGCAGTAAGACCAGTTGAACATTTCCAGACCCATCCGAAAATGACCCATCTGCCAGAAAGTATGCAAATCACAGCAAAGAAAGAGTTAAATGCCTTTCATATAGTGGTCACTACAGAGACTCAGGACAGGGCAAAGACAACTGTGGGATAAAACAATTCTCCTTTTACACTTTGAGGTAAGAAGTGAGATCCTGAAAAAACAGAAGAAGAGAGAGTACCTCAGCAGGTAACATACCATTCTTTTTTGGTCCTCCCTCCTCCACAGAAGTTACTTCAGGAAAAACCCTGTGGCTTTGGCTCCATGCAAAACTAAGGTATCAGAATATCTTTGAGAAGAGTGATCCTACATGTTTCTGAGATCCAACTGAAAAATTGTGATTTACTTAAACTGTCATATAAGAGATAATGGTGGTGGTGGTCTTTCTTCCTCTTATCCAAGTAGTTGAATACTTCTGAAACATATCCCAGCCACTGCTAGGATAAAATGCCTTTCTTGCATTATTACCCACATACATATTAATAGCAGACCAAAGACAGGGCCACTGCTTAGAAAATTCTGAGGAAGCTTTTAAATTTGTGACCAGAAGATGATGTTAAAGCAGAAAAACCTACCCTACTGGTTTTGAGAAAAAGATGAAATTTCATTTTAGAAGTAGGGGGATGGGACCACTCCCTTTCCCTTCCAATACAGCTGGTAATGCAATAACTTGTATATTCTCCAGAAACACAGAAGACCTAAGTTCAAAACTGCCCTTAATCAAACTAGGGACTTGAACCTTAGGTTTCCACAACCTGGATGGATTTTTAATCCTCCCTCTACCAGACAGGTGGCCAGTCTGATGCAAGCAGAAGTCCTTTTTCTCTTTTTTCATGGAACCTTAAGAAGTCTTGGTTTCAGCTTACTAGAAAATGAACCTTGTTCGGTACTTCAAGTTTTTAAAGATGGAAAAAATATTTTAGATCTGCGTCAAGTGAAATAAGAAATAAAATCCACAGAATGTTCAGAGAAACAGTCCTTTAATAAACACAGAACTCGTTGGTGCCATATGCTTCACTATATACTGATTTTTAGATGTGAGGAGCAAGCTGACGACAGCTCCCTAACCATAGAGGGAAGCAGTGACACTTGCTCCTGCTCCACCACGCATTAATTTAATAAGTTAGCACTGGTCACCTATATGAAATGTAATTAAGTATCTGAATGCCATTGTTGCCACCTTTGATTATAACTACAAAAATGAATGTGATGATGGCGACATGATGGCAAATATTATGTCTGTTAAATTCCAAAACATGAGAAGCATTCATAATAATAAATGACACTTATGTAGTCTTTCATATAATGATCCCAAAGTACCTGACAAAATGATACAAAACTACCTATTACAAGCATTGCTTCACCCATCACTGAAATACAGCCCCCAGCAGAAAGAAGACAACAACCTTTAAACACTACAGAACATACTACAACAGCGGACGTCAAATAATGTACCCAGTATAAAGCACAGGGGAATTTCAGAAAAGCAAAACACAATTTTCTAAAAGCAAGTGACCTCTAGCTAAAAATCGGTTTCATTCCAGAGTTACCACAAGCCTCCAGCATACAGAAGACACCATCCTTAAAAACAGACATGCCTAAAAAAAGAATTAACATCTACAGGTTTCTTAGAGATCATATATATCCCTGTACTTGCTAGGCCAAAATATGCTCGTCTGAGCTCCTCACCAACAGAACTTGTCTGCCTCAACTCGGGACCATGTCACCGCAACACAAGACCTGCTGCAAAGGGGCTGCCAAACACCCAAGGCCACTGTTGGGCAGTGGCTCAGCTACAGCGCTGAACCCCACTTGGCAGAGGGGACCCAAACCTCCCTCACTCAGAACCAGCACTCCTCTCTGCAGCTTGCCAAACTGGTGCAAGAGGAGGAAACAGGGCGCCTGCTGCAACTGTGTTCTGTAAAGGGCAGCACACCTCAGGCCATGGAGAAAATGCACGGTGTCTGGATCCCAGCAAGGCTCGCAGGCAAGTCTGGAGCTTTGCTGTTAAGCCTTGTCAAGCTTAAGCAACTCTCGAAGCATCTTGCAGAGGGCTGCGGGTGCTTCCAGATGGAGAGGCAGCTGAAGGCAGGCTTTGAAGGTCCCAGTTTTGGATTGAGGCATTTGTTCCTTCACGGAGCCACCCTCAGGGACTGATGGGAGAGGAGTAATAGAGAGGATGTAGTTCCAATATTTAACTTGTTATGACTGTACAAATACTAAATACCAGCACTAATAATAACCGCGTAGCTGCACTCAACACACTGAAGCCCGCCTAAGCTGGGAAGTTGCTCTGCTGGTAACAGTCATCTGGTCCTGTGAAACGCCTCCCCAGAAAGGAGGTGTTCGTCACCTCAAGCTCCAGACCTGCTGCGGGTCTCCCTGCAGGAGCCCTGCCTGCCCCAACGCCGCTGTCCCGGCCGCGGTCTCCTCTGGCGTCCCGCCGCCGCCTCCCTCTCACGCCTGCGGCCCCCTCCGCCGCGGCTGCAGCCGGGCGGCCCGGGCGCCGCCTCAGCGCCCTTATCCCCGCGGAGCGGCGGCCCCCTAAGCCCCGGCACGCAGACCTGCGCTCACCGCCACCAAGCGCTGGCTCGCCCGCCTCAGGCCGCCGCCTCCCGGCGCGGCTCCAACCCCGCAGGACCGCGACGCGCGGCCGTGGCTTCCCGCCCTCCCCGCCTCAGGCCCAGCCGGGCCGGGCAAAGCGCGTCGGGCCGGCGGCGGCAGGGGTGCAAGCAGCTCTCGCCCCTGAACTCCGGCGAAGTTTCCCGGGCCGGGCGCCTCTCGGG
This sequence comes from Burhinus oedicnemus, assembly GCA_008921705.1. Lineage (NCBI taxonomy): Eukaryota > Metazoa > Chordata > Aves > Charadriiformes > Burhinidae > Burhinus > Burhinus oedicnemus. Next base: position 104,825 of record VFFE01007519.1, on the reverse strand, counting down.
CCAAGGGCATTAAGGGCGAATCCGGCAAGGGTCTGGGTGGCGGGAGGACGGGGACCGGCTCGGCGGGCTGAGGAGACGCGCCCCGGAGCCCCGTCGCGCCCGCCCGCTCGCTCACCCCGCGGGCAGTACCCTCCACCGGTAGCTCGTCAACCCCTCCGGCCGCGGCAGGTCCCCCCCGCCTGGCAGCCGCCCCTCCCGCCCTGCTCGGGGCGGGACTTCCCCGCCGCGGCCCGGCCCCGGGGACGGGAGCGGGCGGCGGAGGCGGGGGAGCGGGCCGGGGGCGAGGGCGGCGGGGACTTTGGAACCTAGGGCGCCCCGGGGTGAGCGGCGGCGGGAGGAGAGCACTGGCCCGCTGGCTCCCTGCGGGGACCCGCCCGGCTCGGTGCCCGCCGTGGGCCCTGGCGCTGGGTCCCCTCCCCGCCGCCCGCGGTTCGTGCTCCCCGGGAGCCCGTTCCCCCTTGGCGGAGGTGCTGCCGTGTTTTGTGCCAGCGCTGGCTCCAAGTCCAAATGAGAGTCGGTGGATGCGAGCATCCTGGCTGTCCTTGCTCGTACCCCCTGTTTACACAGCAGGGAAGGAGGCTTGGATCCACTGAGTCATTTTGGGGGGTTGGGAGATCGCGCTGAATGCTTGGGCTTGCAAGAGGCAATATTTTCTAATTTGCCCTTGCAATGCAAATAACAGGGAAGGTTGAAGAGGCGCTTCCCAGTACTCCCAAACAGGATGACAATGACAGAGATTCTGGATAAAAATGCAGGTGCAAAGTATGAAATGAAAACAGAGCTGACACCAAGTTCTTACACTTTCCACCCAGGATCTCAAAACTGTCTTATTTCCCTAAGGCTCACAGCATCCTGTGTGGTACTTTTCCATTTCATAGAAGGTTAAACAGTTGCTGGCAACATGACTAGCAAAGGCACAAAGGGCGGTGAACGCCTCCAGCCCTCACACACAGCCAAAGCTGCAGCAAAGCCACCCTGTGCACTGTGCAGACATGTTACCTGAAGCCGGGGAAGGAGAGCTCAAGCTTTTACTGGGAGAGCTACATGCTCTTCTCGTTGCTATCCATTCCACTTTGACTCCTTCCCAGCCCCTGTTCATACCAGGTTGGGGCCAGCAATGGCCCTGCATGCTCCTGTGCAGAGCCTCAACCTGCGCTCAGCCCTGCAGCTCGGTGCCTGCAAATGGATTCTGGTGTGCCTGCCTTTAATACGGCTGTTCATTGCCTGGGGGAGCTGGATCCTAGCTTTTATTCCGATCCCAGATAATCCTGTGATGCAGAAAGTGAGTGGGCAAAACTGGGAATGAAAGCCAACGCATGCTGATGCTCGGGCCTTTTATCATCTATCTTACAGTGAAGGACAAAAGTGGAGGTAGTGGATGAAAAATGAGGAGGGTGCAGAAGTAAACAACTTTAGAGAGGTAGGAGGTAAAAGAAAGTTGAGCTTTTATGAAAGTGATGGAGAAATGGAATTTTGGCTTAAAAAAAAAAAAAGAAAGAAAAAAATCATTGTGAGAATACTAGACCTGAGGGGTAGGGTCCACAATGACAGGTAATGGTGGTGCAGGGAAAGCTCAACCTTTAGGATCTCAACTGAAAGGGAAATTACTGCCCAGTAAAATGAGGATGAAGAAGGTGAAGCAAGTGAAATGCTTGGGATCTTTCCCATTAGCAGCCAGTCACCACATATATGCAGCAGTGATTAATAGATACATGGCTAGAGCTAAGCTGCTGGGATGGTTCCAGTTGTCAGCGTCACTTGTTTTTATTTGCTTCTCATATGAAGTCAAGTAAGTACAGGTCCTGCAAAGATTAAGTGGAGATATGAAAGCCTGTCATTTATAATGCCTTCTATTTCAACATGTTCATATTGCTGGGCAATCAATGCAGGAGAAATTATGTATGAGAGCTATGTTAAAAATAGTCATGCAATGCTTTATGGGACATCATTTGTCACTGGCCATATCAAACCTGTTTTGAAGATTTGCGATGAATTTTACATAAGGCCTGCACTTCTACATCTCTTTTGTGTTCTAAAGTATAAAAGCAGTATTAAAACTTGGGTAGGTACAAAGTAAAACTACATTCAATCTGCATTTTTACACACACAGAATGAGCTTCTCTTTAAAGCAATCTTCAGTATGTCCGAATCAAAGTAAGGTACTATATTTTTATTTTTTATGTCCTTGACTTCAACCTGCTACAAAACAGGCTTGTAAACATAAAGTAATGAGACTGTCTCGTTCAGACCAAATGTGTAGTGAACAGTGAAAACAAGTCAGCAGCTGGCAGAGTCTATACATATGACACTGTATTCACAATTTCGGTGATATACAACCTTATGTAATGTATCTGGCATTTGTATCCCCTTTCTCAAGTCTGAAAACCAGGCTATGGGCTTCCTAGAAATATTGAATTGGTTACTACATTAAGTGGCTTGTGACATTAGGGGAAGCAAAACCCCCCAAAAACCTCTTAGCTATCTTGCCATACAAATAGCAGCGGCAACTGTCACTAACATCACAAACTAAAATATCCATATTGCATGGTTCAGAAACAAGGAGAAGCAGTTTACTATTAAAAAAAAAAAAAAAAAAAAGATGTTCTTTACTTTGCCAGGTCTGCGCTAAAGAAAAGCTTGGTGTCAGTAGCTTTTGTAGAAGTTACAGTCTGCTCAGGGCTAAATAACGCCTGTGCTTTTGTCCACCTCCATCATGCAGTGACCAAAAGGGACACTGAAGTCAATGACTGATCCTTTTCCCATTTGGGACACTGTTGTAAACTCTGTCCACTATTTAACAGTAGACACAAAATAAGAACCAGATACTTGCAGTGCATGAGCTTCAGTAGCAGCTCTTCTCTTTCCAGGGGTGGAGGAAGAAGAGAGCAGACCAGTAGGTGCAACGCCAGACCTGATGCAAGGGAGTCCTCTTCAGGGGCACCTAGAGGGAAGTGCCATAAAGCGGCCATACCCAGAGGGTGCGCAGAGGTACCCAAACCCGGGTGGGATTTCCCAGGACAGAGAGGCTGTGACAGCCACTGCAGCCCGGGTAGCTATGGAAACAGCTGAGCCACTGCACCGGGACCCCAGGGACCAAGCGGTCCTCCTCCAGCCTGAAATCTCTGCTCAGGGCTCAATTACTCAGGTGTTGCAGAGGATATAAAAACCATGCCGTGTGTTGGTTTACTTAGAAAGCAATTGATAATATGTACAGTAGCTTAAATGCAGTGTTTTTCTTCTATGAAACAAGCCCCTTTTGGGGGGCTGTGCTAACAGTGAAACATTTCTAGCATTCACAAGGCCAACTAATGTAACTGGAAAACCAGAAAAACTTCCAGGGACAAAAAAGTGCTTTTCAACATGATGCTGTATGTGAGTTTTTCTTCTGGTGTGACTTGAAGACCAGAGAATTTCAGTTTGCTTTAAAAAAATTAGTGACCGAAGACCACAGATTACTATTTTTCTTTCTTCAGAAAGAAAACAAGCAAGGAAAGGAAAAAGGGGCAAAATGTAATTTCAAGCAGTATTTGTGCAAGGGCCATTGCAAACATAGGCATTTGCACATACCATTGAGAAATGGAAAGTGAGAGTATCACTTGTGCATGTATACAATCCACGATTTACAAGTTGGTAGCATGAATAAATAGGCACCTCAGCACATAAAAAACACCACAGAGAAAATACATCCAGCAAGGGTAAAATATGCAAAATTTGATCCTTCAGGGAAACCCTTTATTGATCATGATAAAAGGCCTCCCCCCCTTTCATAGTGATTCCATAAATTGTGAGGCTTAGAAAGAATAATTCGCTTGTCAGCCTGTTGCTCTTAAATGACAGAACAACAAACAGGAGTCCTTCACTTCATGCAGGAGCTGAACTGTATGGTGAGTGGGGTTTTAAAATTAACCATGACTGTTTGGAAGGGGCTTCAGGTGTGTCTTTTTTGTTTCGGAAGAGGGTTTTTTGGTGAGCAGGGTTATTCAAAGATGGCAATGGCTGTTCTTGCAGAACTCCAATGTGCTGCAGATGTAGGTACCAGTCTGAGTGTTAAATTGCAGGTGCTCCGAGGAGCAAATAAAAATGAGAAGAAGTAGGCGATACATAATACTTAACTGGAAATAACACAAAGCTCTTAATTAACAGCAAAAGTAAATACGTCTCTGAAGAATATTAAGTTATGGTTTTCTGGAGGCAAAAGGTAGAACAATGCTGACTTTGACTAAAGACTTACTTAATCTTACATTCTTAGTTATTGTTTGAGTTAGTGGATGATACTTAGAAATAGCCAAGCTAGGCTGATCATTAAGAAAGTTTGCAGAACTTAACTTTAATACTATTTCAGAATGCCATTTCTCTCCTTATATTTGGAATTAATGTCTGCGTAAAATACATGGAAATAATGCAGAAGAAAATAAATTACTTGCTATAACTGAGAGAAATTCGAGAACCAAACATCTCTAGAATAAGCTATAGTTTTCCAGCCATTGAATACAATTCTCTAAGCGCCTTCATCTGTTTTTTCTTTGTCTGACTAGGCTAGAAAATCTAAGCGGGTTATATGATGGTACCTCTCCTGTTATCTCGCTGATTAATATTTTAGGAGGGTAAGTATTTTCAAGCTTTTGTTTGATCTGAAAAATATCTTCTTTTTATTCCCCACCCCCATAGGGGAGTATGCGGACAAGTATTCCTGGGAGTCTGTGAGCTTCTGAGGTATTTTCAGCAAAAAGCACATGTTCGCTTTCTGAGTTTAGAGGAATTTTTTCAAAGACATGTATGTAAATCTACTCGATCTATATGACAAGTGACTACGCAACATTTTTTTAGAAAATGACATGTTTACTAGTCACATATAATCTTAAACTGCAGGTGTCTTACTGTTGATGATTACACAGCAGAGGAACAGAAGAAGGAGAGGAATGAAATCCCTGGTTGCACTGCGGGAGTGGAAGATGGGACAACGGGGCAATTTGCATAGTTTATAACGGGCTTCTGGTTGAGAGCAAAAGGTTCCCAAAAAGCATTTCCATCTCTTTTCAAGAAATAAAGATTTTTTTACAGATACGACAAAAAAATATTACAGGGACTTTTACTGTTTCACTCACTATTATTTAATTCAACATCATTTTATAGTACTATGTGGAGGAATTTTGGAAACTTCTGCTGCTTTGTTTCTGACTCAGTGCTAGGATGACTTCATTCAGAGCACAAAATTCAAGCTTATTTCTGCCAGCAATCAGTGATAACACACATGACTAAACCGAGAGTGGTCACTTCAGCCTGCCACTTTACCTTCATTCTTTTGATAAGTCCCAAGAGCTGCAGATAAATGACTTTGATACCATCTGTACTTGCAATTAGTAACAAAGTTACAAGTATTTTCATGTGGATGTAATTGAGGGCAAAACTTGAGGCCGTTAGATTTCAATTCACTGTACAAACACAATTTCTTCTAGTTATTTGCCACCTTTTAAACTTTATGTCTTTAATGAGAGAAACTGAGAATGACAAAACCCTTCAATGAGCGAAATTGAAATGGAGATGGCTCTACAGGCTCAGACTAAACCATAAAGGGAGGCTAGACTGTTTTGTTTTCCCACGAACTCACTGCATCAAATCCTATCTCCTTAAATCAATTCCCTACCTCCCATTTCTTTATTGCAAACAAGATTTGTCCTTTATAGCCTCAAATTTCCATTGCTTAGGAAAAGGCCTTTGAAGGTCATGAGATTGCTTATGTTTAAGAAAAGATAAAATTTGGCTTACAAGCCTTTGGCTTGTTTGCTTAAAGCACATTTCTATTTTGTTTAAATGTGTTTCTCTGCTAATTTGGCCACAGAAAGATGCTGTTAAGTAGTGTTCTTTAAACCGATGAGTGAATTTAGGGGCATGGGATCAAGTTTTCTATGCCCCATCCTCTAAGTAGTCTTTTTGAAATTACTAAGGAGAACATAGACCTTGTTGTGTCCAGACGGTTGTTGAATTATGAGCATTGTTTAATAGAAGATACAACCGATGGCAATTTAGAAGCATACGAAGTTAACATGAAACATCCAGGCTGCGATCCAAAATGGAACAGATGGATCTGAAATTGGTTAATGCTAGATCAAGGAAAGCTCAAGTATTTGTACTTATTAATGCTATCTAGGTTACCCCTAGTGATCACGATGCACCCATGCATGCCTTACTTTGCCTGTACTTTGCACTAAGCTAGCCTGATCCAAAGAACTACACAGACAGCAAAGGAGTTATCATACGATGCCTTTAACCATTTCCCTGTTGAGTAAAACTTTGACAGATCTGTCTCCAGCCATCCACATTCTAAAAGTTTTATTTGTGATGGCTTCTTTTTTTAAACTTATATTATTGGTCTATATTTTTTCACAAGTAGGGTTTCTTTATTTTCCCTTCTTGCAGTGTGGCCGTCTGCTACCATTTCAGCTTTAACTGCATCTTCGTGATCTTTTATTCTCACTTGTTCACTTACCCGTTGTTTTCACCTGTCTCTCTAAGTAATACTAAGCATACATCTTTCCATGCTTCAGTGTCCAGCTTCTTGCTCTGCTCTATCTTCTCAGTTTTTGCTCCCTGTCATGGCTCATGAGACACACGGTTCAAAACTTTCTTTTAGAGAAATGAAAGATATTGGATTTTCTCCAGTCCTCCTCTAACTCTTCACTTTAACCTTGATACTTTCTCTGATTTTTTTAAATTTTGATATAAACCAATGCATAACACTAGACCAAATAGATGCCTCCCCATACAATGTAATATATTATTATTTCTTCTTTTATTAAAAAAATAATATTAGTTTGTACTCACAGCAAAAACGTAATTCAGCTTTAGGCCTTACAGAATTGTGTTTGGGAGATTATGCAGCAATTGTTCTGATCCGTGAAATTAACTACTGAACACTAATCTTGATCAGATTTCGCACACTAAAAGCAGATCCAATTAAAAATTTAAATGCCTGAGAGTTTCACTTCTGATTTGTAAAGCTGGAGCTCACTCTTACCAACCCTGACTATGTTGCATTCCCCCAACACCGGCACTGAGAACAGTAATTTCCACGCAGAATCCTCTCTTTAATGTCTCTCTTTCTGGCAACATCAGTGTATTTGGAGGGACGGTCTCTCCCACTCCTACTCTGCTGTCATATTTTCAGTCAGCAACGCTGCCATGATGGTAGGTCTGTAAGTGACCTGGAAGCTCCCCTGGGATCAGATTGCTATTTAAGAATTGAGCCCTGACAGTTTGCTTGCCCTGCCAGGAACTTGCTTTTATCTATGGTAATTGCTTTCAGAGCTGGATAGCAAAGAGGCTCTTCTCTGAGATTCCCATGCTTCATCCTGGCTTGTGGCAGACTAGTTTCACAGCTGCTCCAGCCCATTTAGGAGTCATTTTTCTTTCACCTAGTGGATATAAATCTGCTGCATTCCGCCTACAATTGACTGTCCCTCTGCTTCGCTTTAGGACTTGTCCATTCAGCATTGCTTAATGATCCTGATCCTGCAGTCCCTTGGCGTTGACCATAAGTTGGGTGGGAGAGGGGTCAAGTTTGAGGCTGATTGATAGAAGCAGAAATGACTGCCCCTTTCAAGTCAAACTAGGGTGAGCAATTTCTGCTGGCTTGCTCAATCTAGGATGCAGCTGCAGTCCGTGCTATTTAAAAGCAAATGTTTACAGGAGAGAAACGGTTTTCACAAGGCAAACAATTTTCTCTGAGTCTAACAGATTTTCTAGTTATTGATCAGCACAGCTACTTTTCTGAAAGGGAGAGAACGAACTACGGGGGTGAGCAGCAAAGTAGCAGAATTTACACTGTATTAATTTGTATGATACCAACTGTATACTAGATGGTATTGCTTCCAGCCATATTACATAGCTGTAGAGATTTCAAGGCTGACTGCTGTCACTTCCAGGGGCTATCGCAGCAGCTGGGGATCGCTGGAGTGAGGGTGACCTGGATTTACCTTTTTCCTGCATAATTCCTCAGTTGCAAAATTTCTAACAGGGACAAGAATCCAGCTCAGAAAGTAAAAACGTTTCCCTTCTGCCTAGTGCACACCGTGCAGGAATTGATGTGGCCTTTGGGAAAGGAGAAAACTGACAGCTCTTCTAGAATAACCAACTGGAGATCAGGCAAACAAATAAAAGGGATTTTGTCATATTGAGTGTTCGTAGGAGAAGGACAGGACAAAGAAAAAAATATGTTTTCCACTTTGCCATTACAAGGAGCTCCTTTTATATCTATATATTTTTGCTCTTCAGTCAAGTGCCTGCTTTAGACATCATTTTGCATCGTTAATTCCCCTCATCCTGCAGGCTGTTGCATGTGGGAAGCCCTGTGCTCCCATGTGGAGCCTCACCATTTTTAATGGTGTGCTGTGTGGGCAAAGGCATTTCCCCCTGGAGAGAAACTTTCAGCGTGAGGTGCATTAGTCAGTCTTCCCTTGTTTGTGTTCATCTTCCAGGCAAAAAAAGGAAGATAAAAGGTAGCAAAGAACTGAAAGCCGCACATGCATCCTCATACACATGCACGCAAAAGTACACATGCACAAAAACAGGAGCAGGCATCAAAAGAAGCTATTTTTGTGTTGTCTAAATTATGAGCTGACAGTATCCACTTGTATCCTGAAACAGCATTCATCAATTGCAAAATCTCACAGGGAGAGATTTCTCATTTTCCCCATGTTTTGATTTCTGAGGATAGAGCTACAGTTATTTTATATGTACATTTTTATTTCTATTCATATTTGCTGTTGAACCTTAGTTTTACATCCAGATGAAGAAAGTCAAGGACAGTTCTCTTTCAGCTGAAAACATTCTTTCTTTAAAAATTTGGCTGCTCTGTTCTTTGATTTATTGCCTTGCTTATGTTGGACAACATACCAAGTCTCATGTCACAATATTCCTATTATGAACGGGAATGGTTTTTTCTCCTCTCTCAGTGATAGATAAATCAGAAGAGCTTGCATTTTAGGAGACAAAGCTACAGTTTGCTGTTCTGAATATTGTATTAATTATCTCAATCATGGCACCTGGGACACTGTACCTGCCTATTTAATTGCCTTGCAGAAGCTGTAACTCTGAGTTCCTATATTGTCATGCAGATTGTATAATCAGTTATTCCTGTGCAAAGAGGTGGGAAAATTGTCCTTTCTGAAATTCCTCCTGTTGTTTGTACCAGTGACAGCAATCATACATGGAAGCCCATGTTTGCAGAGAGATAATTTTCTGAGCAAAACAGATGGGACAAATTAATCAGCGCTAATAGGCACATTTTACAAATTTGGGGTATATTTTTGTTTCCCATTTGAAAAGCTATCAATTCAGAAACGTTAACTTGGTACGAATATTTAATATAATTGTCTGTAACATGGGTGCCAATTTGCTAGAGATATGCAGAGCCAGATCCAGCTACTTGTGTTCTATCAAATTGTGGCTTCCTCTGTTAATTAGGGAGAATACTTACAACTCAAAAATGATGTTACCTGCCAGAGTTTTGGACTCAGCCAGACTCAATGCTCAGTGTTTGATGTATAGCGATTTTCCAGACAGTGGCCCTTGAAACACTATCCAGATGATGAGGAGCCTGCTCATATCTTCCTTTCAGTCATATCACCTTCCTCAGGGACCCTGAGAAGTGGATGTCTCCTTTAGCAAGGACACCTTTACATTGATATTAAAATGTACCTGAGATTACTGGAAGACTTGATGTTTTGTGAAACAACAGGGCATTTGTTGCTAATTTGTCTAAGTTGCCTTAAATAGCTACTTTGTCTAAAAAAGAAGGTACTTGGAGACTGTCTGCTGCAGGGCCAGTAGAGCTCTATTGGTCTTTCTATTGGGAGTGCAGCAGAAGTAATACACAATAGGTCAGCTCCAAAACATGCCTGCACATAAAATAGAGTGGAGAGCAAACAGCCATAAAAAACCTGGAAAAAACGTTGTCATTGCCTGTATCTGAACCTGATGAACATTAAAAAAATGTGCTAATACTTAATAGAATGAAGACTGGGATATTATATTAAAAAAAGACCAAGCAACTGCTCTGAGCAAGCTAAATATCTCTATGACCAATATCATGAAAGCAGCCAATATTATGAAGCACCAAAGAAAAGTGTGAAAGTATCTGTAGGACTGTTTATACTCCTAGCCATGCTCCCACAGAAAGACCCTATTAAGTCAAGGTAAATTGTACCAACTGCCTTAAAGTGGTGCCTGTCTGTTCTAATTTTTTTGATACAGCAAGCTGAAGCTTAGTGTGATAGTGATTGTACTGACCTATTAAGGCTGAAACTGATAGGAAAATGTAATTGTCAACTACAGCTTTGTTATTGTGCTGCAACAGAAATATTCTTTACTTGCACCAGTCTTGCATGAAAGGGAGACAGCGATCTGCTCCTTTCGTTGTCCAATTAGGTAACACTGGTACATTTTGCTATAAGGATGCATTTTAAATGGTGTTTTTTTCAAAATGCATTTGGCAGCCTGAAGACACTACCAGAATAAATTAGTTATGCTTAGTGCTGCATTCAAACAGTACCTTTTTAAGTACTTTGAAAATAGAGTAACTCCACACTTTTAGTGGTTTATTGCAACTCACTACAACTTGTGTCATTCTGCTAGACTAGGTTGGTGACTTTTCCCTTCTTAATTTTTTTGTGTAAATTTAGTGTTTATGAGAGATGACAAATTAACAGCCCTAGAGACTTCCCTTTTTTTTTCCAGAGGACATTCAGAGTATCAGCAGTGCGAGTTCAGTGTTTGCTACACTGCCCTAACAATGTGACATTTAGTTGACCACCCAACCAAAGGAGAAGGTAGTTCAGACTGCTGCACTCTGGGTCTTTGCCTGGCCTCAAAAGGAGGCATCGCTGTGTGGCATTCAGAGCTAAAATTAGAGATTTGCTCTTGTCTGCCACGTCTTCCTTCATAACACGTCACTGACCGTTCCTCACACAGATTTTCCAGGTCGGTTGCTTGCTATGGGAAAGTGTTTTGCAAGGTTTGGGTAAAAGTGCTGAACGTTGATGGGTATGTAGACATGAGTTCAAAAAAGCAGTTAAACATGGTCCTGCAGAAGATGATGGACTACCTGCTTTAATTTAAGCACATACTTAAATGCTCTATTGATCTCATTCTCAAAGTCCATTATACTTATTTTACTAAGAACTCTCTCCTGATAACCACTTTTTCTTAATATTGAAAGTTGTTGTATAGTGATCAAATCCTCCTGTAACACTTTATAAAGTAATTTAAATCTAAGACACAACTTCTGTTTATGTACCAAAACATGCAGACATCTGAGGGTATGGGATATTTTCATGTGTGTTTGAGTGACTCAGAAGCTAGCGTCCTGACTGATAAGCAAATGTTGTTCCTAGTGCAGACAGGACTTCAGGTTCAAAGAGATATATTTTTTAAACCATGACATAGCAGGTGTCAAGCTTTGCTTGCTTCTTCCACTTAGAATTCAATTGTTTAAACTTTACACCTGAGTACTTGGACCATGAACAATTTATTTGAAGATGCCAGTCAAACACTCCCAGCAGTACAAATACTCCCAAATGCACCTGCGTTTGATTTTGCAGATACAGAAGAAAAACTGGTTTTCAGTGCAGTTGAAAACCCCCAAATTTTGTTTCTTAATTAAAACTTTGGGGCTTTCTTTTTACATATGTAGTAGAGGCTGGAAGAGGGGCAGCAGGAGGATTTTTCTGGCTTTTCTTTAAAGACCGGCAGAAGCATTTTTAAAACTACGGTTTCCGTGAAATACCCAGGAAGGAATTATGACATTATCATTAGACTCACAATACATTTTTCTCAGGATTTGAGAGTTAGATTCCCAGTCTAGTGGTACAATTTGCTCCTATACTTAGTTGACCTAATAAGAGCCATTTAAGGCTTACAGAGATATTTTTGGTACAGCAGTGTTAGTGAAGGCACTGCTAGCTCCTCTACCAGCTGACTTGTGAGTCAGTGAACACATGGGCCAAAGACAGGGAAGGGGCAAGGCAAAGCAGAGCTCAGAGCTCTGCTATTTAATCTTTCAGTATATAAGTGTTCCATCAGGAGAGACACCATTTTTCTCAAGCCATCAGTCTGTTCGTGTTGAGTCTTGGTGTACTGAAGCACCAGGGAATGTGTCTTCCCTCACTAGGAAACCAGATTGATGCAAACCTACAGAATATATCAGATCTACATAAAACAGCATAAAGTAATTGGTGCAGTTTAATGTGTTCATGGGAGCTTGCTCTGGTGTAGCTAACTTAAAGACAAGGTCTTAGGACTAGGCTGCTTGTAGTCCTACAGTTTTGAGGGTGTAAGCATGTGCTATAAAAGGTGGTAAGTATGTTTTATGCTATCCAAAAATTCCTGCTAATGGATTTGGGTAAAACATTCTCATCTTCAAGGCTTGGAGTACGGTTTAGTGTCAATGTGCACTGTTAAACAGCTCTTGGGTTTCATATTAGAGCAGTCTGTATTTTGCCATTAGGCATGTGATGCAAAAGCATGTAAATCAACTTGACATCTCACTGCAGGAAAGGTGCTTCATTTAGGTTAAACCCATGCCCCTAATGTCTCTCCATGACAGACTATTAAAAGAGGGATGTTTTCTGTAACCAGGGGAGTAAATAAAAGAAAATGGTCTCATTGTGATGTAAAAATGTAGACAGAATTGACTAATAGTAGCTAAAATACTAAATATCTCAAGAAACTTCCTCTCCTAAAAACAAATTGGTATTTTGGGTGTGAACAAGCTCATTCTAATGTGCTTTTTCATAACAAGTCTGTTTCCTCATCCCCTCAGAATACTCTCATTTTATATAACTTTGTATAAAAAATCTGCATTTCAGACGTCTGAGAATCAGTGGATGCTGACAAAGAGGATTTCCTAGATACCTTAGGCTGAAGGTTTAGTTCCTGCCCTCATAATAGACTGAACACAAACAGTGTTTACCTTTTCTAAATCTCTTGTCCTTGAATATGTTTATAATTTTTTACTTCATGTAATCTCTCCTCTTAAAGATACTTCAGCAGAAAAAAAAAGGAAAATACCTTTTATCACATGATTGTTTGAAGCAAGAAAGCTCCAGAATATCATCTTATATGCAAGATGCATTAAACATAATTAGTTTATATTTCTGAAGCCTTAGTCATCATGCTTCCAAGTACAACTTGTATTGAGGACATATTAAATAATTAGTGGCAATTACATGCTGAAATAATGCTATGTACACATTAACATGAGTCTGTTTAGGCCATAGACACACAGACTTTATAACTGCCGTCTGAACAAAGTTATAGTCAAAGTTATGGTTGATACTGGTTTGCAGATATTGAGATATTGTTCAGCAGCTGTAGTCCTTGAATAGGCTGAACATTTCCGAAACAAGATGAATATTCTGTAGTTACATTTTTTCAAAAAGGGAGTGCCCCTGATTTGCTAGGTTACTCAGATAAATGGCGTTTAGAGATTCATGAGTTTTTCAGAGTAATGTTTTCTCTTCATAAAATTTTGATTTTTTTTTAAAAATGAAAACTCTTTACTTTTCACACAAGACATAAAAACGTCAACATTTACAATTGACCACTTATAACAATTTCTACAAATGCAATTTTAAACTTGGAAAATAAACTGCAGAAGGTGAGATCAACATTACCTGTGTTACCTAGAACTTGGGTACTTAGTAAGTCTCACAGAATAATTGTCAACGGGAAAATAATTATCTGGCAGGAACAAGATATCTGTTCTTGGCTTGTTGCTGTTCAGTTGTCTTGCTAGTTATTTTTGAATCATCATGCTAAAATTTATAGACAGATAAAAAAATCACAAAGGGATAAACTATATATGCTATGCTTACCTGAAGAACATATTTTTTAAGTTCATCCCCATATGAAGATTTACATCTAGACTCAGAGAAAGTATTGATAAGGTGAGGGCGTGAGTCAGTAGTTCTAAAAATGACATAGAAATCACAGCAGATAATCAAAAGAAGCTGAGTCCCCAGTCTGATGCCATACGCAAGACAGCAGTGTAATTCCTGCATGCTTACACCTGCCAATATCAAAAAGAGGTAGGAAGATGGAATTACCTCAAAACTATAGTGACAGTGACTCAAGTCCTACTTCACCATTCCTTCCCATCCTTATCTCTTCACAAAGGATACTGAAAACCACAAAAAGGGCTCTGGGAAAAGTTTCAAAAAAGAGTTAAGGTCAGTAAAACATGAGAATAAAGAGAGACAAAAAGCTCAGTCCACTAATTTTCAAATATTGTTTATCAAGGATAAGGTTAAAAAATATGGTCTTTGTATATTAAGAAGAGGTAGCTGTTTGCATATGGCTCTTCACCTGAAAAGGTAGAAACACTGAACCTGAGCTAGACAAACTCAGATTAGAAATAATACCCTGTTGTTTAACAAGAAAGAGTAATTAATCACTGGAACAATTCATTTATGGAGAGAGCAAAGTATCCACATCTTGGTTTTAAATCAAAGGATGCATTTATACATGATCCACAGTCATTCAACCCAAACTTCTGACTGTGATGTTGAAATGTTGAAACAAAATTCTCTGCTCCATAAGGCTCATGCTTTTGGAGTCCATTAATTGCTTTTGGTTGTTCTGCTTCAGTGACAACACTCTATACTTCTCTAGTACTTTCTACTAACAGCTCTTAAATGTATCAGTGAGCCAGTGGATCTCTACAAGGCAGCAATGCATCTAGTGCTAGGTACTACATCAGGGCACAGGAAACCCAGGGTGCGTGTGTACGGTGAACTACTCATTTCATCCTTTTGTACCTTCTCTTCTCCTCCCACCTCCTTCCCATCCTGCTCAGTTAGATCGTTAGCTTTGATGACAAGAATACATAAAGTACAAACAAAACCAATTCAAAAGTTTCCAAACTTATTTTTTTTTTGTTTCTCTAGTATTAGAGGTTCATGTTTAGACACCAAAAAATGACCTGCAGATGTTTATGTTTCTGATAATCAAACCCAGGATATTTACATTTCCACATACCTGTTCTATCGGTCCAAGTCTGTAACGATTTTGCTGTCCTAAATATTGAGTTTCACCATGTTTGTTATTTTTTTATCTATCTATCTATCTATCTATCTATCTATCTATCTATCTATCTATATTTATGTACACACAGCCCCCTCTTTCCTCTTTTTATTCTGGCCTCTTAAATATTTCCTCAGTTTCTTCCCCTGTTGGCTTTCTCTGAGACCCCAGAGCCTCTGACAGCAGCTTGATGGACAATTACAAATCTGCTTAATATTGCTGGACAGAGGATATTTTCTTAAAAAAATAATATAGCCTCAAAAGGGCTAATTTTAAAATGAGGAAACCTGGTAAGAATTTAGGGAATTTTTCTGCCTCCTCTATGTTTAATATGATGGTACACATCACAGCTCATTTTTCTGTGTAATAAACACTGACTTTTGAAAGGACCCATAATTGAATATCCCTTAGTTTCTGTGCCTAAATTATCCAACTTGTACCTCCATCTATAACACCTAGATATTTGTTTCTCAGTGACACACATTAAAAGGCTTCAGACATGTTTGTTGCTTTACAATTGCATTTTTGAATGGTTCCCTCAGTAATAATTGTTCACATTGTTAATGTCTGTGAAGACCATATGACTTCTGGTACCACCACTGTGGAAAGTTCCAGTTGTAAAAGAGAATGAAATTTCATTGGTGACTTGAAAAAAATGCATGAAATATCTTAAAAACCCTTGTTTTCACCATGTGTCTGCATCAATGTGCCAGAAGGTATGCAGTTAGGTAGCAAGCTGTTGGCTATTAAAGATGGATTCATACAGTTTGCAATTTAACTTTTGTTAGAACTGAATTTGGAACACTTTTAGCTACAGTTTTGCTGATGTTCTTAATTGTGAAGGTAGCTATCTTGCTGTCAAGCTTTTTTTCACTTAGCTGTGAAAGGACATTTTTTTAACACCTTTTTAAGATTCTGAAAGTGCTCTTCAGCCACTAGTAATATTAAATAAGTCCAAATAGGAAACGTTTTTCAGCCTCCTTGGAAAAGTTTTCTTGATTGCCCATTCCACATGGGGATAAACCCTAGTATGTTCATCTGTTTTCAAACTGGACAAACGAGAAAATCAAATAGACTGGTCTTCATCCAGGACAGACATAAATGTTATGTCAATGGGGGCATGAAAGGGGAAGCTTATTCCTTGTGTCAGGTTTAAAAGGACAAGTCATATCATGCAAAATAAGGGGGGCACAGCCTATTCTTCCTTTACAATTCTGGTTCTGGTCTTGCTCACCTCAGAATGGCTGAAAACACATTATTTTGGACGCTCATCTGAGAGGAAAAGGCTAGGATGCAAATATTAGCTCTGAATCTCTTTTTTCTTTTTTTACCTTTTTTCCCCCAGCATAGTCATCTTTATTGAAGCACATCTATTTTTTGCGCAGACTTTTGGTTTTGAGTAGTTGACATATTTGTGACAGAAAGCTATCTTACCAGAAAAATTCCTACCAACTCCGATATTGATCTTTTAGAGGCTAGTAGCAGGACTCTAATTCTATCAGGAATTCCATCAGCAAATGTAAAAGTAGAAAGTTCAAGGCATATATTTTCAAATGTTTTCTCTAATTTGAGAAAGAGAATTCACATCACCCATCGCCTTTTGCCTTCCTTCTACAAATAAGCCAGATTTCTTTCTTCTTACTTGAAAATGTCATTATGCTTGTTCCTTCAGCTGCTCTAAGCCGGCAGAGCAAAACATTTCTATATTTTGTAAAAGAATATATAAACTTTGCTATCTGAATCTCTGCCTGGTTCTAAGTAATCTTTATATGTGATTAAGTATTGTAACTATTATTTTGTTGCATTAAGATAAGCTAACAACTTTTATATGTAAAAGGCCAGATGACTGTTTCTGTTTAAGCTTTCCCAACTGCAAATGTAGAGCACGAGAGCTAAGCTACAATTATTAGTATGACAGAAAAATGCATTACTGTGGTATCGTATTTGATGTGCAGGAGGGGTGACAGGATGGGTAGCACAGGTACGACGTAGGGATAGATATCCGAATGTTCACCACTGCATGTCTTCAGCTGTACACTCACCTTCTGAAATGGGAATATAAATTGTCATATAAACAGATTTATTATCTCTCAGAAACATTTATTTTTAATTCATGATTTCCTAGCATCCATTGCTCTAGATTCCTGCAGCTATAGTCTTGCAGTTTATAAAAACCCGCTCTGCTCAAAAACGTAACTCTAAAGAGAAAATTAATTGCTCTTCCAATCATCAAGACCGTTTTTTCCAGTAGAACAACTATTTTCCTTCCCCTTGCCCAGCCTTTTTTTGCCTTTTATGTTTGGTGCCTATTATCAGACCATGCCATTCTCAGCAATGAAAATTGAGTAAAAATTGCAATGCCATCAACTGGCTCACTAGCAAAATTTGGTGTCTAATATTGAAAAGTTTGACCCCATTCAGCTAAGGGATTCATGGCTGAAACATGGAAAATGGTATATGTGACGAGTAGGAAATTGGAAGAAACAGTCAGTTACGAGAGAAGAGGAAGAAATAATGACATTTTAAACTTGTTTTCTTCTGAAGCTAAATTGTGTGGCATCTGTGTGCGTGTACTTGTAAACAAATGGCTGCATATTGCCCTATGTGGCTATAACTGCTCTGTCCGCTAGATCTGCCTGCCAGTTCTTGTCACTGTATTTCTGATGTTGTAAAGAGGTTGAAAGTCTTAACAGGGTTTTTCAGAGAAAAGTGGAGGAATTTGCACCAGACCTTTGTGTTAAGAGGTTGAGAGAGTCCTGACTTGGTGCGGTGAGATATCTTAATGGAGAAAGGGTCACAACCAAAAGTTGTGCTCTGAGTATACTCCGGAGTCTCTCTGTCCCTGCGCTGGCAGGATTGCTCACAGTTTTCCCCGGACTCCCAAGACAGAGCACTGTAGTGGCCTTTCTGGCAAGGCTTTGGGATGCCATTTTCCCTGACAGGTTGTGTGTAATTTGCCCAATGACTCGGTGCCTGTCTACCTGCGCTAGAGCTGGGTGCTTTCTGGTTTTGGTTGGCTTTTTAAACAAAATACAAAACATAGCTTTATCACAAGGCTTCCTGGGAACAATTTATTTACAAAATAAAAATGATTTTTTTAAATAAATGATTTAAATAGTTTTGTTTTGAAAATTTTTGAGGCTTCAGATTTTCAACAAAACTGTTTATAGGGTAAAATAGTGGGGGTTATTTCTTAAAGATATGTTATGACAAATAATTGGAATTTTTAACCAGCTCCAGCATACACCTCTATGGATTAAATAACTTTCCTAGAAGGCTTCACTATGCTTTTTTACTCTGATCTGGTCTATCTACTCATTCAGAGTATTCTCAGAAACGATGCTGTACATTCAAATGAACCCGTCATAATTTCAGTGAATACCAAAGCAATTAATAATGATTAAACACTTACATTAAATGTCATTCTCTGTATTTCAGTTAGAAAAGAATTTCTGGCATCTATTTTTATTTGAAGAGAGTCACATTGCCCACAGAAAATTTCAAGTGCGTACTCAAAAGTTTAGCAATTAGCATAGATCAGAAGGCCAGGAAGAGAACAGACAGCGAGAACCGGTTTGGAGTTTTGGTTATTTCACGGGAGGCATGTGCCTTCTCAAGCTGTTTCTTTCCTGGAATCAAGATGAGAATCAATATGCAAAAATAATTATTTCCAGCTTTTTTTGAAGAAGAGAAGAGATGGGAGAGGTTTCTTTGTTGCTGTTGTCACATTTGGTTATGAAAACCCGGAGTGGAAGTAGGCGTGCATCCACTTTTCTCAGGTCTTTCGGCTGTCCTGAGGTGTTAAAAAAGGTTTTTTCTGTTTAGTTTGTCACAGTGGGCCCTTCAGCTGTCACTTCTGAACCAGACTGCAGGGCTAATGGAGGCCCCCTTGCCTGGTTTCCTTTGTGACCACACATATTTTTATATACACAGACACTAATAGTGGGGGGGGAAATGGAGACAATCGGAGCAGTTTCATATATCTCTGGTCATATAAAATACAATAAGCCTTGTAGTGGGGTTGAAAAGAAGGTGAGGATATAAACATCCTCTAGGGACAGTTTGTCATTGATTTATGACAAAATCTTCTTCAAAAATCAAATTGAAATGGTTTCCATTTTGTGTTTTGCAGGCCCCACCATAATAGCAGCCTCGTCACCTTTCAAAGGACGAAGGGTAAAAAGAGTGGTAAGTTCAATGCTTGTACAGCGGTTCAATATATCTAACCATGAGACTATTGAAATTATTCCCCTTTTCTGGCATGATTGTGGACTAGATGACATGCAATTGCTGAACTTGTAATAAGATTAAGCAGTTCTGATAAAAGTAAATTATTTATCACTCACTGTTTCTTTTATAGGCTTGATGGTGTTTACAACTATATCGCCCAGCATCTTTCACTACACAGGATAGTCTGCTGCGCTAAAGAGGAAGAAAATACAGGACCTGACAGGGTACGGAGTGGATGGGCAAACGGATAGCACAACTTCATCTTGGTCACTTCTTGCGTGGTGGCCTTTATGAAGGAAGAAACAGACTTTTCCCCCCCTTTTTTCTCAGGGTATAGCAAAGTGACATTAATCTGCCATGATTGAGATGTCCGTTTGGTTAGCAGGCACAAAACAACCTTAAGTAAAAGGGCAGAGCAGCTTGAGAAATGTTGGTTGTTAGTCTTCAGTAACAACCCGATGGAGGAGCCCTGAAGTGGTTCAAATCACAGACTGCCTGCTAAGTGGTCTTTGGGGAGGCTGTTCTGCATCTAATCCCGCCGAGAGAAATATGAACGGGAGTAGACTGGAGATCAATGTAGGTGCCTTGCTCGGGATATTAACTACCCCACCTTCACTTCTGACTCCTGCTGCATGACAACTCTATCCCCAGAGGGGCAGAGGATTCTGCTGGGGTCTGTAGCAAAGTCTGTGAAAGCAGGAGAATTGACATTTTGCTGATTATCTCGGCTGCTTTGACATCTCACAGGCAGTACAAATGATCACTTATGTAAAGGTTATTTGAATAAAGGTAACATCCCTTGGTGTGACTTAGCTGTGAAAGCGTTCCAGTTCCCTTTAGGTGTCCCTCTGAGATTTCTAGTCTCCTAAAATGTGCATGTATTTCTAATTTGCCTGTAGGCTAAGAAAAAGCTGGAATCTAAAGTCTGCAGAGCTTGTCTGAACTGGCAGAATACAGTGAAACTGAGGCTTATTAAAAAAAGCTCTTCCGGGGCTACAAACAAGACATGAAAAAAAAAAAAATTGAGACATTTCTGTCTCAGGGAGCTCCTTTTACTAAAAGCATCAAAGCAAGGGTGGGAGCAGCCGAGGAGCAGCTGGGATGGATGTTGCTGCCCACAGAGTTACTGGGAAAGCGAGGGATTTGCTCTGCAGTGGGGAGTGTTTCTGCACAGCCCGAGGGGTGTCATCTCCTCAGCGGCATGGGGAGAGCTCCTCCAGCGGCATAGGGATGGAGTCTTCCCTTCCTGGGAGCGTGGGATTTGAAAGCAGAAGTCACACAGATTGAGCTCTCATTTAGCTTCTAAGTCTTTGCGAGACCTTGGATCATGTTGTCCTGGTTTGAGGTAAAATAGGACCAATTTCTGTTCATTAACTTTACTTTTTAGTTAGGCCTCTTCTAACTACTGAAATTAACAGCATGTTGTGCAGAAACTGTTCACTCTCAGAGTGATAAGACCCATGTTTATAGTTGATGCCAAGGAACAGTGTGCAGAGAGGCTCTTGCTTGTCCTTATTGCTATAACACCCAAGGGCAGCCAACTTTGTTATTTGCCCCGTTGGAGGGTCGGAAGCGGAAAAGCGTAGAGGGGTCACACCTGCGGGGAGGAGCGGACAGGACAGGTGACCCCAAACTGACCAACAGGGTATTCCATCCCATCTGCCTCATGCTCAGGATAAAAGCTGAGGGATCAAAGGGTCAGCCCTCTTTCTTCAATGGCCAGTGTCTGAGGAGGACTCTGTCTCTACATCTGCCTTTGATCCCAATCCTGAATCCAGATCCGGAATCCAGTTCCTGTCCATCACTGAGTTCAGTCTGGGACTTCCCCAGTGCCTGTTGGTGACATGATCGTCATCCTGGGAGATTGATATGTTTTTTTATATATTTCACTATTTTCTTTTTATTATTTTATTATTAATATTTCATTAAAGTAGTTTAGTTCCTTCTAAACTCGTAAGTCTCTTTCACTCACTCCTTCCTCTCCTTGGAGAGAGAGGTGGGGGAGAGCATCTTTCATTCATTTTCATTGACCAATCTGCCCCAAAACCACAACACATGTTTATAGGGTTTTCTCAGAAGCTCCCCTTAGGGGTAGAGCTGTTGGGGAGGGAGAGATGTGCTGGTTTGTTTTGGTTTTTAAACCAACATTGAACATTTCTAGATGAAACTATCCAACTTGTGGAGTTGAGGATTTAAGAAGCACCATCAAATATTGCAAAGGGCTCATGGTGTTTCAACAGCAAAACTGTATATTACATGTGGCCTGGACACTCATTCTCCACCGCTCCTGTTGCAGGGCAGCCTGGAGTGGTGGTATGGCAGAGACACTTCCACAGAATCCCTCTAGAAAGGGGAAAGCCCATGTCCTGATGCCCTAAACTAAACCTGCTGTCAGAGCTATTCTGGAGATTTGTGCAATTAGACCCTGCATCTGCATGCCCATATAGGCATTTTCGTCATTAACTGTATAGTTAACTATATCTAATTAGTGTACACAGATGTATCTGAAACATGCAAAAATCTGTCATGGAAAATTGCAAGCATAATTTTAGATACTGCTTTCCTTAATGTCTGAAAAATTCTCAGATACTTTATTGCACTGAGAGATACTGTTAGATCAGAAGCCAAAATGAAGTTACCCTAGGTTCGTGAAAATGGTATGCATCTGTAGGCGAATAAGACATTCAGTTTCTCTAAGTACTTGTCCTGAGCTCTGAATTAATCTGATGCAAAATCATTTTGAAAAGATCAAACCTAGGATTCATCCCAGTAGTACTATGTTGTGCCATAATGTGGGAACTGTGGTCAGCAGCATTTGAAACTCCCCAGTGTCTCAGAAACTCCCTTAGTTACTTTCCTGTGATCAACTGGAGCTACGTGAAAAAGGCCCTGGCCACTTTATTTGCAGAAATGTGCTGACTACCTTTGTAATTATGCTTTGGTCATACTTCCAGGCTCAAGAGGGGTCCTGTACATCATGCAAATGTGGGTTCATGTGTTGATTTACAAAATAGCCAATGAACTGGTATCACACTAAAATCCTATGAGGGTCACATGGTAGTTATGTGGACAGGTTTCTTATTGCTCCTTTCAAAAGAGTTTCTGCTGTGACACCAGGGTCTCACCAAATATGCTGAAAAAAAGCTCACATGTGTACATTCTGTGCAATGTAGCTCAAAAGCTTTGTACCTGAGTAGGAATATTCCTTAGGAGGCTTTTCTTATTAGAACATGGACCAGAAATCCTGATCTACCTTAAAAACAATAAAACTCTTCTGTGGCACAGAGAAATTTTCATGGCTCTGGAAGTGGTGGCAAGGTTTCCATCAGAAAGGCACAAAACTTCAATCACCTTTCACAAGAGAAGATCTACACTTTCTACTGACACTGAAAAGCTATAATACATTTGAGTGTGGGGAAGAGAACTGGTGATTTTTTCTGTGTATTTTGGTTGTAAAGTTTTGCTAGAGCTCTTTTTTAAAATGAAAATGCTGTACCATAAGTACATTAAGAACATGAACTGATGCCAAGCTATAGCAGACATCTGGAATTGCCTGTTGGATTCATAATTGCAGTAAATTAGTGTATGATGATTTTTATAAGAAATTATGAAATGCCAAGTTAATTATTAATTATTGGACACTTGTTATACAGTATTGCCTGTCAGTGAGTGACTCCATCTGGTCTGAAACTATTGCAAATACTCTAAAGCAGGACTGTTTAAAAGAGTAGGAAGGACTTCATAACATGCAAAGTAAAAAGATGACAAAATAGAAAAGAACAACTATTTCCAACTTTTGATTTCATTTGCTTGGTGCTTAGGTTCAGTGAAATTCTTATTAGACTCTGAAGAGTCCTGTAAGGGACAATCCCTCCACGTAGAGCTGATTGCATTGCAGTCTGCCTGCTAACGCATGGTGTCACTGACATGTAGGTCCATCTGCTGTCCAAGACAAGTGGACTAGCAGTGAGAGAAGAAATTATTTCTCTCTTGTAATTGTCATTAGCAGACTTTTGTTAGACTTTCTGTATTGAGGAAAGTAATCATTGCTAACACAGTGAGGAATACTGATTGAGCAGTACAAGGTGAAGTGAGCTTGATGCTGCTGTGCTCAGGAAGCTCAAACTGGAGTAGCTGTCTTCACTAGGGTCATTCTAGGCAGCAAAGAGTGCTGCTGAAGTCACATTTAATGACCCTGCTTTGGCAGACTTTTTATAGGAGCTTGCCATGGTGATCAGATTTGTTTCTAAGTGTCCTCAAAATAAGTGCGATTGATCAACCCTTGCCTTGCTTTCTTACTTTTTATCATATTTCACCATTTGCTCTCCAATGAGAGCAGGAGGTTTCCTTTGCTGGATGTGTTGGTTGACCTCCCATATGCCAGCCTCGTTTCCTGCTAAAAAGGTATTTCAAATGTAAAGTTGCAATTTAATTGCTCAAAGGCATTTGTGCATGCCTAGTGATAGCAGTGTGACACGAGAAACAAGGGACTTCGCTGATGTGACTGTTTGTCACTGTAATCCCACCATTCAAGTGGGATGTGATCAGCTGGCCCAGCTTCACACAAGCGTTGCTCATATCCAAAGCCATGAGGATTCCCAGGTTCTGGTTCTAAATATTTTTCTTCCCAGTTTGAAGAACAGGACTCCAGGTCTGAGTTGGATCTCTCAAACATCACTGAGTCAGTGTGGATTATTCCTCTGCCTTTTGGGTTTCATCGTGATCTGTTTTTGATGATACACTTGCAGCTTCCCCTTAGAAAGGATTTTACTTCAGTTACCCAGCTGCTATCGACAGCCAGCTAATCACAACCATTTGAAATCTTTGGTCCAGGAGCTCCACTGGTGTTATTTCAGTTGACATGTACTGATTTCCTGAAGGCAGCTGAGGATGTGGCAAGATATACAGACCTGTCTTGCAACCTCTCTTACCTATGGACTGTTTGAATGATCAGTTTCTACTAAGAGGCCAGTTATTTTCTTCTTGTGGACCACAGAAAATTTTTAGGTCCTTCTCCTCCCTTGTTTGTTTTTCCCTCTTCCTTCTTAAGCATCAGTGGCTTTGGGTTTTTTCCTTTTTGTTTGTGTGTGATCTGTTTTCTGAATCTTCCTCTTAATTCCCCATTTGACTCATTTCTCTGTGCTTCCTGCAAAAAGCATTTTGTTTTTATTTCTAGGCAACATCTGACCATCTCTTCTGTCCTTCCTGCTCGTCACCATACTCCCTGCCAGAGAGAAACGAATGTCTCGCTTGCTAATGCATTTTCCACATTCTGCTGTCCAGAAATCAAGGGTTAATTCTCATTCAAACTTCAGTCACAGGCAACCCTAAAGAGGGATTTTCACACTCGCCACAGTATCCTTCCTCCATTAAAACTCTTTTTCAAATAAAACGATGTGGTTTAGGGCCTGACCTTGCCCAGGTGATTTTCTGGATTACACCCCAGACGTGCTTTTATTTTCCACTGAACAAACCAAATCACTTTCTTGCTGGCCTCCACCTGTCTCAGAACCAAATCACAGTAATTAGCAGGTAAGACTAATATTCTGCAACTCAGTTGCCACTGGACTGCAGGACCTCCTCAGCGCTTAGCTGCTTTTTTCCCTTCCTTCGGGTAGAGCTGCTGGTAGTAATCACCTCATCTATCAATTACAGTGGGTGTCTTCTCAACAAGGGCTGAGACTCTGCAGACTCTGTCACTGTGAATAGTCACACTCACACCAAGGGCAGGTATTTCTGGTGTTTTATGAAAGTAACGGGTGCAGAAATTTGGTATGGAGCATTTCCACCAGCAAAGGAATGACAGAGAGAGGAAGAACGAAATGGGGAAACACGTGTAGTGTGCAGGGAAAGAGCAAGTTTCCTCAATGCCTTTTGGGGTCACTTCCAACAACCCAGGCCCTTGCCCAGGACAAGCCATCCACTTGCAGTTTTCTACATGTAGTCTCTGATGCCACAAACTGATCAGGAAGCCGGATACAACTAAACACAGTGCATTTGGATGTGTACGGCCAATTTAACTACACTCAGTGAAACAGGTCGTCCATACGCCAGAAGCACAAATTATTCTATTGCTGGTGGTTTTCTGGCAAGAGGGCTAATATTTGTTTAGTGTTTTGGTTGCACGTGACTATCTCAGCTCTCCTGAGCGCCTGTGGTCACCTTTACCCTCACAGGAGATACGAGCTCACGGTCCCTAAGAAACCCCTCAGTTCAACTTGTGGCTTGAAGGTAAGATGACAGATTCCAGGGAAAGATCCAGACTTTCAGCAGATGCAGCTACTGAGTAATATCTATTCTAGAGTCTATCATGCACGAATCCTGGCTTTCTGCTAGAAGTAACTGTCTGTTTTTATGTATATATTTTTTATTTGAATCCTTGGCATCCAGGGACTGACTGGATTCTGTCATATTCCAGAAAGCGAGCAGCAAAGGCAGAATTTAGCAGTTTTATCTCAACTAACAAACCACGCTTTTGTTGATTTATTGTTTATTTTACTTCTGCGTTAAAATGTGGTGCTTAAGAACTGTATTTTAATTGCAAATGAAAGAAACATAGTCGTCTTGCTTCCGTGGGACGAACGCCTGCCTTCCAAGAATGCCTGAGAAGAGAAGGCTCTTTTGCCTTTCTCCTCAGAAACCCTGGGGAAGATCGGGAGCATGGAGGAGCTCAGTGGTGGCCGGGGCAAACGTGCTGCTCCATGGGGCGGCGAGCGTGCTGACTCAGCCGGCGCGGAGGCTGCCTGGCACAGGCGCCGTGGCTGCGTGGGTGGGCAGAGAGGAGGCTGGGAGAGCACCGCGCTGCGTGGGATCCAGCGACAGTTCCTCTGAGAACGGGAGGCGTCAAGGAGCCATTAAATGTGGGCTCAGGGATGCTGTCCTGAGTACATGGTTTCTCAGTAACCTGTTTTCCCTTCCAGGTGCTCCTGCTCTCTAAACTCTGCATTTGTTGCCATAGTGAGAGGACCCAGCTCAGACAGCAAATGCTTGCTTTTATGTGACAGAGGTCCAAATGAAAATAAGGGCAGAACAGTCCTGCATAGTCCTACAGAGAATCCTTCTCAGCCTTCAGTATTTGTCTCTCACCCAGTGAAAATTCACGCTCTTGGAGAGAAATGTGCTCAGGACGGCACACTGCAACCTGCCCTGAGGAGCTGCACTCAGGACTGGAGTGGCTGGGACATGCCAAAGAGGCAGGAAATGCAAAAAGAAGATGCAGAAATGCAGAAAGAGTAGTTAATTTGTTTCCTGGCTGAGAAGGGTAAATGGTGTGAGAAGGAAGAGAAGAGGAACATATCTCTACTGCCCACAGTAGCATGTTACGACCTTTCCAAGCCAGAGGAGAGCAATCCCATGGCCAGGAAAGAAGGACAGACTTGTCCCAGGACTTGAGCTAGCAGTGCTGTGTATGTGGACCTCCAGAGTGCTCTAACATACAGCTGCTCTGTGGTGCATTTGTATCCTAGGGGTCTAAAAAAGGCTTTTCTTTGATGCGTGTGCCCTGCAAGTCAGTAACTAGGCTTTCCTCCCTACCAAGATCTTTCTACTAGCTTTTAATCCAAATACCAGCTGATGTACATGCTATCACTTGTCTAGCTATCTCTTTCTCTAGATTTATGCCTGGAAAGACTCAGAGGAAGGTTTTGCTCACCTCTGTTAGATGACCATCCCCATTTGTGACAGTGCTATGAAGGGAAGCCCTTCAAGCAGGCTGAACAAGTGTGCTAGTAAGATGAAACTCAGTCAAATATCTCCTAAAAAGAAAGACAAACATCCAGGTACAGGAGGCATTGATCATGCTGTCTGTGTGATCAATGGGACTTTTGCCAATGACTCCAATGGGAATGAATTGGCAGGAAAGCGAATGGGAAATATTTGTAAAGAAGTGCATCAGCTTTGCATTCGTAGAAGAAAAAGCAGCTACATTAGCAACTGTTCCATTAGGAGGTGCTCAGGGAAATCGAGATTCATTGCTTCTATCTTCCAGGCATTAACTGTACATTTTTACTCTAACTCCTGATTAGAATATTTAATTGGACTAAGCCCCATTTTTTTCCTACTGTATGCAATGTAATAGGCTCAAGCACGAAGTTAAGTTTAAAAGAAATGAGAAAAGTCTCATACAGTAGGGTGTATGAGGATGTCCTTTCTTCAGAGACTGACTGAGACACCAGGAGTCGCTCCCCCTGGGAGCACTGACCTGTACCATGGGCAGACCAAGAAGTGACACTGTTGTCAGTGTCTCCAGCTAGACACACAGGGAGGTCACCTTTAAACATGACCTTCACTACTGTGTATACAGTAGATGAGGGGCATCAATCCTCAGCCATCTCACTCAACCACATCTTTGCCATTACCCAGTTTGCAAAAGCAGAAGACTTATCAAACACAATTTACCAGAACATAAGATACTGTGTTAGATTTGAGCTTTCTGGATCAACATAACCCCATACCTGAAAGACAGTTTTCCTGATGAAATACAAGCATGTTCCATGACTCTACTAATCAGCTAAGTTTCCATATGGAATGTGATTCTCTTCATTAACCAGATTTGTTCCTTCATATCAGTTCTCTAAAATACCAACTTGTAAGGCTTTGACAAACTACTAATTCTTGCTTTCCAACAGTCACTTATGAAAAACTGTGTTTTTGAAAATATTGCCTTTCTGTGAGCAATCTCAGCCTTTTGCAGTAATAATATCCCAAAGTACTTCTGGAGACAAATGTTTATCCTTTATTACCGAAGCAAATGCTCCTTTTAGTAGTCAATGGACAGTTACTTACATGGCATCCTTCTTTATCAGCAACATGGAAAAATAAAGCAATACTAAAATATGGTTGCAGCAAAGATGTCTTCGAATAGGCTATTTCCCCCTCTTTCATGTAAACAGCGTATTTGTGTTTTTTATATGACATACATTCTGAATATAGAAAAGGGAATCCCTCGGTAAAACTTGCATTCTCTACTAACAAATGGCTTAATGTTAGTAAGTAGGCAATATTACTAGCTTGCAGCTTTTCTGATTATGTATGACATCATCCTAAAAAGTGAGAGCATTGTTGCACCAGAAAATAGTGTAGAGCAACAAATCATAATATCATCAAGCACTGGGTGACCAGAGAACTAAAATAGAAAATTGGGTAAAATGTAATTGCGCTTAAGGGAGAGTAACACCATCTTTTGAGGTAAACTGGGAATTCCTTGGTCTGAAATGAAAAAGGAGAAGAAAACCAGGGTGTGTTACTCAATGACAGAGTGGCTGTAAGCAATAATTATCATGCAATTATGAAAAACTCAAATTTGATACTAATGTAGCATACAAGGCATTTTCAGAAAAAAAAGAGGAAAGCATAAACGTCATCATACAGTATAGATTATTGGAAATAGCTCTGGCTATCTCTGTGCTAGAAAGATGAATTCAAATTAGAATCGGTGCAGGGAGCGAGGATGACCAGAGGAATGGCAATTAAAACATTTGGTTGGTAGAGCTTAGCAGGCTGCTGGGTGGAACCTGGGAGAACAGGTGATTGTGCTCTATAAATGCATAAAGGACATATGTAGTCAGAATATAGAAGAGCCATTTAAATAAGAATCAAATAAGCACTGAACAAATAAATATATATTCTAAGATGGAAATTAGCAAAAAAGCATTTCTAATTGTTGAAGTGGTGAGATTCTGGAACAGCCTCATCAAAGAGGTAGTTTCAGCAGTCAGAATTTGATGAGTTTATGAGAAGTGGTATATAGTACGACTGTCTGGAGTTGCAGAATAAAGGACCCAAGAGTTTCCTTCCTGTCCCGGATCTTAACACTGTGTTTCCTCACTTTCCCATACAAGCCAGTGAAGAGGAGACAATAAAGACTTGCAAATGGACAGGAACCTCAAACCAACAGTCCAGTTCTACTCAACACTCATCCAAGTTTTCGCAAGATGAATAGCCATGGCCAAATGACCATGTTCATGGCCATTGCAATGGCTTTTCTTCAGAAAGCGTATAAAGAGTCACTGTCTGACACCAGGGAGTAAACTGTGTGAATCACTGTCTTCCAGTTAAATGTCATCATTGCTGCAGTATCTCAGACAGCCACTTATGGTAGGTATCCTTGGTTGGGGCTCAGCAGCAGAAGCCTGTGCAGCAAAAATAGACACAGGGTCCTCCCTCTGTTATACACACCAAACTGCTACAAATGCAACATTCAGTTGCTAATGTGACAAATGACAAATTCAAACTGTGGTTAACTGATTCGAGCCTATGCTGGAAAGTTTCTCATCAAGGCAGGAAGTTTCCTCTCTGCAACAATTTCTGTTGCAGAAGAGTCTAAGCAGTAAAGGTCTGGGACAAAAGTAATAGTAATAGAAAATTACTGTTTTCTGGTAAAATACTCTACATTTGTGTTGTTGACTCTCCTGCCACCTCTCTGAATAATCATTCCCTGCCTTAAAACAGGTATTTTTTTTCCTTCTTGTGTCACATGAAAAGTAGTATTTCTTGTCTCGCACCACAGATTTTCAATTCTGATTAAGCTTCAACCACTATTTTGTGTCAAGAATTGTACTTTCTCAGAACAAAGCATTTTTTACTATACGCTGTAACTGTATTTTGCATGACTGAGTGGCAAAATGCTGCCATTCACTCTCAGCATTCAGCTATGCATGATGTGTGGGGGAAAAGCACTGAATTAAAATGACAGAACAGTCCTCAGCCTCTGAATATTATACTAAGCATGCTTTGGCATCTTATATTTAGGGTGAGCTATGTTACGCTCATTTCCTCTTGATGCAATTTAGTTAATAGCAAAATTCAGTCACAAAACCACTTGTAAATAAACACCTTGTTACAGATTACAGCGTTCTCCATCCGCATGGCTCTTTGGCTCAGTCTATCAGCCAATAAAATCTGCCAATATTGTATATTAACTTCTGTCATGTTCGAGTGTTTTTATACATCGATGGAGTAGCTTGTAATTTCACCATATAGGCTACCTACTTCTGGATATGCAGCACATATCAGATAAATAAGCTGTCCAAAGAAGATGTTTGTATTGGATGTTCACTGTTGGTTTCTTCCCATACTGCCCTCAGATGCAGAAGCTGCCCTGGGAGATGAATGTGCCAGGATAAGTTATCTGGGGCTCATAAAATCTTTTTTAGAAGATTGAAATAAAGTCAGTGCTTGCAGAAGACAAATCAATTGTGACATTTCTGAATAGAGTGCGATGCATTTAATTAGCACAAGACATACTGGCAAATGCTGAATTACCCAATAAATCACTGAATGCTGGAACCCATAGCGAGCCGGGAATCAGCTGTCTTTTGAGATGTACAGCAAGTGATAATAGGAAGATCTGGCCATTTGTCCTCCATTTTCTGCTAAATTTCTTCCATTTTGACATTTGCATGCCAGACCATTTTAATTATTTTAAAGTATCAAAGAATTTTTCCAGCCTAATCTGAGAAATCTGTGCTGCTATCTGTATCTGCTGAAGACTGAAATACATTATCTTGTGATATGCTACAGTTTTGCTCTTCACTCCAAGGCAGATGATGGAAGTTTAGCCTCAAGGAATGAAAGTACTTATGAGTAAAACGTACAAGGCTGCTCCCAAGGGCAAGCGTGGTAGGACCGGGCCCTGTAGCAACCACTGACATTGGCATCGATGTCTTGGGGCCTCCCTGTGCGATGAGCAGAGGGGGCTTCAGGCTTGTTGCAGCTGGCGAAAGGGGAGCGGATGAGAGGCTGAGCTCCGAGGTATAAATGCGCGCCCTTGCTTGAGGTTCCTGGCCACCAGCTCTCGTTCCATGAAGAGGTCAGGGCTGAAAGCAGCAGCAGGGCTATGGCCACGTCTGGATGCATGTAGGCAGAAGTGCCGTCTTTAATGTGCAATCCCTGTACATTCGCTATGCCCTCGCAGCACTGCCGATACTCCGGGTGTGTGGCAGGACTAATTGGGTAGCTGTTCAACAAAACTTTTATTAATGTGTAAGAAATCTGTCCAAATGTTTACAGTGCTCTCACCAGCTAGGCATCTGAACACGTCCTTTTCACCTCACTTCCCTGTGCTTCACTTCAAAACATTACAAAGAATTCAGTGGCTAGGTGTAATTTTCCAGAGACGGGGCACCTAAGGTACTTAAGAAACAAACAAACAAACAAAACCCAAAGAAATATGTGAGATTCTAAGGTATATATGTACTTTTTGAATATTTTGCATTTAGTATATTTGTATGTACATCATATTCTTCTTTGCTTGTTGCTATACCGCTTAATCACAGCTTAAAAATACATTTGTTTAATGGGAAGTGATTTTACTGTTTTGAAAAACTTAGCCTCAGGCTAGACTGAGCTATCTTTAGGAATAAGATACAAAAGACATACACAACTGTACTGCTAATTTTGTGCCTACAGTGATAGAAAACTGCATTTGCAACTACGGCTATGGAATAAAAATTTTGCGCTCATTAGAAGGTCTGTGATTTTTAGAATTTGGCATTTAATGATATTCCACCATGCAGGGATGGCCTACAGTCTCTGCCCAGCATCCTCCATTAGGCAAAAGACCAGAACATGGCCTCTTCTCAAGAAGAAATCCAATTGCTTTGGGTGTTGCCAGTATTTGATATTTATTTAAATATGTGTTTATCACTAGTATAAAAATAAATATAAATTTAGTTTCAGTACATAGGCCTAATTTCTCTATTTCTTCTGGCTGAATATGTTCACTGTAACATTGACGTAAAATATTTTGTAACCCATGCTTCTTCTGTAGAGAGCTTATTCTCTTGTCAGTTTTACATAGTCCCATGTTTGTTTTCAACCTAGTAGTTATCGCTGCCCTGTGTCAGGTGGTCTAAGCCACTCTACCACTCTTACAAATAAGAGGTACAACTCAGGTGATGCTTTTGTCTTCTTCTTGTTACTCACAACTCCTTGTCGTCAGGGAATCAGCAGAGTGTTCATTGGTGCTTGTTGAGATTGGCCACAAGTAGAATTGGAAAAAAATAGACTGAAGGGCTTCTAATTTTTGTTTCTGTCCTGTTCATATAACATCAGCAGCCTCCAGGTTTTGAAACTGAATTTAATTTTAGATGCATAAGAGTAATTAGTTTTTTAAATGGTTGTTGTAGACAATGGTAATTAGCAGATATATACAATCATTCATATTTGCAGAAAATTGCAGCAGAGGAAATTAGGAGCCTTTAAAATCATACACTAGTAATTTAAAAATAAGAAAACCAAGAGTAAAGCAGCACTCTGATAGATGGGCAAAGGATGAGAGAGGCAAAATCCTCCTATACCCTCTGTACCTTCTTGTGCCTAACCCTACAGAAGGCTGAGTTCCCTCAACCCCCAGGTGCTGCAAGGCTTCCTCTTGCCATAAATTTCACTAGTTCTCCTAAGTGTTATAGTCTTTTAAGGCAATGAAGCACATTGATTACTCAATTAGCCATTAAGCAATACACTGCCTTCCCTTTTCTGTGATGAGTGGGTGGCATCTCTGCTTTGCCCGTTTATGAAGTGTAGTAAGGCCACAGAGTTGGAAACAGATGTGATTTGTATTCCTCTGGTTCTCTGTGTCTTTTCCTAAGTTCAGAGCAGGAGAACAGTGAAACAAAGAAAGTAGTCCTTTGTATTATCCATAAAGATGATTATATCATCACTTCCTGAGGTATTGAGCAGGACTGCTTTTATCACAACACAGTCCTCCACCAAAGGCCAAGGATCTAGAAACTCATTACTGTACTCTTGCTCTTAGTGTGCTTACAAAACTTTGTTTTCTACAAACAAATGGTTACACATTCTTTAACTTCTTAATGTGGAAGGCCATGTGAATTAACATAAGTAAACTAAGTTGATATATATAAAATATTAACGGAGGGATTTCCAGCTTGGGCTTTTGCTCAGGTTGGGGTTGTCCAAATAAGGGATACTACTTTTCAAGCACATCCTCACCTACCCATCTTCCAAACAACAATTGTTGTATCACTTCTCATGGGCCTCTATGCCAGGGTGACAACATGTAGCCACGCAGTCTCTGATTCCTCAGTCATCAGCATGGACAACATCAGAGCTGCTGTCCCAACTCCCCAGCCTTCTACTTCCAGTGTAAAGCTACTTGATTTTGTTGGTAGACACTACTACAATTATTTTTTGAAACTGATTGCAAACCAGCACCTGACTAAAATCCTTTGTGAGCCTCTGTGTCGAAAAACAGCCATGCAGAATTACACAGACTGCTGTCAAAACTAGTGTGACCTCCAGCAGGACCATGTCCCTCTTCATCCCCTTCATTCCCCATTGCTGTGCATGTTGGCGAGGCAAGCCAGTAAATCCCATTCAGGACCAGTGCTGAAGGTGCTCTGAGAGGGGAGGGGATTTTGATGTTACTGCTGCCGGAATCATTCCAGTGCTCCCAGCTCTCAGGCCCCGGGGCTTCCAGATCAAAGCCATGGCATTACTGTAGAGAGCAGAACGGTTTGCCAAAAAGAAAAAGGAAAGTCTGCCAAAAAGAAAGCTCACTGAATATTTGGGGCATGTATTAGAAACATCGCCTTCAATTCTCGCTGGAAGCAGCTCGGTAGCCCACGCAGACCTGCTTGCCATGGGAGCACCAATGCCTGTCCCCCTCCCAGGTTTCCCCAGGGCTCCTGCAGCCTGGCCTTAAAACAGGGATGCTGTCCCCAGCCCGGAAAGGGAGTTGGCTTCTGATCCTGGTGAAATGCAGATGCAGTATAACAGATCTCTCTGCTGAGTACTTTATCTCATTTTGATTTAAAGACTAATAGTGCTGAAGTAAACTGTGGGTGATGATTGCTAAACTTCACTACAGAATTAAGACTGTTAGCCTGGAGGAGCCAAAAAAGAAAATTTTTTACCCCCTTGTACTAAATTCTAATAAGCCTTTTGTGCCACTTGTGTTACTATTCTGTCCCTC
Organism: Burhinus oedicnemus; assembly: GCA_008921705.1. Lineage (NCBI taxonomy): Eukaryota > Metazoa > Chordata > Aves > Charadriiformes > Burhinidae > Burhinus > Burhinus oedicnemus. The sequence continues at coordinate 70,582 of VFFE01007519.1, read as the reverse complement.
CCCTCCAGGTCTTTAAGTCATTTATTTTTTCCTTTGTACTGTTTTGAATCCCCATCATGATGCTGGTACTTCTCAGTGGGTGTCAGAAGCACCCATTTCATTTTGGGCGTCCTTACATTTGTGCCAGTGTCATTAGCAAAAATTTTAATCACGCTCCATCCTAAGACTTGTGCTTTGGGAATTCCACCAGTAACTTTCCTGGTTCTTTTCCCATTACCATCCCAGACAGTTTCTGAGCAAATTTATGATTCTTACACCGACGGTGATCTCTTCCAGCTTTAGTGTTTCTCATATGGCACCATATGTAGATTATCTTAAATTTAGGTAAATGAAATTTAGGACATTTCATCAGCAATTACCATACAAAACCCTAAAATATCAGCACAGTTTGGCATTATCTATGCTGGCAAAAAAAAAAATAATTCTCTTATTTCATATATGTTTCTGTATCTTTCACTTTTCTTTCCTTAAGGATTCTTTCTCAAATCTTGCATACTGTGGATGGGTGTGGGTGATTTTATCACTTCCCCATAATTATAGATATTCAATTAATTGATCTTTGATGTGTGGCACATGTCTCACTTGACTGGTTCACTGAAAACCCTTCATGGGGAAAATCTAGTCCCTTCTTTTGCATATGTGGAGCTGTCGGGATTTGGCTTCCACTTTAAATGTGCTAATTTCTATCTTCCTTCCTTTGCTGGTGTCAGTGAGACCCAAATCTGGCCTTTTGTTGGAACCAGCAAGCGACAGCGTGTACACAAAGCTGGGAATGCAGAGAGGGGCAGATGGGATTTCAGAGGCTGTTTTTGATAATTTGTCCTTACACATTTGTCCTAGTACACATGAGGCATAACAGTAAGTGAAAGAAGGAAAAATTAATCCTATTGCTAATGGACAATTTGTCTCCTAGATGCTCCCCAGTGAGGGGGGTCCCACACAGGCTGTGACATTCGAGCCCTGATGTGGCACTGTATGTATTTTGCTCTGTGATGTGGAGTTCAGCTGCTGCATTTGACTTAGAGAAGCTAATTCTGAGCTTTGTTGAGTATTTTCTGGATCATATGCATCTTCATAGTCAACAGCATTCCTTATAAATTCTCTTTCTGCAATACCTTGCACTAACAAAGAAAAGTGAAGCTTTAATTGGTTGTATGAAGACTTATGTATTTTATATCTTATATTTATTGCAGCTATCGTATCTTCAAAATACCTTTTTCCTTACCACTCCAAATACAAGTTGGCATTTGACAGTATATATATTTTGGCAGAGATGAGAGCAAGTTAACAGGCTGATGGCATTTTAATTATTTTATTGAGATGGCATTGGCCCAGAAAGCTTGTTGGAATTTACAAATGTGCGTTGATTTATATTTTATTTTGTAAACCAGGCCCAAGAGGCTGACTAATTAGAAACATGACTCAAAGCTATAAGGGGTACTTATTGATTCAGCTCATGAAAAGACCAGAATGATCAAAAGCAAACATCTATCTCCCTCTTCATCTGGAGTTCAGGAGGTTAAGTGCTATTTGTCTCAAATCCCTGGCATTAGCTCTGTCTTTATAACGGAGAAGACAATTAACATCTATATCTATGCAGTTTTAGTATGTACTGTATTGTTTAGAAGAATGATGTTTTCATAATTAAACAATGCAAAATAAACTATTATCAACTTGTTCCATTGGGTGATATTTTGCTTTTTCTCCCCTTAACTTATATTTTTCATTCTATTTATTTAAAGTTTGGAATGTATGGCTTCATTTTAGATGAGAAAACATAATTGGCTAAATACACAGGTTTTGTGCTGCAAATCTGATTCGCATACCATGGCAACATATAATAACTTCATTACTTACTTGGGACCAATTTTAAATGGCATCAACACTTCTGTGTTGCCATAATGCAGCAAAAATGCTAAAATGTTAATGCATTCATGGGGCAGTCACAGTAAAGGCAAAGCAGGAGTGTTTTATACTGTCTCTGCTGCTCCGGGTCTTCACTGGAGCCTGGCTTCAGGACTGAAAAGGAAAGCAATGTGTATGTTGAAAACAGACAGAGAATTCAAACTCCTCCTGAATGCAGCTGAGAAAGATTTTGTTTTCTGGGAAAGAGAGCAGGCAGCATCCATACCTGCCCCCTTCTGCCCTGTGTCCCGCCAGGGGGATGCCAGTTTTGAGCTGACCTGGCTACATCCTTCTGTGCCACCCAAAGCACTGCAGAAGGACGTTGTGTTTTCAAGGGCGTCTCAGATTTTTAGGCAATGACTTTTTCAGACTGAAGGGCCTAATGTGAGGAATGTGATCAATTTTTAGTATGTAACAAAGCACAGATAAATGTTAGGGTCTTTTGAGTACTCTTCTGTCACTCTGCCTGTGTCGTCTCACCGTGGCGCACACACAAAGCAAAGCTAATTGCATTAGCACTGGGGTGCAGCAAGAAGCATGCTGGAGCTGGGCTTGGAAAGCGGAGCTCGCAGTCCCATGCCTGCTGCAACCGCCTGTGCCAAAGCATTCATTACTATGAGCTGGGAATATTCACACCCTCCTACACACAAGGACTGGATTGAGAAAGTTTCATATTGCAGAGTTACTGAAATTATTAAATAGAAAAACAAAGGATGTCTCATATAGGAGACTAACTGATTCAGGTTTAGCAGTGTTAATGGGAGGCAGGACTTTCTGTTCCAGATCAATGGGCTTCAGTAACGCCTGCCACCAAATCATCGCAATCTCATCACTGCTCAGTGCCAGAGCAAAAGTGGCTTAATACTCCCAGCGCAGTCCCTGCAGAACAAAAGAAAAGGTGTTTTCTCTAGGGTCAGCATTCATAGCATCAAGTGCGAGACCAAGCTTTGAGCATCCTCAGCTTTCCCTGCTGGCACAGGGAGCCGGAGGTGCTCAGGATATGCTGCAGTTGTGCTCTTTGTGCTGCATTTCACTCTCTTCCTCCAAGGTGAGACCTTCAGGTTGGGGCTGACAGCATCACAGGGTGTCAGGCAAAACCTAGTTGGGTGTCTGCCCCCAGTGTTCCTGCCCAGTGGGCGACTGCCCAGTGCTCCAGGAGCAGGAGCAATGGAGGCTGAGAACATGGCGCCGTGGAGTGGTCCACAGGTTACAGACACCGTTTAAAGGTTTCTGCCTTTCCTTGGTTACCCCATCCCAGCTTGTGATCAGTCACGTGAAAGGCTAAGTCAGGTCAACTCCAGTTTGCTCTGACTCAGCCTTTTGCATGGCAGGGCTGTAAATTGCATGCACGCAGGAATCTATTTACAACAAAAAGGAAAAAAATACCAGGAGACAGCTTTTAAAAACCTGACTCCTATAACCAAATCTGATTTAGAGTGCAGCCTACGAGACAGCTGATTTAGTTGAGCTAATCTAGCAATTATCTTCAGGAAAAACATGTTTGTGAATGGGGGATTTAAAAAAAGCTCTCCCCCAGTGGAAGAGAATGGGGAACCACTGCTTGAAGCTTTGTCAAGCAGAAATTTCATTTACAAAGGACTTAAAAGAGATATTGTCATGTGGCTAGAATAGTAGGTTGGAATCATCTAACTAAATGTAGTTATCCACATCTGAGCTGGTCAGCTTGGCTATGTTACAGTCAATGTAGAGACGGTTGATATGGTAAGTAGAGCATAATGCATGATTCCTCTCTTCCCAAAGATGTCCAAATTAGATGAATCTCAGTGCTAAACCCACTTGATTCACACCAGAAAGGATGCTCCTGGTGACTAGCTCAGACATGGATCCTTGCATTATAGATGTGTAAAGTTAAGTGAACAAACCCTACCCAATATGACAAATATTTTTTCTTTTTCAAACATTCTTACCATTGCTTTGGTTCCATGAAATATTTGAACTGCAGTGACCTTGCTTCCTTACTCTTACTGTGTTGTTCTGTACCTTATTCATTTCTTTGGGCTGCAAAGGCTGTCGAGAGGACATTGTTCTTTGCCTGACACACCTACTTACTGCAAAGCACTGTGTACATTGCTGTATAAATAACATCTCAGAAAAAAAATATGAATAATTGAAAAGGATAGAAAACTTTGTTCAGTTGACTGAAATAACCTAGTAGAAGCTATATGAGAACAGAGTCTACTGGGACAAAATTTCCTAAACATATCTCTTAACAGTGAATTTTGGCAGTTCTGAACAGAGTTCTGTAAAGATACAAACAAGTCAACATACAATTTTAAGGACAAGTGGTTAACAACAAACCAGGGAGCTGCGCTCCAGCTGGACTTAAGCTTGTTGATGCCTGTTTCTAAAAATCTTCCCTAGCTGGAATTTCCAATAAGAGAACTGGTTCACAGCCTGATGTGAGGAAGAAGCCCCTGTTTACTAATGGACCAAAGGGTTTTATTTTCCATCTAAGTTGTGAAGTGTTCAGTAGCCATACTTCTACACTGGGTTGTTTTCACTTTTCTTGAGTGGTGCAGCTGAACCTGCAACCATTTTGGTGGGGGAGCACTTACTGTCCTGCTGCCTGCTTTGACATGAAGACTGGACCACAACAGTTTTCCAGGAAGATGCTTCAAAGCTGGGTGAAGGCCTAGTCAGGTTCAATTTACATTACACTAGATGGGGGATTAGTGGTGAAGTAAATGAGCTTAATGAGGAGTAGTTGACTCTTTAATATTACTGCAGATTTCTTCTCGGGTCATGAACAAAATCAAGTAATTTTTCTTTTCCTTTATGTCCTACTCAAGGTTTTGGTACAGTAATGAGACTTCCTTTGGTCTTTTTCACTCACCTTATTTAGATGAAAAACTCGGTGTGCTTTTTATTGTGTACATTTACATTACCTTATACACTGTGGCTCTCCTGGGGACTCTAAATCTTGCTATAAACCAGGCAAGTAATTTAATAATAAAAAGTAGTCGACTCCTCATGCATCTCTCACATAGTCATTTTCTTCTCATCGTCTTTAATGCTTATCAGAGATAATAACTGTTAATAATTCCATTAAAAATGTAATTGTTTCTTCAAGAACTTTAGAAAAAAATATTAATGATCTTTAAGTAATTTAGGGTGTAATAATTGATGTGGAGAATGCATGTTACAACTATTTTTTAGTGTAAACCAGAGTCACATGTGGGGAAAGCTCTAAGATAAATTCTTCAATTTCCAAGGTCTATTATTAGGCACAAAACGACTTAAAGGACAGCTTCAGCATAATAGAAAGACATCTTTAATTACTGTGCAGTGACTGTACTGAGCTGGATACACTCTATCAAAAAAATCATACTTGCTACCAAACTTGCTTTTGTGTCACTGACAACACCGACCAGGGCAGAGAGCTGTGGGACTGTACTTGGTACCAGCTATGTATACCATAATAATTTTGTCCCTGAAAATTCCCACCTTTGGTACTAGCGACAGTGGAAACTACACAACATGTGCTCAGTTGCTTGAGACACGTTCAATCTGACTTTAAATAAGCCTTTCAAGTAACCGTAGTACTGGAGCCATTGTGGTACAAACTTCACAGTGAGTTGGCCACCTGAAGACCTATGTACAGTCCCTACAGGTTTTTACAGCTTGTGCAGGGGTCCAGGCTGCTATGGCCTTCATGTTATATAGATCAAAGCTGATACAAATATATCTACACCTGCAGCCATTGCACCAGTGACTCAGAGCACCCCAGGGGACACACACTCCAGGGTGAATGCTCCCACCTATGCTAGGAGACTGTATTTTAAGGGTTACAGCATATGTCATTGGCTTATTACTCCCCTAATTAAGATTTTGACCAATGTACGTGAAGCTGAGTGGAGATTTAGATGTGCTTTGTTGTCACTTAAGATGTTTTTTGCCCTGAGGCTTTGTCACTCTTGGGATATAGACTATGGTTTGTGCCCAAAGACTGGGAAAATAAATGTCTTTGCTCGTGAGACAGACACAGAAAAGGCAAAAGCATTTCTGGAGGAGTTGCCTGAAAACCTAAGTGAGAGCTCCTCACCAGAAGGTGCTGGCAAGGAGCTTGCTGTGGAGCAGTAAGCTGCATAAGAAGGAAGTACAAGAGGTCAGACTGAGAGGAAGAGGACCTTGTATGTCAGAAGCTGCAGTGAACCCCCAAATTGACAAAGACTGTAACACTGAAAAAAGAGAGATCTGCTTATGTAGAGTCTTTATTTTCCTTGTCAAGAGGAGTGCATGAAAACATGCTTCATTCAAGATGAGACTTTAAAGAAGCAGCAGCTCCAAGAGCTTTGCAAGGAGATGAGTATTAATTATCAATTAACGATTACAGAAGCCTCAAGTACTGACCGAAGAAGGTGTCCATTCAACATACACAGGTGGGACCACTTAGTAAGTAGGAGAGATGGCATGTCTGCAAGCATGTGTGGCAGACACCCCAGGCCCATGGACACCTGGGGTAGATGCAACCAGGCAGGGGCTCGGCAGAGAAGAGCAAGCCCTGCAGCAACCTGGGCTTAAGAAGAGGAGCAGAGATTGTCCATTTAGAGAAACCAAGTAGTAGCGTGCTGGGTAACTGGCAAATGCAGGCTTTCAGCCTCCCCCTCTTGTGAATGTGCTTACCCCTGTGGATAACCCCATTTTATCGTCTTCATATGTTTGTGTAATTTTTGTCTCACAGATAGACAGGGTGTTAGCAAGGCAAATGCTTCTCTGAAAAGTAGCATCTTCTGTATGCCCATATCATTACCGTCTTTTTTTAGGTCTAGAGCTGAGCATTTTATTTTGTTTGAAATAATCACCTCTTCTTTTTACATGTTTTCTAGTTTTGAGTTGAATATAGTCTTTGTGGGGGTGGGACCAAAAGAGAGTTTTCTTTTGTTCTGATGACCAGTATTTCTGTAACTGTTTTCTGCCTGTGGCTGTCTTGTTGCTAACAGTCAGACTCAGCCCTTCTGTATTTGCTATAAATGGGGCCATGAGATCACACCACTGATAAAGCCCTTCAACCTTTGCAGACTGTGCTGGTTGTCACTCTACATTACACCTTAAATTGTAGCGTCTCACTGACTGTATACCTTTGAGAAATATATATATTTTTTCTAACTTGCATGTTTTTTTATATACTTTTGAGCCGTTCATAAGGAACTAAGAGAGCCAGTATAAATTTGTAGATTATCTATTACTGTAAGAATTTTATAGGATGCTCCCTGCTCATAAGAACACATGAATTTCCTCTCCAGTAAAAACCCCACATGTTCACACACAAAAGGCAGCCAGCAAGAAAAAAGGTTTGGAAAAAAGATCTGCTCAGGATCAGACTGTCACAGCCCTCTCCCCGCCCCGTCCCCTGCTTCAGGTTACCCCATGTTCTTGGTTAAAAGTACAGAGCCCGGGGGTCTCCGTAGCTGGATGGGTTCGCAGCCTGATGTGAGGAAGAAGCCCCCGTTTCCTAATGGACCAAAGGGTGCCTTTTGCGGAGCAGCTCTCAGAGTGATGCACTGAGCCCTGGGGCTGCTGCCCCCACCCCCTGAGGCATCCCTGGAGGAGGACAAGCAGTAACTGGCCTCGGTGGCCATCTGCTCCTCTGCACTCCCCAGCCCTGGGGAAAAGCGACACGTGCAGAGACAAGCTGGGGTTATGTCTCAGTGCAAGGCAGCATCTCCTGAACACCAGTTACTCCAAAAGGTGCATGACCCACCATGCATGTTGTCATCAGCACCCCCTATATACTGACAATTTTTAGGTAGGTATCAAAATTAAACATGCAATAAGGACAGGCTAGTCATACTTTTGATTTTGTGTAATTTTCTTGAAATAAAGGTAATGGTAAAGTATCAGCAAAATATGAAATCCAGTGCTTTTTAAAACCTTATGGCTATTCACTGGTGTTCATTTTAATTCTTAATTCTGGTCTGTAGAGAGCTGATCACTCCTGGCCTAGAGTTATACTAGAGTTCTTATGAGAAAATAAACTCAAAATCTTGCAGCTATGAAAAGCTAGGTGCTTATTGGGAATATTACTGCTGCTACATTTCATATAGCTGTTTCATCATGTTCCTTATATTGGCCGGTGATCCCCCAAAGACTTCTCTCATGCCAAGACACCTCAAGTGTGTTGGAGGTCAGTCTGACCTTGCGGAACTGCCTGCTAGCAATTTTTCTTGCCAAGATCAAGGTAACCAGCATCTGGAGGTACCTCTCTCATGATTGCAAGAAGATACTGTAGTAACTATATAGCCTGTTGTTAAAGGTGAGAAATAGATGAATCATCCTGACGGATCATGGGAATAGTGTATCAGTATTTCAGTTGATTTGGGTACCTTTATGTGGCACTGCGGTGTACTGTATAGGTTTATGTCTGCTAAGCTGTGATTACGTACCACAGGATGACCGCAGTAAGACTGTAGTCTTATGATCCCTCCTGTGCACACAGGTCTGTTGTCTTCAGCAGCAGTTTCAATGCACACAAAGGGCAGTGGGTGGCTGCTATTTTTAAATGACAAAGAGCTTCTAGATCCTTGACTGAACAGAGGTGGTACTACAGTTAATGAATCAGATTCACGGACAGAGCTGACTAGTGAAATTCGGACCTCCATAGGCTGTAAATGATTCTGCACATTGCCATCTTCAATGTATGGCATTATCCATATACGGAAGAAGAAGTTAAAAAATTGTACAAACAGATGAACTGGGAATGCGAAATGATGACAAATTGAAAGTTAAGTGCTACTGGGAATATTGGAGGATGTTGCTAACCAGCTTAAATGGCAAAAGTTTTCATGTATGATAAGATGCCAAAGTGAGTGGGTGACAACGGAGGTCCAAATGCCAGCAGGAATTATTAATGTTAATATTGCCTTGAAAAGTACTTACCAAACATTTAAAATCATGTTTTCACATTCTCCACTCAACTGCAATCCCACCCGGCTGATTTCCATTCCAGGTAAGTTGGCAGACTAAATGGATGGGTTTCCATGGTATGGGATGTTAGTATGTGTTATTCATAGATGTTTTCCTTTCCTGTCTGACGGCCTCCATAGCTATGGAGCAGGTATCCTTCAAATACAGTTAATCAGTCTCACTGTATGTATCCCTGTTTTTCTGTTGAGAAAGATGATGGAGTGATCCTAGGCTAGGCTGACTCTTGCTCTTGGCAGTGGGCAATTGCTCACACAGTACAAACGTTTCTGTTATCTCAAGCTTCATCGGGAGTTGACAATGTAGAAGCCATCTCAGAGTGGTTGATCACACAGGATGTTGGGGGCAGGTTCAGAGTAGTATCTAGGCCTTCTGAATCCATTGGTCTTCCAGAGACCTGCACCACCTTAGATCCCCTCAAAATATCTTCCACTACCATGCCATACAGCATCACAGAATATTTCAGGTTGGAAGGGACCCTGGAGGTCACATGGTCCACTGCCTGGCTCAAAGCAGAACTAACTCCAAAGCTAGACCAGGTTGCTTGACTGTCCAGTTGTATTTTTAACATCTCCAAGGATGGAAATGCCAGAAGCTCTCGGGGCAGCTTTTTCCAGAGTATATTTCCTCTCACTGCGAGGATACTTTTTCTCATGACTTATCAGAATTTCCCTTGCGGCAAGTTGTGCCCATTGCCTCTTGCCATTTCACAGTTCATCTCTGGGAAGAGTCTGGCTCCACTTTCTCTATATCCTCCTATTAGGTAGCTGAATATGACAATAAGATCTTCCCTTAGCCTTCTTATCTTCAAACCGAACAAATCTAATTCTTCCAGTCTCTTTACATATTTACACACCTGATTCACGTTCCCACCACCTAATCTTCTTGATGTCCCTCCTGTGAAATCTCCAGTTTGTTAATGTCTTTCTTCTACTGGCGAACCCAAAACTAGACACAGCACACCAGATGTGGTCTCACAAGTGCCAGACAGAGGGGAATAAGCACGTCCCTTGATCTGCTGGCTTGCTGTTTGTGTGCAGCCCAGTATGTGGCTGCCCGTCCCTTCCGCAAGAGCCCAGTGTAGACTTGGGTTCAGCTGCCTCTCCACCACCACCCCCGACAGCTGGCCCCAGCCGGTGCTGTTGCAGGGGGTTATTGCATCCCACATGTATGGCAATATAGGGATTCGTGAGCTAGCTCAGGTACCAGAAGTGGGTCGGTCTGCCTTTTGAGTAAAACTGGGTTGGGTTAAATTTGTTTGTGTAAATGCTGTGCTAAAGTGGTTGTGGTACCTCTCCCACCATACACAGAATCATACAGTCATGGAATTGTCTAGATTGAAAGGGACCTTTAAGATCATCACGATAAGTTATGCGGTGTAGTTCACAACTTTCTATTTAATGATGTAGGATGAAATGAAACCCTCCTTCACCAAGACAGACAAGGACTAACTACAATGTAGAGAGAGTTTAGACTTATCTGTTAAACCAGGCTCATGGTCTTTTACTGGTGAAATGAACACACAGGGGAAAAAAAGTAAATGAAAAGGAGGGATCACATGGACTGCAAAGCCCCTTTCCCTTCCGATTTTCATGGGAACATCCACACAGTAGGTAAAATTACCTCTGTTTAGCCTCCATCACAGAGCAGAACGGGGCATGAGAAAGCAGTGAGGCAGCATCACCGTTGTAGCAGTGGGTCAGCATCTCCGTAACATGATGGGCCCCTGGAGCCGTGCTGGCGAGGCTCTGTGCTGGTGGCACTAGTGTCAGTGGGAGGCAGGAGTCAAGTCTGTGGCTCTCTACCTCCTCCTTCCAGAGCAAACAGATCAAAGGCAGTGACATACTGTCAGGCAGGAGACATCTGTTCTCGAGAAATTAAAATAAGAAGAAACCGTATGGTCTGAAGAGTGCCGAGAGCAGTCCTGGTCCAGAACTGAATGGGACAGGGCTTACGTGTGCGGATTGATATTGCATGACAAGGATCATGAATTGCCTTTTAAGGAATAATTCAAATCTTGCCAGCTTGGTAGGCAATGTTGTTACAATGGTTTGAAAGCAGATCAAGTATCAGACTAGCCTGTAATTTCTCTGCCAGTTGCTGCAGTTTTACAGTCTTATTTCTGGGTTGGTTTTTTTTCAGTTTTAGGTTGGGAGCCTGTATGTGCGGTTGTGTAATTGAAGTGAATGGCAGATGACTGGCTAAATTCCTTTAAGAGAGTGCTCCCAGAGACACAGTGTCAATAAACTGAAACATGCAGGATTATAATTATCTGCAATCTGTCTAATATAATAATAATTTAATATGGGTAGGCACAGAGGGTCAGCTCTTTAGTTCAAATTAGCACGTCTCCATTGAATTAAATGGATCTCTGCCAGTCTTCAGCAGCTGAAGAACTAGCTCAGTATTTTCAAGCAAACTGTGATTTCAAATCGACAGTTCACCTTAGAAGTGTTTACCAGTGGTACATTCAGACTTCATCACAGAAGAAGAAATGCCACTCTCTGTAGAGTGATTTGCTACTTCTTTCTGTACAGCAGCCTGGAAGCATCTGTGAACTCACTGTGGTGTTGAAAGAGGGATTCACCAATGCCAGAAAGTGAACGCTGATCTTTACCATCAGCAAGGCGCTAAGTGAGGTACAATTTAGTAGAAGGAATTAGTAAAACAAGACAAAAGTCTTCTCTCCCATGAATGCAGAAGTGTTTTCTGATTCCCAGAACACAACCTGTGTTGATTGGATGACATGACATTAAAACCGCTGACATGCTCGGAGATGGGCTGCTTGTTTACAGTGAATTGAAATTCAAATCCATATTGTCTGAGCAGGGCTGGCTGCAGACAATTTCATATTGTTTTCCTTTCCCTGCACCATTTCTCCGATAATGTTTTCCCCCAAGAAGTACTGGCTTCTACTAACCACACAAAATATGTCCGTGCAGCAAATTCATAAGCATGTGCTAGCTCAGGGGCTTTATGTATGGTCCTTAGGATCCATTAAAAACGTCATGGGTTTACATTACATTTTTTATTTTCAGAAGATAGATCTCTAACAGACTGATCATCTGAAGAGGCGGGTGGGCTATGGGTTAGGCTGGGCCATGCTGAAGCCTCACAACTCCACCTCCTGGCTACTGGAAGCTGAACAGAAGATCCATCTCTGATGTTGCTGTGGTCAGGAAGACAGCAAAGATTTGTGACTGAAGGTGCTGCAGCTACTTCAGAAAGAAACTCCTGAACCAGGGCACTCATTGCTTTACTGATTCGTAATACTTGACTATTGTACCTCACAACCCTGTGTTATTTAAGTGAAACAGGCTTCAAAAGACAACAATCAGTTTTGAAATAGGCCCAAGATAATTGAGCACGGTTTGAAACGTCATAATTGTCCATTTCCTGGAAATGGTGGAAATGGAAGTTAATTCTGAGTCTGTACGAATTGAAGATTTTTATGATTTAAGGCTTTTTTTCATATTGGAACTTCCCATTCTACTTGCTGCCATGTGAAATGCTGTAGTTATTCCACCATTCAAATAAACACAACTTATTTATGGAAGCACAGCCTCAGAAAATCCTCTAAAGCATGGCCTCAATGTGAAAAGCATTCTGCGCAATTCCTTAGTATGATAATATACACCAGTCAGTGGAGACCATTCACTCTTTGGAATTTGTGTACAGGACACTGAAGATAGGAGGAAGCTCTCTGACGATTAACCTGTTTGTGTACAGCTGCGGAACACAATTTGGAAGAAGAACAATGTTGCATCACTCAGGATATGATAGTTTGGAAGAAAAGTTTTGTGTTGGAGCGAGACAGGAAAACTGCTGAAGTGTTTTATGGTCAGTGTGCATTTTGCCATTATGCCTGAAGATAGTGATGACATCTTCCTATCCTGCTGGAAAGCTAAATCTTACATTGCTTTTTGCTTGCAAGCTAAGTTTATTTAGAAAAAAAAATCTATATGCCTTAAGAAACAGTAGCTTCAGGGCACAGGCCTAGAAAATACTGAGCACCTCAGAAAGGGTTAATGGGGAATGAGTGATGGCTCTGACACTTCCAGTGAAAAGATCTAAGAGACGTATAATTACACCAGCAGGCAGAAAGTTCAAAACAAACTAAGGACATGGGGTTTACGTACTATGCAGCTAATCTGTGTAAGCCCCTGAGCCTGGATGCTGTGAATATTAAGAATTTACACAGTGTCAAAAACACAACTAGACAAATTCATTGAAAAGAACTCAGCAGCAGCCATTAAAAGCAAAGGCAACACCTCTTGTTTAGAAAGTTTCTGAGCTACAACTTTTTTGGAGTCAGGGAGAGAACTTGAGGGAAATACAAGTGCCTGCTTCCCTTGCTTTCGTGTCCATCCGTTGCTGACCACAGTGAGGAACAGGATGGAGTGCTCAACAAACCGGTGGTCTGCCTCGGTAAAACCAGTCTTGCATGGTATGCTGTATTATTGGATAGGATCTCAAAATTACTGTAAAGACACGTTATAATTGAGACAGACAAAGGGCTGGAGAACCTTTCTGAGACCCACCTCTTGACTGTAATTTGGTTGCTCAGTGGAGTGGTAGTTTATACCACAAAAAGTTACAGGTCTGGACCACAATGTTTTTATTCAGTCTTTGTTTAAATCTGAAGGTATTTTCAAAGGCTTGGTAACAGTTTAATAGGAACCTCGCAGTTTCCCCAGGATTCTTCCAAAAAAAGATCCATGGCATGTACAGAGGTTTTAAAATAGAGCATCCATTTGTATGATCCTTCTTCCCCTGCACTCTAAACCAACAAGAGAGAGTCACACTATAAATGTCAGATCAAGCTAAAACAACTTACATTATCTGAGGTTTGCATATATGTAATCTTGTCAAATGAAAGCCACAACAAGCTTTGTGCAACAAAGGACAGAGTGAGCTCCTTATGCTGTTTGGAGTGGGAGCAGCTAAAGCCTTATCCCTTCTATAAAGACAGTATGTTTAAAGAGACTGGGAAAGATGCCCATGTTCTAGCAATTTTTTACTTGCCTATGTTAAACAGAAAACAAGTTATTGCCACAGTAAGAGACCAGGCTTTAAAAATGGTAGAAACATGCATCTTGGACCTGTTATATATACATATTTTTATCAGCCCCTACAGGAGAAGAAAGCATATTGCGATATGATTAACCACAGTGAGGAGGTGCTGGAGATCTAATAGCTGTCTGTCTTCTTGAGCTTACAGAGCTCTCCACTGCACTCTGGAGACTCTTCTCACCCTGTGCTCTTTGCCTTCCTGAATTCAAACCTATTGTCTCAAACAGAAGTTACGTTGCAAAGCACAAAAAGGTATTTTAATGAAATGGTTCAGACTAAATTGCTGACTGCAGGACAATTCTGCAGCTTCGCAATAGGAATTGTAGGGTTCCTGCTGCCTTCTTAACTGCATGATAAATTGCAGACCTCTTGCTTCCATGCCACAGGCTCAGAGAGCACTGTGTGATCACCATTGCTTTTGTGATTTATTTTGCATGCCTACTGGTGCCCATATAAAATCTCTATTTATGCTTGGGCTCCCTCAATTTTTTTCATGGATTATATAGTGCAACAATCAGATTGACAATTAATGTAAACATATATCATGGATCTGATGTGAATTGTATTTTAATTTTCTCTGTCCATTGCATCTGTCATCTCAGTTTGTGCAGTTGCTGTAGCTATGAGGCTATTAACTCCATCAGCAGGACTCTAGAGAGCTGTTCGCTCAGGTTTGCACAAGGCCTGGATCTGCAGAATTTTTTTATATACATAAATGCCAAAATCTTCTGTTTTCACCCAAAGTTTTCAAGGTATTGTACTGTGCAGGGCAAGGTGTATGCACCTGTTGTCTTACTGTTCTACTGATGTTCTCCCTGTTGTTTATTATGGCTGAAAGCTGCTTGTTTTCACCCAAATCTCTGTGCCTAATGTTTCCTATTAGCTCTTTGAAGGGGTTCTCAGGGACATCAGGGAGACCAGCTTTCATCACTGTTTAGGCACAAGGAATTGGTGGAATTTTGATTATTTGAATATCGCACTGGGGACCTTAGCCAAAGTCCGCTGAACTTAACAGAAAGCCTGATACTGGCTAAGATGAGATTTGGTTCCAAGTCAAGAGTGAAGACCTTTGCCCTGAACACTGTGAAATCTGAATCGGTCAGATTAAAAACAGCCAGAGTAAGAAAAACAAGAGAGTAGATAAGAGTATGTGGCTACAAACATGGGGGCATATATCACATCCTTTCTGTGCTAGTGAGAGACTGAGCTAGCTATAGTCTTCTCCTAAGGCTTGGTCTTGCTCGGCTGTAGGAGTCATGATGGCTTCTACTCCTCAGTAAAGAGACTGTGCACTTTTGAGCCTAGAAAAGAGACCCCATCAATGATTTCTTTCTGAGATCCACCAGTCATCCGGTTTTTAATCTTTTTTAGTATGTGCTTCAGTGGTTCAGTTAAATGTTTTCAATCAGATTGTCATACTGTATCAAGTAACAGAACCTGCAGAAATCTAAGTGTATTATGTCAGCTGTCACTTTTTATTAACTAAGCTTGTCAAAAATGCTACCAATATTTCAGTGTTAAATGCTAACGTGAAAATTTACATTTAACAGGGATGCTATTGTTTTCATTAAAGCATGTTTATAGTGTTCTTTATACTTGCATCTTACATTGTACTTAAATCAGTCTTTAACAGTAACATATATGCCATGCTCAGTCTTTCCTAAGGTTTTACTTGGGATCATTGCTAAGCTAACAAGCCTGCAGTCAGACAGGTAATACCTTTTAATCGTTGGAGCCTTTGTCCACCATTAACACTTTACCTGTTCATATGCATGCATCAGTCATTGTGCAGCATCAAACACAGAGCACTGTCATGAAAAAGATACATCTTGGTGAAGGTTATATATTTCTGCATGCAAAAAATTCTGCTCTACTGAAAGTGCCTACAAGTGCTTTTAATGATATAGCGAAGATAAACACAGCATAACCTCTGAATTTTGATGCAGCCTCTGTCTCTTAACTCCTGCGGTTAACACAAGCATCGTTCGGTGAAGTTAAGGTGTGTATACATCGGTTAATATTTACACAGTGCTTTGAAGATACAAACTATTAAAGTCCTAAATAGTGTTCAAACCTACATAAAGTTGCTGGTTTAGTACAAGCACTAGAAATGTAGACCACCTGAGGCAACATAAAACCTCAGCGAGCAAGAAAGTAACTCTAGTTCAAAGCTGGTATTCTAGTGTGATAGACAGGGTCTGGTTTATTGAAAAACCCAGAAATACCTTACAATTAGCTGGCCATTTATGAAACACTAATGTCTAAGTTGTGGTGTGGTTACAAGGAAAGGACATACAATGACACTGAGCAATTGAATCAAGTATGCTATAAAATAACAGTCCTAAAATAGTAAACGCTGCAATGAATTATTAAAGTTGCTTATTTTAACATTTTATTTACTGGATTTTGCATTAAAATTACAAATCATCAACTCACATTGTGTTGTCATTGAATCTGGCCTCCCTGAGATTTGCTTTGTTCCCATTCAGTCTACCCAGTTGGTTAACATGATCTTTGCTGGCGACCTTTTTTTCATTACACCCCTATGATTCATGCCACTGACTCTCTTTTGCCCATTCCTTCTCATCTGAATTTTCTTGGCTGTGCCTGCAAAACTTTGCAAAGCTCTAGCACACCATGAATCTCTCATCATGTGTTTTCCCATATGCAACACCTCTTGTCCTCCATGTCCCAGAGTGCTAAGTTACTGCCTTCTTTCATTTAATTTTATCCCTGGCACTCATCTTTCTTGCAATACTCAAATAGGAAAAAAAAAATCGTTTGGTAAAACGAAATCCCTTATGAGATGCCCAGCATATGCCATCTTTCCTGTGATTGTTTTCATACTGTATAAATTTTCATGTACTTTTGCTAAAATATCTAGCATGGTTGCATGTAGAGGTCAATCAATGGATTCTTTAGCATGGTGACAAGTAAAGACTACCCCTGTGACATGTCCCAAATGGACCAGGACTTTTAGATTAAATTCCTTAAAGTGAGCATCTCAAAAGGGAGTAATCTGTAATGGTAAAAATGGAACACTTCAAACAAATTTTTTTGACAGAGTGAAAGTACAAAAGGATAGAATCAGCTCTATCTATACCCTTCTGAGTTTCTGTTAAAAGCCTGTCCAAGGAGCTAACACTGGCCCAGCTGCAGGATCACATCCCAGTTTGTTCTCACCTATATCTCTCCCCCTCCATGT
Source organism: Burhinus oedicnemus (assembly GCA_008921705.1). Lineage (NCBI taxonomy): Eukaryota > Metazoa > Chordata > Aves > Charadriiformes > Burhinidae > Burhinus > Burhinus oedicnemus. Next base: position 53,457 of record VFFE01007519.1, on the reverse strand, counting down.
CTTATCTGATGCCCACCTACAGCCTTTCATGTAAAACATGATGTAATAAACACACAAAAAGAAGAATCATCCATTACAATTTCGAAGAGAACCTGAGAGAGCAGGTCCCATGGACAATCCCTATATGATCTTCAACATCGCTTCTGTCCTTTGATGAGGTTAAAGAAACTTCATAAGGCTAATTCCTTCTGGGGCAATGCCACAACACAGACAATCCAGGCAGCAACAGTGTAAGCAGGGTCTGTCTTCTCTTGTGGCTCGCATGCTTTATATTCAAAGCTACCTATTTATAACATTTCTCATATGAATGCTAAAATAGCATCTCCCATTTTTAAAACAACACTGATCTGTTCTGATGAAATCTTTTTATTTTTGAAACTACCTACCTTGTGAACGTAGTCATACTACTGGCAACGACAGCTGCGGTTTGACTCAAGTCACACTAGCGACAGTGTTTTGCCATTACCCCTCACTTGCCTTTTTCTCTCTGAAACTTCTCCCGATAGATGAACCTTTGGATATTTTCAAAACGTTGGTTCAGTGGCTGGGTAATTTTGAGACCGTTAGTAACACATGCCTAATGTCTGAATGGGGATGCTAAGTCGACTGTACCTAAGCACGGTTCTTGCTGCCGTTACATGTCCCTAGAGCAGCCTGCGTGGGAGGAGAGGCTGCGCTGCTCATCCGTCAGGGTTCAGCACGTGTTTAGCTTTAACTACAGATGGATAGTTGACAAATGACACTGTTAAACCTGCTACCTGTCACTACCTGTGTGTGAAGTTCACCCTGCTCCGGGGAGATGCAGGCAGTGCCGGCCAGGGAGTGGAGTGGGAGCTGCACCCCATCCTGATGCCGGTGTCCAAGAGCCCGGCTTGTTCAGGTGGAGGAGAGACCTGAAGTGGGATGTAAGTGCTGTCTGCTACCTAACAGGGTTAGAGGGAGGGCAGTCAGACTCCTCCCAGAGGTCAGCAGTGAAAGGAAACCTTCACACATTGCAGCAAGAGAAATTCCGATTTCTAAAGGGAAATTTTTTTCTCTGAGTGTGTGAGTTATTTTGACTGTAAAAGAGGTTGGGCGAGTCGTGCCATAAACGTGCTTTGGAGGTCATGCCTTCCTCTTCACTGGCCCTACGGGGGAGCTGGGGTGAGCAGTTCAGCTGGAGGCAGTTGCACTGCAAACACCAGCTGTACTGCAGGAGCTTCTTGGCTGCCCTGCTTGGAATCACCCGGCTACTTGCCTTTGTGCCTTTAAGGTACTTTAGGTATAATAATAGCTTCCTTAATATTTACTGAACTCTTTTTAAGGACACATAAAGTGGAATCCATAGATTTCTGGCTTATTGTTGTAAACGGGCATGTGTTTGATATAAAGCAAATGTTACTTTTTTTTTTTTTTTTCTATTTCTAAAAATGGTATTGCTTTTCTGTTGGGCTTGAGCTCTCTTCATCATTAAAAGAAAATCCAGGGGATCAGGTAATCATTCCTGGGCTGTTTCCATTTCAGGCTAATGATCGGGAAGAGCAACTACAAAGGTAGAGTGCAATTTAATACTGCTGCCAAATTCTTCAGGTTTCCCCTATAGAATTGTTTATGCTCTCTCGTGAATGATTCCCTGGAAGGTTAATCAAAATAATGTCAGTATGTATTTTCCCCTTTGGTCCAGCTATCTTTGACAAAGCAGTAAGTTTTATGGGGAAAAGCCAAGATACTTTTCCAAATTTAATACCTAACATCAAGGCTTTCTGTGTCTGACAGTAATAGGAAGAGAACTTGCAGATTCTGGCCTCTGCAATGTACGCAGTTAACTTGGCACAGTCTTATTCTGGTAGGATTCCGCTCTTGGTGGGATGCTTGCAAAATCTGTCAACCTAGATGGATGCTCGGTGCTGAATAAGCTTTGTTTACTATTTGTCTGTTTGCTAGAAATGAGTCGAAAGGCTCTTTGATCACCTTCTGGACAAAAGGCAGTGCTAGAGTTTTCTGTGCAAAGATCATTTGGAATCTTAGTTAACGTTTTCTGAATCATGTAGAAACAAAAATAAATATTGCAATCCCACAGATACTTAAGAGCTTGTGAAACATGGTTTACATGAGTGTCCCAAAGACTTCTGTCCCAGCTGGAACAAGGGGATGCCTTCTGTGCCTTTTGTCTCCAAGACAATTTTTTTGCACAGTCCTCAACCAGTCCTTTTGACAGAATCTAAATCCAAGAAAGTTCTCTTTATAGTATTTGGAATTAAGTGCTGCACAGATATTTTGTTAACATCTGTCTGCCTCAGTTTAGGGAACAGAAACTGATTCATCTGAGGAAGCTGCTGGCAACTGACATACAGAAAAGCTGAATTACAGCCAGCATCAGAATCATAAAAATGCGCTGTTTTGTTCAGGGGGAAGAATTTTGTCATTAGCCATGCCAAAACCTGCCTTCGTTGACAGAAATGGATGAGAGCACATTATCTTATCTCAACATCCAGTTTACCAGGTCACACACTGGCAGAGTCCTAATCGTACCTCTGATCCTGCAGAGATGAAAAAGTCAAGCTGGCTCCCGGCTCAGGGGAAGCTTCTCTATGTGGATGTCTTTGAAAATGGGGTATGTGGCCACCCTCTGTCATGGCAACAAGCAGCCCTTGTGGGAACCCCCTCTATGATATCGCTTTGTTTTCCCCTTCATCCCACTTTGAAAGGGCTCTGGTGTTGAGGAGACGCCGTCTGGAGACAGCAGCTCTGCTACCGTGGCTGCTCACTAGCCCTACCTGAGACCCCTCTGTGAAGACCTCCCTGGATAAAGGGGTTGCCACCCCCAAAGCCCATCAGGTGAGAGATGGACCATCAAAAGCAGGAGAGGGAAGAACTGCCCAAATCCTCTGTTGCTGAGGAGGGGAATTTTTAATGGCAATATTTTACTGAACAAGGCCAAGGGAAAGCATTGCTCTCCTCTCCAGTAGAGTAGTCATTAGAGAACTCTGGAGATAGCACAGCCTGGGATTTTGCAAAACATTAATTTCTTCTGAACATTTCTGGATTATTTTAAGAGTTTTGTTTTCTGACTCTTTGGTGCTGAGGCCCTACTAAGTAACACTGCAAATGCTGAAATGAGAAAAAAGAGGAGGAAAAGTCGTGTCTCTCCTAACTTTTTGTGCTTTGTCATCTCGGAAGGTGCCTCAAGTGCTTTTTTTTTTTTCCTCTCTGCAAGATGTTTATACCTCCTGGTAGACACTCTTAACAGAGGAAAAACAATTAGGTGGCTCTGGGAATGTCATCAGGAAAATACTGCCTTCTCTTGACTCTGTGAGAGCAAACGTGCAGCTGAGCCTGCTAATGTGGACAGATGCTCGAACAGCACCTTTAGCACACGTGATAAAAAATGAACAACTGCAGCGATTCAATAGCTCAAACTTTTATTCAAACAAAGGCATTTGTTAATTATTACACCATAGTTAAAAGACATTTGGAAGTGTTAGGCAAATAGCTTCAGTCAAGAAAGAATAAAGCTAGAGGTACAAGTATTATCAGGCCACATTGATCTCAGGAGAGCTTACTCCCTCTGGTTTCAGCTAGTTACCTCTGCCTTAGTTACTGCATTGTGTGGCTCCCATATACCCTTATATTCGAAACAAATAAATATCAAAGATCTTTCCAATTGTCTTTGGGAAGATTTGAAGGCAACAGGGAATTTAGAAAACCTATCAGCCTATGTGGTAAGGATGTGTTTGCAATGATCCATTGAGTGTTTACTTTAGCAACAAAGGTTCAGGCAACAGGATTATGCACCTTTGCTCATACATTTCATTAGATTGTACAGCAAAAGCATCTCAAGCTGTCTGCATATTCATTTTCAGGGGTTCTGTAAGAAATCATCTAAAGATTTGAGGAAGGGCTGCAGTAATTCATTGAGTGCTTTCAGATGCTTTGAACTTTTGAAAAAAAATTTGACAGCATTGCATGAGGATGCTGTTTTTTACTGCTGTTACACATATTGATGAAGTTCAGTGTTGTAATGGATGACCATGTACTTCTGGAACCATTTTTAGGAGACAGCTTAGGTCCCTAAACCTCTTTGATGACCTTCTGCATCAACTTAATTTCTTAATGTGTTATGCTTCCATTATTACATTTCCATTTTAAGTTGACACAATGCTAGAGATGCAATGGCTTAAATCAAACATCTTCCATGCTGATGTCATTTTAAGTGTCCTGAGGATATTACAGTGGAATAAAATAAACATTCTTTGTTAAATTATACAGCTACTCCCATACCCTCTGGATATGCAGGTGTGAAGAACCCAGAAAGAAAATATTTATGGTAATACCTTATTCATCCACACCCTTTAGAAGCGCTCTAAAAAAAATTGAAGCAAATCTGTATTCCTCTTTTCCTAAGCATTTCAAGGAAGTTACAGTAATAGAAGTCACATTGGGCTGTCCCATAACACTAAGACAGCAACATTGTCCAAATATGCTACCAAATATGTGCTGGCGTATACTAGGAACAGGATACAGTACAATATTATTCTTAAATTGTTGAACCTGAACCACTGAGCCAGAGCAGGAGTAAGGCAATGCAGTCCTGCAGTGTGCTGGGTGCCTCCTTGAAAGGTGGTGCCCAGGGGCAAGGCCATGAGCACAGCGCAGGTCACGCTCAGCAACTGGCAGGATGAATCCCCTTTGAAATGAATTGACCATCTCTAGATGGTTTTATTTATATAAACTAGTTCCCAAAGGAACCTCATGTTATTACAGACTTGAGAAATGGTTTCTGCTCTAATTAGGAAAATACGAATAAATAGAAAGGACACAGTGTAAAGTGAAGGGTCAAATGCATGCTGTTCAGAAGTCTCTTATCAGAAGGCAGGGCCAGACTCACAGCTGCTGTAAATCACCGGCTTCCCTGTTCATCATCTGAAACTCATTTATTGCAAAGGGCCCTGTGTTCCAAAGGGTGCTGCGTGGCAGTATCGTGCAGTAACTAAAGGTTTTGTTTCAATAAGGGATAAATCTATAGGGTTGTGTTCCTGCAAAAGAGTACCTTTTGAGTGACAGTTCCATAAATGAGCCATTATGACCATGAGTGACAAGATTTGGAAGATCAGATGGAGAGGAACTGTGATCTGCAGGCAATGGATGCAATTGTCCTGAGGACACCGTGGTCACTAGTGACCTTACAAAAATCAAAGTGCAAAAATTTGGCAGCTTTAATCCAAAACTACATTTTGCCCTCTGTCTTCCATGGTTTTGCATCAGGTTCATTTCAGAAAACAGTAACCTATAGGTGGCATTCAAGGATAGCAAATTACTCCGATTTTGCACACATGTATAGCGCTGCCACACTTGGTCACACAGCAATGTTATGAATGTGCTAATTTTTCGTAAGCTGTGAGTGTTACAGTATCATTCTCGGTGAGACAGGCTGGCCAGAACGGGAAATGTCCCTGCCCCGCCATGGCTCCCGGGAGCTGTCAGCTGCCTTTCTCCACCAACTTCTGTGCCACACTACAGACCCTCCTGTTCTAACTTGAAGTGCTGAATTGGCAAACAGGCTGGATAACTCGGGGTGCCAGGCTATGGCATGAGCTGAGCTTTCTTCGGATCAGGGGGCAGGGTGAGCCGCGCTAGCAGTGCCGACGTACCCTCTGCCTGCAGCCCGCTTCTCGGAGGAGAAGGTCTCTGCAGACTGCAAGCTCCAGCTGCCAATCCTGGATGTCACTGGTGGTGTTCTACTGAGCTGGCACTGGGCAGACAACTCATGGGTGCCTCCAAAAAGTGCCCAAAGCCAACCCTGGCTATGCCCTTGCAGATTGGTTTGGACTGTAAATAAAATCCCAAGCAACTTTATTTCCTGGGGGAGACCAAATCCTGATGACCCAGTGCCTGGAGTCTCTGTGGCGGTCTGTCAAATATCTGCTTTTTCGATCATACATAGGCCCTTCCCCTGGGGAGGACAACCAGCCTGCCAGAAGCAGAGAAAATATGAAATGCTTGAAGAACATGAATAAAGTAATAGCAGTATCATCACTTTCTCTCTTGCAAACATTAGTGCAGCAGGACTTGAGACTAAACGTGAATGAGGAAGAAACAAAAGCACCTGGAAAGGCCAAGGGACAGACCGGGACCTTGGGCAGGTGCTGGGACAGGGTGCTGGCTTGCAAGTGAGAGGGATCATGAATGACTTCATTTTCCCCAGCCCAAAGGATCAGCTACCATCCAAGACACTGTCCAAGTGGGCCCCACTGTACTTGTCCCCAGTGCCATGGGGTTTCCCTCTCGCCTGTTTGTCAGGTGGCATTTGGCACAAATCACACTGTAGTTTTGTCCTCATGCCCAGGCCACCCTCAAAAATGAGATTTTTTTGCTCTCCTTTACTCTGTAGCAGCTCTTTGAACCAGCACAGCAAAACATCACCCTCATGGTCAGCCTGGAATATCCAGGAAGCAGGGCATGCAGTCAGAAAAAAACAGCATAGCACCATCTCTTTGCTAAGATACAAAGTACATAGGAGCACCTTGACCTGTGCAGAAGCAACCTGTTCTCCAAAACTGAGCCTATATTCCACTCATCAGCACAGGTCAATCCTTCAGAGCAGCTTCACCTGCTTGAATGACTCCATACCTGGGGTTTCATCCCAATAGAGTGCTTTGAGTCCCCCAGATACCGTCCTTACACCATATTTCATCCCGGCTGGCACTGGGGGATGCAGGTGTGCACCTATTTCCATTCATCTCGTATGCAGCTGGAGATCCCCATTCAGAGAAAAAAGCAACCGCAGCCTTTTTATCTCCTAAGCTACCAGCATGGCCTGGCTTTGCTCAATTCAGAGATCTGCAAGGTGTGCAATACCCTAATCCTGTGCTTAAAGTTTTTCTTAATGAATCTACGGTTTGGATATTGCTCGGGAATAATACCCAAGGTCAAACCTTGTTTTGCTCTTGTCATGACGTTCTCCTCTGTATAAGCAACCTGTCGGCACAGGACTTTTCCTTTGCAAATTTTGTAAAGCGTTGTACAGGAGGTAATTAAAGCAGTCTGTTTCTACCGCACGTTCTGTCTGTTTCTTCTTTTCATTATTAGATGTGATGACACATTTGCCTGTGTGGCTTCCCACAGATGGCTCTGAAGTTTTGTGATCAAATGGTAAGAGTAAACCAACTGTCAGCTCCGATCACAGCTTCCCATATTGCTCCGCTAGTGTAAGAATACTGTTTTAATGAAGGGCTCCTTCTTTTTAAAGCGGTACGGTGTGCAGCAAGGACAGGGTTTGAGAGTAAGGTGTCTAATTTGATATTAACAGATTCAAGGCTCTATTAAGAAGTTTTATGCTCTAACTATAGATTTTATTTGCAAACAACTTTAAAAAGTGACTACAAGAAGAATTCTAATTCTGCCTTTTTTTTTTCAAGACACGTGGTCTTGCAAAAGCTCAGAAGTTTCACTTGAATATTTAAAAAACCTAAAATATATGGAAAAATCACTAAAATATTTATTTATAGAAATGTGCTTTTTGAACATCTAGACATAGATTTTTAGAAGGCTCTAAAAATCTTTGATAAAAACATAAGGGTTTAATTTTCTTTATGTTGTTTTTGAAACATATATCTTGGAACCGACTTTACTAAAATTATCCTACTTGTACAATAATAAGAAGGGAACATTATTAGAGAGTGTGCTTAAATCCATGGGCAATTTTCCTGACAAACTACATAAAATATAAAATAATGTAGGTGGTGAATAATTCAAATGCTTTGAAAATTCTGAATTCACAATAATCTAGTGTAATATAATGCATACACACAAAAAAAAGCAGAGAAGTCAGACATATTGCATGATTTTGTTTGTTTTAAAACAGAAAATTGGTTTATAGGGAAGACCGATTTAGGTTAGAGGTGTCCAGTGTAGTGCTAATGCAAGTCATATACATGCCTGGCACCAACCAGCTCACTTCAGCCTCCTCTGAACAGATCAGACCTGGAGGCAAGTAAATTTGGATCTGACGTTTGGGAATCTAAGTAGGATTTCTGCTTGATAATTCAGACGTTGACAGAACAGCATAAACGATGCAGATCAAACATTTATTTGCGGTTTTAGCTTTTTCTGCTATTCACAAATTATCTATGAACAGAATTGGATTTTGACAGATTTGTTCAATACTCAAAATAGTCAGAACATATTCCAGGCTACGTCTTGTTTGCAAATTATTTGTTTTCAGTATGGGTGTGTATTCAACTGTTTGCTGAGTATCATCTTCTGCTGCTGCTTGGAGGAGCAAAAGATCTTATGACAGAGAAAAGAGAAATCAAACTTCCTCACACTGATAAGCACCTGTATGGGCAGCAAGCAGGCGCTGCCTGCAAAGTCAAGCGGTGATTTTCTTGCAGAGAGCTGATGGAGGCAGCCAGTACCCGTGGGTCTCTTCCCTTGTTCACCTGGAACCCCGAGCCACCTGGATCCCTCCCTTTCCCCACCTTGATCCTTCACCTAAATGTCCCATAGGAAGTTTTGCACTCAACCCCCTTGAAATACCCCATGAGTTTTATACAGTTCTCCCCCCATGCACCCCAAATTAAGTCCCACACCCCTGCAGGCAACCAGCCCCTGGTTTGCCAGGGCTGGCCAGGGGGGATGCACACCTCTCCTTGACCCACCTCAGTGGGCTTCACCACAGGGACAGTGGTCTGCTCGACCTGCTCAGATGGTCTTGGAGTAGTCCATTTGGGGGCTCTATTTTTGCTTTCTTCATTGGGACTTGGTGTTTAATTTGCTGAGCCTTTGGTCAGGGAACCTAACCGAAAGGTTTGGGTATCCTCCGGTCTTTCCATCGGCATTACACAGAGAGGGAAAACCTGCTTCAGCAGGGCAAGTGGTGAAAGCAGGCAGTGGTCCAGGTTTGGGAATGGAGAGGGGGAATCCCTTGATTCAAAACCCTGGTACCTAACACTAATCCCAGGCTGACACTTCCACAGTAGTCAGATATTCTCCCATCTTCCTAGTGCTCTCAAGAGACTGATTAAACGGAGGGATCAATGGATGGCTTTGCAGTAATTTCACACTCAGAGAGGATTCCTTTCGCCTCTCGTTATAATTAAAATAACTGACATTTTTCTATGTTAATAAGCTACTTTACTTCTTGGTGGGGCTTGTTGGGGCATAACGAATTCCAGCATGGACTGGTTTGCTAATGTATATTGTCCTTTTTAGTTCTATAGGTACAGATGGTTTCTCAATACCACATGAAAGATCAATTTGACTAAGATACAGTATTTTGTATTAGAATTTCTCATGCGCATATTAAACAGTATTTTTAAAGGTCATAGCAATTTAAATTGTGATCTGATGAACCCTGCAGTTTAGTGCATTATGCATTAGACGTAAGTATTTTCAGATTTTCAAGTCAAAGACATTAAAAACCATTATTTTATAATTTTATTCTGGAATTTTTGTTTTCTATACTAGTGGCCTTCAGTGCTTTTATCTTGGGGACAAGCTTTGCAATTTGCTTTTACACCAGCTCCTATAATTCCCCCAGCCATGAGGGGATGCTGTTCCCTTACAGCCTGGCACACAAAGAATTGAGGTCACAAAAAATGTTTGTGAAAGAATCTGGACCTGAAAACACGGCACACTGGTCTTGTTTAGGCAACACAGCAGTAGTGTCTGGTTTTTTAGAAAAATCAGATGAGCTTCCTAAGAGTCTTGTTAAATTGCCGAGTGTAAATTGCAATAGGAATTGACTGTTAAAGATCTTGGTTGAGCAGGTTAAACATCTGCTGGATTTATTATGGTTTTATTTGTACTTCATCTGTAACTGGTACAATTAAGCGAATCAGAGTAAGTGAATCAAATCTAATTTACTCTCTAATGGACCAAAAAGGAACGAATAAACACAGCACTACTAGATCCAAATGATTAAACATGTCTCTGAGGTACTTTTTGCTATTTCGGCATAGAAGAATTGTGGTGTTTATGCTGTAATTAATCACTAAGGAGTGATGTAAACTAGTCTGAGCATTCATTCATTTTTCATATGGTTTCATAAAAATACTAAACAAAAAATGTGAACGCAATGAAATAAATTCCATTGGAATTGGGTGCATTTATTTATATAACCATTTACCTTATGTCTAAGATCGTTATAGGATGGATACAGAGAGACATATTTATCAAATTGGATGAAAATATGTTGTACCAATCTTTTTCACATTACCAGGTCTTTTAAAGACAAAATTCAGCATATGTGTAAATAGCTGTCCAAGATGTACATATCACGTTCGGGTTCATTAGGTGACCATAAAAGCTAAATTTACATAACAAGGATTAATTTGATATTTGATATTTTAAAAGTATGCCAAATTGAGCTGGAGGGCCCGTCTACTCTGCAGTAGATAGAAGCTGCACACTGTTAAGTCTGGAGTCCTTCCTTCTTCCCATCGCCAGGAAGAAAACCTCAGCTAACAGCTGTTTACTCGCACTGCCAGCTGGAAAGAGGATTTAATCTAAAATAACTAAGCTAACTAAGAAAACCATTTAAAGCATTAATAAACAGAATGCACAATGTGATTTAACCATATCATATGTAAACAACCCTTTCTTTTGGAATGACTTGCTTTTTTTGTGCCAGTGTGATGCCACCAGCTCTTCATATTTCAGGAGGGCCCATTTATTACACAATTTCCTTCAGTACCTCTGGAGAAATTTCATCACAGCAGGAGGCAGCTGCAATCCCCCTGGGGCTGCTTTGCACCCCCTTGTTTCTCAATGCACCTTTTTAGTCATTGTTAACCTACATGCTCTTATGTGAAGTTGCATTTTAGCTCTTCCACTGAAGGAGAGAAAGCATATTGTCGTGTACGAATAGGTTGGAAATAACAAACACGTGGTAAATGTGAATGCATTTTATTCCATGGTGAGACATCTTCGCGATTATCAGTCTTCTGCAAGGACTGAAAGTTCTTTGTCAGGACTTTGTTAGGGCAATTCTAGGGGAGAGACATAAGGAAAGTCAGAAATTGTTCAAAATCTTTTGTGAGAAAGCATGTTGCTCTGGAACATCTAAGTTTACTTGGATATTTAGCAAACAACTAAAGATAAAAATAGCAGGATTTATACTCTAAAAGCAGTACTTTTCACAACTGAGGCTATCATCATTCATCAAATCACTTACTTAAATGGAAAATTCACAGTGACAGTTTTCAGTCTGGGCTTGTACAATACCTAGTGTGAAGGAGTCCTGGCCCACAGCTGAGGCTTCAGAATAACACAACCATCAGACATACTATGTTGCTATAGCAAATTTACCACTGTCTTGGCATAGATTATAGCTCATATTTTTATCAGTGGTTACCGTTCCCAAAAATATTTTTGCAAGTGGGGCCACCGAGATGAGCGAATCGTTTCCACAACCCGTGTCAACGTGTGATTCCTGATACAACTGGGAGGTGAGCGGCAGCGGTGGCGTGGGGAGCGTCTTGCTGCCTTGGGTGAGCTGTGCAGCCCTGCAGAGGCATCGCACTTGTGTCCGGGCTAGGCAGACCCCTGCGGTAAAGGACACCAGCGCTAAGCCTCGACACTTGCCCTGGCCTTTGGGATGCTGAGAGATGCCAGCCCAGGTGTTGCAGCTGTGAGACAATCTCTGCAGATCCCCTGTGCTACATCCGAAGAGCGGGTTGGGTAATCGCATCACTCGCGTGCCTCCTGACCCTCCCGAGCCAAACCCAAACTAGGCTCCAATATCACACGGCCTGTGAGCCCAGCTCAGCTGGGAGGTGGCAGGTTCTTAAATCACCTGGTGGTCATCCCCAATTGTACGAGTTTTCCTTTCAGAGCAGAATCAGCTTTAAATCATGACTGACATGTTTGATTTTGGCCTGAAATGGCATCGGAGAGCCTAAACAATCAGTGAGAGCTGAGATGGCTGGAAATACAAAATTAATGTAAATATATGAAAAGATTCAGCCTGTGCTAAATGTCAGGTATAGATGGGCATTTTGCTTTTTAGCAGGCATAAAGTGAATGAACTCAGCATTAATGCTCAGTCACATATCCGTGTAAACATGCTATTCACATACATCCTTCCATTTGCTTGGGTTGCTGCTGTCGCGTGACACAATCCCGATGACAAGAACCAGACTCCCAGGGCATTTGTACCATGCATATTTTATATCAGGAGTGAGATGCATGCCACAAGCCTGCTGGATAATCTGCAGATCTTTTGCGACAGTCTTTTCTTCATAATGTTTTATTTAAGGAATCGAATCAATAAACCTATTACTGTAATACTGTCCAACCACCTGTTGCCTTCGGTGAGTGACTTTTGGGATCAATGATCCACAGAGTCAGTTCAAAGGACGCACATACTCTGCCTCGCTGCCCCAGGATAATTGCCCACGCTGAGTCATTGGTTATGAACTGAATCATCTCAAGGAAAGTGAATTCTGCACACAAGATTTTCAGAGCTGAGTGTGAGAATAGATGTTGAAATGCAACATCTGCCTACAGATTTCTGTTTCTTTGAGTTTTACTCAGGCTTACAGCTGGGTGTTAAGTAATGCAGTTCTAAAACATATGTAAAGGACAAAACAAGCTGTTTATTTTCAAAGTGGCAGACCAATTCAAAATTACGATGAATAATTTAACTAGCGTGATTAATAATTACTTTCTCTTAAAAATATAATGAGTATGGTTTTGATGGGTGGATTTAATGCACTGTACCCAGCAAACATTGCTTTTGAAAACCACTTAAAAATACCCCAACTAATCACCTGGAAAATAACTGTGTACCAAATGAAAGGGACAGGAGCCACCTGGGACTGTGTATCAGAACCCTTCAGTGAGCTGGCTTTAATTAGCACCAAGACAGTGACTTTCCAGAGTCATGATGCCAAAGCTAAAATTCAAAGTATCTATCACTGGAAATGTGAAGGTGCATAAACTCCATAAAGGAGTTTAAAGACCTAAAAATGCATGAAAGTTGGGGTTGAAAGACAGGCAAAGCTTAGAGCTCCAGCTGGAGGGAGGCTAGAAATGGGATCCCAAAGGGAAATCTGCAAAAATGGCTTTGATGTGAGGCATAGTCAGAGGCAGGAGATGGAAACAGCAGCTAGAATAGCTAGCTTCAGTGAGAGGTCTTCTGCTCAGAAACAGGGATGTAGAGGTGCTAGATTTTTATAGCATTTGCTTTTCATGCAGATTCCTGGGGTTTAGTTCTTGGTCGCTGTATCATTTCTTTTATGCAGTGCAATTGCATGATGACTGTTTAATGCATGTGTTTTTACTCGAGTTACGTCAAGTAAGGCCCTTCAAGCTGAATACTATCTTTACAGAATTACAACATCACTCTTTCTCCTATGGTCTCTCCTTTTGACCCTAAAAACCTTCCCACTGTTTTTGCACAGTAGGGAAAGTGTACCAGGCAGGAGGCTCATCCCCGTATGCCGTATGGATTGGTATTTAGCCTTGTCTGCTGGGAAAAGCGTTTGATCCGCCTCATGCTGGAAAGGACTCAGATCTGAACACCAGACTAGCTGATAAAGTGATGTTGCTACTGACTATGTTTTTTAAAGAAACAAAGGGAACTGGTCGTCTGTACCCAAAGGGATGATTTAAGTGACAGAGGGTTGGTCTGTGAATCTCACATATGTTTTTCAAGTCTGGGGCCAGAGAAGGAACAGATGTCTAAGTCTGGAAGAAACACTCTTCCCTTTTTAGCACTTCCTATTGACTATTATAAGGTGTCCCCTCATTCAGCAGTGGTTTCCATTCCTCCATATCTAGTTCTCCCTGTGCATTATGTAGACCGCTAACCTGGCACTGGGAGTTTAATGGAGGAGCTATGCTCCTGATGTAGTGCTCTCTGGTGAGCACCTCCATGTGCCGGAGCTGCAAACCCACAATCGTAGTGAGCACAGGGTGCAGTTGCTGTCAGGTTCAACCTCAGCTTTTTCACCCCAGCTCCTTATAAGTATGCTTAAGACAGCAAGGTTGGTAGGAAATTGCCACTCACAAAGGAAATGTACTCTGTACCGCAAGATCATGCAGAAAGGAGATGTGTTATAGAGAGTGAAAGAGAGGGAATGCTGTGAATGACTTTTTGTTTGTGGGTGTGACCTCTTCAGAGTTGTGCATAGTCTCTTGGTAGATATTGCTATACAAATTAGCCTTTGTATGGAATAAAGGGCTGTTTGAACCACTCTCTCAGCTAAGTCAAGAGTGGATAGATACTGAAGTGCTAACTTGGTACGATACATATGTGTCACCTTCATGAAAGTTTTGAATTTTTGAATCTGTTCTTCTTTACAAGCAGCTGTATGTATTGCTAGCTCCTTTGGCAGAAACAGTGCAATCAGGAGGAGGAGAAGGTGTCAGGCACATGAAAAAGGAGCCAAGGGGCCCAAGTCTACAGAAAGATGATGACTGAATCGTATTATTGGCAACATTAATGCTCACTCCTTTTGCTCATTAGAGGCATCATGGTATCTGCTGTTACTGAAGCAACAAGACTTTTAAAACTGGGAGGGGATATTTTTCTTTAGTTTACATAGGATTTACTGTTGTTTTGAAGTTGCCATGACTTCTGTTTCAATTTTATTTTTAAAACAGGAAATATTAATCGTGCATTCTCAATCTACAGCACCTAAAATACTCATCCCAAATCCACTTCAGGTTTAAGCGTGTGGAACCATCTTTGCCACGGAACCTGTGAGCTGGCTTCCCAGCTGGCTGCAGACCAACACTTGTGGGTTTTCCGTTCCCCTGCAAAACCAAAGTGTGCAGGTGGGACCGTGCTCTTCGTCCTATCTCCACCTTTGCAACCTGCATGAAGAGTCAAGGTCACACTGAATCAACACGGTCACCTGAACACAGAAGGTGCCACAGAAGCCACTTTTCCTCGGAGGTGCCACTGCCAGCATCTGCTGCCAGCACAGAGCCCCTTGAGCTGCAGGCTGTGCCAGCCCTCCTGCCTTCTCGCTCAGACCCCCTGACCCCCCTCAATCATCCCAACTAACCTGGGACTCATACGTGCACCATACCTTACCCAGCCCACACAGCCAGCAGTCTGAGCGCCTGTCCCCAGAGCCGACCCCCCTTCGGGACCCTCTCCTCCCACACCATCCCCACTGCCAAGCACTGCCCTCCCATATCCTCCTTCAGCTCTCCCTCCTGCTCAGGGATGTTGTGAAGATGGGCGTTCATAATGAGGTTTTGATTTTAATAAAATCTGTTCATCCATTCTGTGACACGGTTCATTTGTGACTTTATTAAAAAAACCACAAAATTTTATTTTAAATAGAAATAATTTTATGAGTGAAATGCAGAGTGCTGCCAGTTTTCTCCCCTGTGGCTCATCTACAAAAGGATTTTGGTGGAGATAAGAGAGGGTAGATCAGAAACTTCTTCACAGTGTGCCAGAGAATATAAAACTGGGAGGCAGCTGACAAAAGGTGGCAATGAGACAGTAAGAGAACCATGTTGTTGCAGAGATATAAAATCCTAATGCCATAGAAATAGCATTACTGAAAAATAAATCTAAGTTATGAGCACGTATTCAAAGTGAGCTTGAGGAAGGCAGGAAAAGGATATTTATGTAAAAGGAGTAAGTCCTGTGGTTGCAGAGTTTCGAGAAGCTTCCAGACGACAGGACCATTTATTGGCCTCAGCATGTGATCAGGCTGGGTTAGCACATCACTTATCACACCCAGGTTAGCACATCACTTATCACAGCAAACTCCTGGCTACCCTTCCTCTCTCTTTTTCTGTACATCTAAGATTCAAGCTGCCCCTTAATGTAATGTCTGAAAGGACTGATTGTACATACCTTACTGAGTAATTGCAGTCTGAATATTAATATTATAGACGGCATGATTTAAAATACCCATTTTGATGATACGGTGTGGATAAATTGGGATTACATATGTCTCCTTATGTAAAAGAGATCTTCTTCTTTTAGTAACACATTGTCTGCTGCGTTTGCCTAGCACCCTCTACCATATGCTCTTTAAAACAAGCTGTTGCATTTCAAGAACTGTCCCTAGTAATTAACAGGAAAAATATTGTATTTTCTTTCTGAATAAACTAGAAGACCCTGCATCAATTAAGACTTATTTTTCCCTCTGGCTAGTTGTTCCTGTAAGCCATAAAATCACTTCCTTCTGTCAGTCCCTCACCTCCTGCCTGCCAGTTCAGCTTTTAGCACCAGCGCTCCCAGTAAATACAAAGCAAGCTTTTCCCAGCCATCTTCTCATCTCCTTTTTCCACTTTGTCTCTCAGCTTCTTGAAATCCTTAAAATTAATTTTCTCTGAGATCTCCTTTTCATCTCTGTTCTGCTGTCTTAATTTTCATGCATGGGTCTTTCCTCTCTTGCTTCCAGAAACCTATGTCTGAACCAGTCTCAGAGCTGCTATTTGCATCCCCTTGGACCACTTTCTTTTTTCTGGACCAAGAATTAGCTTTCTTCTTTAATTCCAGAAAGATTTTGCCTCTGTGGCTTTCTGTTCTTCCAATTAATCTCCCTAGTACTTGATCAATCAATACCCTGGGCTGTATGGGCTCCCTGTTCTCTCTTTCCCTTTCATTTGCTATAAGATACTAAATCTTCAAATCCTTTTCCTTTCTCTCCAGCACCTCAGTTCTGGCCCATGTAATTTGTGTACTGATATCTATGGGTATATCATATAGACACATATCTGTATCTATAACTGTGAGTCTGAGAGTCCCTCAACTCTGACTTTCTTCCTTCTTCCAGTTCCTCTCCTTTATGATCTGTCCAATACCCCTAGATACTCCAAAGCTTTCTTAAATCCAGAGTGGTGGCAGTTGAGAGAGTTGTCTATCACTGTCTAATTCTCTCCTTTTTTGACAGTTGCAGGTTTGTTTGACATCTAGCCATCCAAAACTCAGAGAACAAAATAACTGTCCTAAGAGAAGAATGGTTTTCATCTCTTGACGCCTAGACTCCCCTTCTTCAAAGCTCCCTACTAACTTTGTATTCTGTTGGTTTTAAATTACTTTCCATCACCATCATATAGGAACACCTTTCATATAAACCTATAGCAAAGTTCCCAATACAATGAGGAACCTTTTCAACGAGAACTTTGCCTATGTTTTGTTTAATTTGTGGGGTTTTTGGAATGGGACTTGAAAGTGAAAAGCTTGTTTGAATGGCAAGCTTTCTCTTTGGCAGACAACTTTTTCAGGAATATTAAAGACTCCACAGCTCTAAAATTAGATCCTCTTGACTGAGCATGCAAAAGCAATCTTGAATTTATCACTGTCTTAAGAAATAAAGCTGTTGTGATTTCTTATAGGCTGATCTTAATTTCAGTTTTAGGTATTGTAATTCCGTATACAGGTGTATCAATTACTTTGGCCTGGTCTTCAATTCAGAAAGAGGACAAGGTTTCCTAGAAAGTGAATGGGAAAAAAGGTGTTCTGAAAACCACTTCTTCATTACTTGCTCATCTGGGTTTCACAGGGTCTAGCTGAAGTCTGAAGATGTGCATTGTTCACTGCTGAAACATGAATGCCATGGAAGGCAAAAATAATATCTGGGGAACACTTTGAAGAGATGGCCCTTTTTTTGACCAACACAGGTTTGGTCTTGCATGGCTTAAGCAAAACTAAGACAGACGTAACCTTCTACAGGGATTTTGATAGTCTAGAAATAGTAGGGGTTTCCTCAGTTGTCAGTGACAGTTTTTGTACTCTTATTTCAAGAAAGCTTTCTTTCAACCTTGACAACTAGTTTGCATGCCCCACCTACCCACACAATTATAGGGTATCCCCTCTTGAAAGATTTCTGTCTTTCAAAATGTCTCCTTCAAGAAAGTTGGAAAATCCCTGTTTCCTTTAGACTGAATCGCCATTTAATTTTGGCATGCAGAGACTTTGTTCAATTTACAAAGACAATCAGGTGTCTGGATCAAATACAGCAGCAGTTATGCTCCGCCTCATGGGGAAAAGTTAATCCAACACTTTGACGTATCAAGTGATGATTTGACTCCTCTTGGGAGTCCTAAGTGATGGATTTGCTGCTTCTAAAACAGCAGCTGTTTCAGATATGTGTTACCAATTAGGAAATCATTTTCCCATACATTGAGCCTGCAGAACATATGGTATGTTGAGGTCCCTATAATCACATTCATACGCACCCTCACCACTGGTTACTCCCTAGGGAACCTAGAACTCTGCTAAATACAGTGCATAGTCCCTGAAATAGACCCATACACAGTCCAGTCATCAGTACAGCGGGAGTAAATCCTCACTGGTACTGCCTCCAGCTACCTCTCCAAAATTGCCCTCCTCTTGTGAGTTGGCTATAAACAGACAGAAGTTTAAAAAAATCGATTGTATTTAATTTCATCATCAAGATTTATTTCACAATCTGTTCATGGCTTTTTGCTCCCTGTGTTTTCCAATTCTAATCTCAAAATAAGAAGATTTTTCCTTGAACTTTGTTGCTAGGGAATACCACTGCTGTATAGTACATGCTGCACTAAGGCGTGTGATAAAGGAGATCTTTGTACCTTCCAGCCAGCCTACAGGCCTCAAGTGGAAATGTTTAATGATTGTCTTTTACAATGGCATCTTGTGCATGTACTGTGTGGCTTAGAGGGCCAGACAAACTGCCAGACAACAGTAACATTACACCACAACATGGTAAAAACAGATTAAAGAGAAGATCTTCACCACATGTTATGGAGAAGTGTGAGAGTCTAGGAGACACTTGTTTTATCTTAGCCAGGAAAAGAAGAGTTTTCTGCTATTCTGTGCTGAGAAGCAGTAGTTGTGCTCTTCCTATTCATTCCTGTATAAACCTGAAAGCTGCTAGAAGCTGGTTGAAGGGGAGGAGCTGCTTTCCTCCACCAGCTCAGGAGAGCCTCCAGACCAGCTGGTGGAGAATCTACAACCTGCCACCACCTGAGCAAGGTCTGCCCACAGACTCGTCAGAAGCCTGCCTCCTTCGCAGACAGATATTTTGCCACCTGACTCAAAACAAATCTCTGCTCAGAGCATGCTTTTTAACAGCCAGCTCTCATCACCGCTTCCAGATACCATCTTCCTCCTTTGCAGCCTAGAGAAGGATGGTGGACTGGGTGATTTCCAGAGGAGTAAATGTTAGCAGTGCTGGGAGCAGCTTCCCTGCATTTGAATGTGACGGTAATGAAACAAAAACGGTGTTGCCAAGTATCACATCTTTCTCATGTATCCTGTAATACACACTGTTCTCTAAAGCTTCAGTTCAGAATATCATCACAAGAAAAATCTACCTTGTCTTCAATTCTATTGTATATAACTGTATGGAAATACTGGGGAAAAGAAAGTTTCAAACAAAATTTAAAAAGATCTAAAAAGCCCGGTGTATTTCAGTGTTCATTTCATTTGAGTACTTCAGTCGTGTAATGAAATTTATGGCATTTACAGGTAATCATAGCAACTATCAAGGGACTAAAGTTTATACGAAAAAAGTAAAGATTAATGAAATTTGTGTGAGGTTTTATGGCTTCTTATCTGATATTTTAACTCTAGCTAAATCAATTTTTAAGCTTTTGAGTTATTTTAAGGTATTTTAAATTTTAAATAAAGTTATTTAACTTAGTTTTAAATAAATTATTTAAGTTATTTTAAATCATGTTCAAGCTCTGACACCTTTTAAAAAGCACTGATACATGGAGATACAGTGCAGAACTTTTAGTCTTTAAAATAAATTGTACTGGGATGGCAAAGAGGGCCAGTAATGACAACAAGGAATACCACACCCTGCGAGGGGAACTGTAACAAAAGACAAGTATTGGCAGTCTCAGGTACCATCAGTATGGAAGTGAGAAATTTGTTATCACTACTTTCAGCTTGTTACGTGGAATTTAATTCTTCCAAATTCAACTACAAAATACATAATTCTAATTTTGCCTGTGAATATGTGGTTACAAGAAGTGCATACCTGTGGCAGATGCATCAGTCATTCAAATTAGTAAAGACCAGCAGGAAAGATACATTAAGAATAGCTTCTTGATGTGCAGGTAATATACAAGACTTTCACAGAGTCAGTGATATAATAAATACATAGGTGAAGCAGAGAGACCTTCCTCTTTTTTTAATTTTTTTCCCATCCTTGGAGGGAAAAGTTCAAAAAAGTATGAAATATGCACCAAAAGGAAGCAAATGCTCTATCAGTTCACTTCATTGGGAACCACTGGGCTGTACCAGATGGAAACTCCTTTCTCTGTGTATCTATTGAAGAACTTGACAAATTTCTTTTCTGTTCTACATTATCTAAACATTTATAAATTACTTTTAAACCTGGCATGTAATATGAACATCTGGGAGTTTCTGTCTTTGACAGAAGCTTGTTTAAAGTACTGCTGGCTATATTCTGGTGTATGAAGTCGAACATATACAAACTTTGATGCTGCTCCTCACGCAAATCATTTGTATCTTGAGCACACTGTATTTTAAAAGGTGCAACTGAAAAGATATGTTTACAGCATCCTGGCTCTGTCTCCCACAACCCCTTCCTTTCATTAATCTTAGAATAAAAGCTCTGAAACCTAGCAATATCCTTGGTATATGTATAGTTCGTTGGGGCACCAACCCAGATTGCTGCATTACAAATAACTATTAATAAATCATTGCAAAAACTCAAAGAGTTTAATTGCATTGGAATAATGGATCAGCTATAGAGACAATGCACAAGAGGTGAAATTGCACTGCAAGATTGGCAACTGTTTGCCTTTAATATTAATAGATTAATTAGACAGTGCATTTGAGACATGATTGCCTGGAATAATTTTCTTCCCAAACCAATGCAGTGAACTCAACAGGATGAAACTTTGGTTGTCAATGGTTACCTTGTAGATCTTTGAAGAAATTTATTTTTATAATAGCTTACAAGATATTGGCATCATCATTGCATGTTCAAATGTAACTAAGAGTTCAGTGAGTGTGATACTTTAAAACATGTTCAAGATGTATTATGTCAATGCTCTTGAAAAAAATCTTAGAATGTGCCTTCTTAACATGAAGATTTCCTTTGGTCTTTCAAGACCCATATTACCCCACTGGAGACATACGAGCCCTACAGATTTTTTTTCTTAAAGATTTTTTGTTAGTGGTTGGAATTGCCACAATCTGAGCAAAAGTTTCTACGGCAGCAACTGGTCTATGGAGAACTGCCTGGATGAAAAAGAACACAGAACAAAGGAAACAGCAAAAATCACGGTTCTGAAATGCACGGTCGTACAGTACTGAGTGCAGCTGGGAGTGTGAGCTGCTGTTCAGACTGATGCACTCTCAGTATTGGAGTGATGTGTTTGAAAATAACTACACGTGACTGCAAAACACAGCACTGGCAGAGTCCACCAAGTACGGACGCTGCTACAAGAGCCATTGCAAATCTTGCAAAAGCAGCGTCCCTGGCTAACCTGTGGCAGAATATGTAATCACACATTAGAGCTATAGGGAGGGCTCCATGCATCTGGGCCGATAAGTTACAAACCTAAAATCTTTGATTTCTGAGAATTTCTTCCTGCAGTAAGTGAAGTAACACACGAGAGTAGATTATTGTCCAAAGAAGCGAAGAGCAATAAGTTTAGCTCATAGCACAAAAAGCTCAGGTGAGACAGTAGGTTAAATTTCACAATGACAATGACCCAGCGAGGCAGCGGGAAGCAGTGGATGCAGTCCAGGGCACCTCCGGAGCTGAGGAGCGCTGAGCGCAGCTGCTGCGAACAGCAAAGGCAGAGCTGATCCTGTCATGGGAGAGAAGGAAGGACGAGGTCGTACCTCAAGACTGTTCCTAGTCTTATTTTTCCGTAACTATAAGTTATTCCCTTATTCTGTGTTCTACATTTTGTTTACATTTTGTATGTACACCTCAACTATATGCTGCATTTAAACTTAAGCAGTATCCTATGTCCGTATAGTTATTTGGTCCAGTTAACATGAATTGGATTATAGAATTGAGGTGCAGAGTCTGACATTGCAAAATGAAACAAAAAGTACAAAAGCACAGCACTACACTGATGTGAATTTCTTTGCAGAAAGAAATCCTTAGCCTCTAGCCCTAAGGAACTTGCTCTCTTCCATTTCAGAAGCTGTCAGAGCTCTCATACCTTATAGTTAATTAATAATATGCTGTTACATACAGTGAGAAAAAACTGGCAGGAGTTGATTTAATCCAATATGATGCAAGCTTGTCTTAGAAATATTCCTAAAAGGCATAATACAAAGGCATGATACTTAAATAGCAAAACAGCCAGAGGCAGACTCTGTAGCAACAGGGCAGCTGATGATCTGCCTTCCCCAGCTGTTAAGCTGCTGTTTTGCTAACAAAATGTCTGCTAACCTCACTCTCCAGACAAGATTTTATTAAAAATGAAACCAGCTTAAGAGAAAGTGGAAATGCCTATGCAGATGTTTCAAACAGCAATGAAAAGATTACTGAATTGGGGCTCTTCTCTTCAAATCACCAGTTTTAATTGACTTAGTAGGGTAACTAGAAAAGATGAGAAGGAATAAAGTAACAAGACAACCAAAGCTGCTATGTTTTCAGAAAGAACAACCATATTGCGTTCATGATTTCTGGAACTACTCACAGAAGTACTCGCAAATGGAGATAAAGTGTAGGTCTTGATTTCAAATGCATGCAAGCCGTTTACGTTCAGCAATGGGCTGTCCAGTTCAAGCGCTTGGGCCAGGGTTACTGAAGTATTTAGCTGATTTGAAATCAATGGATTTAGAGTTGCTATAGATCTTTATACATCTCTACCTAAGATTTGTGGCCTACAGTGACCCTGCAGTTAGGGAAGACAGGAAATACTACTTTAGCTCCAGACTTCCTCAGTGGCCTTGGACAGACGTTACTACCAATGCCGTGCTCCGTCTCCACCTCAAAGAAACCAAAATTCTTTCCTAGCTCCTACAGATGTGCTGTGAGGATAAAATCTGATGGCAGAGTTTTGAGGGTCTCAGTAAGTCTGGGCAGCTGATAGATATTCTGGCTGCAAAAAAAAAGACACCCCTTTCGTGGCAGGATGAAACAAGAAACACCCAAAATACTGAAGAAGAATAAAGTGATCCAGCCTGAAGTAACCAATTACTAGCACTTAGGGTGCTAAGAAAGGCAGTGGGAAGCACAGGCAGAAATACCCCATGTATTTCAGATAGAGCAGAGAAGGGAATCATGGTTTCTGTGCCTTGGATGACCAATTCTGGGGAGAAAAAATCTTCCTTTCCAGTTAAATTTCTATCTATCTAAAACCTGAAAGATCTCCCTCAGTGAAACTATATGCTTTCCCTCTAAGTGCTATTTTTGACAAATGAGAGCTTTCAGACCACACTGTGTGGATGAAACATTCTGGCCAGCTCTAGCGCCAGCTCTAGCACTCAGCTGGCATGCAAGGGAGCCCACCTACGCAGAGCCCTGGAGGGGGAACCTAGGTGGGAAGTCCCACTACCAGCAGAGTTCACCCCAGTGTCACTGGAGTTTTGGGACCCCTTTGCTTTCTCACTTATGTTATTTCATTGGAAGTAATGCCAAAAACAAAGTACAAAGATCTAATGCAGCTAAACAGGAGGAAACTCAGGATCAGAGTAACTGTGTCCAGTGTGTGTGCCTTGTCCTGATACAACGAGGGAGAGAGTTCTACTGCCAAAGACACCAAATAACTAACTAGTTTATTTTATGTGCTCTACTGGATTTTTACTAGTTAACCAGTAAAGGAGGATTAACAGGTAATCCTCCACCTGTTTCCAAGGGATGCTGAGCCATGAGTATCTTATACTGCCTCTAATGTCACACTTGAGTGAGAGTCCATCGCCATTTAAGCTATACTAATAGGATGTTGAGAATGAAAACTCTGTTTTTTGATTGTGCAGTGCTCCTCCACATGCATATCCAGAGGTAGGCTATTGAGGCTGTGATGAGCCTTCAACTCTCTTGGGCACCACTATAATGAGTACATAGCATAAATGTCTGGATTGATAAAATGAAAAGTTAACAAACTGCTAAGGTAAGATCAGTCCTGAAATCACAGCATGGTAGCCATGGCAATGGGCAATTCAGCTTCTAATACACACTATAAGCAAAATGATCTTTTTTCTTTACCTTGCCACCTACTGACTTTTGTCTTAGACTAAGGTTGTCATTTCTGTTTGCCATGGGTCCACATTTTCCCTCTGTTTGTACAATGCCTAGGATAGGGATATCTAAATTGTAATGGGTCCTCCTAGTTACGCAAGATTGGTACTACAAGATTGATAACAACTATATAGTCAGTCTTTCCAAGAAGGAGGTTTATACTTGGTATCGGGCTGCTTGAAGAGAATAATGAAATTGTGCCTGCTGTTCCTATATTGCATAAAATGTCTAAAATGGCCATTATTTTCTTATTTAATATGCAAGTAATGTTATACATGTAATAATATTCCAAACCACTCAAAAGCAGTGAGACCTTACATTAATTTCACTTGTGATCATAACACTAGCAGCAGTGGTTCTTAATAATTTGAATATACAATTAAGAAAATGGCATGTAACTTCAGATTGGCAAAGTGCAGGATAAGACATGTCTTCACCCTGAAGGGACTGAGTAAAGTGTCCTTAAAGCAACATCTCTCAAGGCTGCCTAAGGTTTTCTCTTTCCATTTCTCTCATTCTTCATTCTGCACACCTAGCCATATGGGTAGCATAAAATTTTTCAAATATCTGATGTGCTCTTCCTGCACAGCTGAGAAAGAGAATTTGGAAAAAGTCAAATTATGAGGCTAGTCCTTTCCAGGGAGCCAAGCCCAGGCTTTGGTTCTGCACTTAAATCTCTTAGAACGGCAGGGATAGAGCATAAGGTTAGAGTCCGTGTTTAGATTTCTGTTTCTCTACACTCTCAACTCCACTAGTATGCATTCATGGGCACCAAATTTACAGAAAAAATAAAATAAAAATCCCAAAGTCTCTGCCAACCAATAATAATGAATGTCAGTATTTTGATACATGAAGCAGCTGGTATCTCCTACTAATATTTCAATTAGCAATACGAATGCTAGTTATAAATATTTCTGTGCACTTTGGGAATTTACAGTTGGAAGGTTTGGCTGGAGAAGAATTGAAAGTGCTAGCATTTTCTGACATAGCCTGAATATCTCTTGAAGCAGCAGGTGGACAGGACAGACACTACTCAGGCATGTGTTCATATTGCAAACAAGATCCCAGCATTGGCTGTAACTAAGATTTGGCATTGATTCCCATTTTAGCCACTCTTTTTGGTTGCTTATAACTTTGCAAAGCTGTAAGTTTTCATAAGTGCTCCGTCTATGACTTTCTGTTTGAAGAATAAATTTGTTTTTGGAAAATTCAGCCAAAACCCATTTGCAGAAAAGCTGGCTGTCTCACACAAGTTAATGCATTTGAGGGGCTGAAAACTTCTAGTGCCCCAAGCAGGAACATGGGGGAGCCCATGTGACAAGCTTTTGCCTAGATTGTAATTTGAAAATTCACTTGGCATAGCATCAATAGACGTTTATTAAAATGTAGTTTCTAAATGCCCTGACAATTTCAATCATAATATGCATACTCTGGCATATGTGAGTAAACCAGGAGCCTGCAGGTAGGTGAAAACTGAGAGGAAGAGCCTCTTCTCTCTTGGAAGAGCTCTCTTGAAAGAACAAACATGGGAATGGGTGGGAAAGGGTGCAATGTACTAACGAAGTATGAACTAGACTTCGAAAAGATCCAGTGCCAGCAGGGGTGTGGGAGACTGAACTCCAGGGAGGGCACCAGCCTGGAAGAGAGCCTGAAACTAGAGACTGGGTTTGCTGGGGGAAGAGACCGAAGCCATCACACTTCCCAGGGAAGCTTCACCTTTAACTTTGCTATCACCATGACTTAAGTTAAGTATACAGCATAGCAACAGCCCACGGATGTTTGGCCGAGCCAGGAAAGTAATGGCCTTGTAGTACTTACACACTTTTCGTTTGAATTTTCTTTTTCATTTCACCAAGACAGTTGTGTAGCTATTTCATTTTATCCTAAAGTTAGAACTAGAAGAAGAGATCACTCCTGCCATTGTCTTGCTCTTCCCAGCAATCCCCACCTCTGAGGGGGGCACTGCTCCCTGTTCCTGTGCTCCCTTCCCCCTCCTCTGGATTTGCAGTCTGGCCATGTAAAGGAGCATGTGATGTTTAATACCCTGAAAACGAATGCAGAGGTGTTGGAAATACTGTCATAATTGTTTGAAGAAAACTGCTAGCCTTCCCAGAAGGAGAGGGGAACAGCAGGAGGTTTTTTTTTAATGTAAGTTTAATTATAATAGCCAAGTAGCTCAGCACCATCAGAGCATAAGTTGCAGCTCCCTGTTTATGATACACCTGCCAGGAGGAATTTCAGATTCCTTAAGATATGTGTCTAATAACTGGTGTCAGTCCCTAAAGGCACAAGCCTTCTGCTCCATATCTTTTTCCACTTCAACTTGTTCATTTTTTATTGAACTATGAAAACACATAGCAACAAATCCTTTAAAATTAATAACTTATACAACGAAGTGAGATTAATGAAATGCTTTATAAAACAGCTTAATCAGTGACAAGGCTAAATGCTGCAGTTCACAAGTTCTGAACTTGGAAATTCACAAAATAAATCATTTCTGTTTACTCACGCTGGGTTTATGCAACTCAGACAGTAACAGTAACCTTCAACGGATGTGCAAAGATTCAATGGAATTAGAACAAAAGAGCCAACAGATGGCACTGCATGGAATTCTTTAACAGTGTTCACTAATTTTTTTTTTTGCATTAAATTATGTAATTTTTCAGGGCTATTTTTGAATGCATCAACAATACTCTATTTAGTATGTGATACAATGTTTTTTCGTGCCCATGAGTAGCATATCTAAAATTTTCAAGGCCAGTTTTAGCACAGCTATAATAGCTTGAATGGAGTCTCAAAATATTTTATATCTGGAAGCTGCTTTTTTTTTTTTTCTCTCTGCTTTTTCACTGACTATCAAGACTATTGCAGGAACACCTCCCAGGCATGTTATTGTAGAACGTCTGGTGGGTGCGCGACAGTCTTCAGCTGTGGCTGTTATTGTAGGAGTGCTGGGCAGCAGTTTTGGACTGTGTTATTGACTGGGTGCCAGTCTTCAAATCTGGTGCTAAACTTAGATGCCTGTTGTCAGTGGTACTATTCCCTTGAGTATCACTTGCAGGATTAGGTATTACGTGCATGACATTACATGAAGTGTATGGTTACTGCAAAGCTGAGAGTAAGCACTCTGGAGCTACGCTCTGACTCCTATGGCGGGCTTTGCTTAGTTTTAACCCTACTCTAAATCACAAGCACCATCTTCTACCAAAATACCAGTGATGTAAGTCACAGCTTAAAAGACAACCAGAAGGAGGATCAGGCAAAGCTCTCCAAAACAAATGGCAGTTTTATAGTATTTTAACTATAGCCCTGAGGGGAAAAAAAAGGCAAGGTTGGAAACGGATGATTCCTCCCACAGACCTTTTCTGGCAACGCTACGTCTCCTGGAGACCATAGTACACAAAGAAAGTCAGGGTAGAGTTGCAAACTGGTTGGTTTTCCCTGCTTTTCTTTTCATCAGCACTTGCTGGGTTCTCTGGTTCCATTTCCTCAGGTTCTCATCCACTTCTGTTAAAAAATAAAGTGTTCTCTTCAAATACAGAAATTAAATTTCACCTATGGACAAGAAGTATCCTTCTTTAGAGGTCACTGATAAAGCTGTAATGTCTCCTGAACAGTAACGAAGTATATGCAGGTTTTGTCTCTAGTTTTGTTCTGCCAAACCATTCAGCTGTCCATTTCTAGATATGCTGTCCTGAAATCTGCTTTTCTCTTCCAGATAGTATACCCCACTGGTATATCTCTGAATGCCCTCTCCACTTTAAATAAAATACTCTGGGGTTTTTATTCTGTTGCTATTATTTAGCTATTGCAATAGTGGTATAGCTAATATCTAAGCCAGCCATTCCTGGGACAATTTATTTGAAGACAAATTATTATTAAACAACTAAATTCCCCTTTAGGCATCTAAAGGAGATATCTAATTTCCAGGAATGCACAAGTAAAATTAAGTGGGTTTGACCCTTCCTGGAAATCAAGCCAATACTTGTATTTAGGTATCTAGAAACTTAAAAAGGAGCCTAACTTCAGATGTGTCCAGTTGATAGTGCTGGCCTTGTATTTCTCTCTTGAAGTTGGAGAGATGTGGAGGATGAAAAGGGGATACTCAGAGGACGGGAAAGAGAAATACATATTTTCCTGTCGTTCTGGTGATACTGCCATTGTCTTTTCCTACCCATAGATATAGTTACTAGAGCACAAATATACTTCGTTGTCTGTTCCTCAGGAAAAGAGACTCCTAACATCAGCAGGGAGCCCTTGTGCCACAAGGCCATACAACTCAGCTGCCAGTGGCCCTGTGGGTGAGGAAGAAGAACCCCCAGGAAAACTACAGCCATTTTGCACAAGTCAGCAGACCTACAGTTGCAAACCCGAAGAGCACTTTGTTACCCTCCTAAACTGAATAGTATTTCAGAATATGAAATCTGAACTTATTGGTGCAAACAGACATTTGGGAAAAGAAACAGGTGATCATATGGTAAATGACACAAAAATCCTGAAGTTTTTCTGTCATCGAACTTCCCCTACTGAAATACAGACTACCATTTAACAGAGCCAGTGTCAAGCTTTTGTTGAGCAGGAAGACGCTATTGCAGCGTGCTGATGCCAGTGGCAGTGTGTGGCAGGGCGCCAGGTGCCGGCCAAACCTTTCCAGGGGCAACACAGTCCCTGATGGTACAAGGATGAAGAGACCACCGGGGAGAAGCAGCCTTCGACAGACCCAGGCCGTCCTGCCTCTTTGAGACTTGTCTGCCAACCCGGCACAGAGCCACCAGAGATGCTTGAACCTGATCTGAGCAGGCAACGGATGTTTTTCTGTGAAAATATGTTCCTCTGATGAGTTCTGCTGGACCTATTTTGTGTCAGGGATGAAAGGTGAGAAATCAGGTGCCGGGGCTGAGTGTGATGCAGATGGGGTGGTGGCTGCAGACTCACCAAGAGACAGTGTCCGGTGCCCCCTGGGTGTTGCTACAGCCCCCCAAAACATCCCCTGGCTTTTTTGCAAGGTTTGCAGGATGTGGGAGTGAAAATCTGGGGAGTAGTTGGAAGGAGAAGGGGAAGAAGTGAGAGGTGGAAAGAAAGCAATGACTGCAAGTGGTGGGGGAGCATCGACAACAGCAGAAATCAGAGCAAAGTCAGTACAGAGGTGGGGTGGGACAGAGTGAAGCATCACAGTGGAGCATGGAGAGCTGGAGGAGAAATGAGGAGTGCTCTGAATGCCTGCACATGTCTCATGGTGAACAATAGCAAATCTTAATGAGGCATTTTAGTTACTACAGGAGCATGAGCTTAAGAATCAAGAGCAAAAAACTGCCATTTGGCACAGTTAATAAGCTAACCCCAACAGCTGACATTGTTGCACAGTGTTCAAAGATGGAGCGGGCAGGAAAATGTTAGAGGTGGCAACACTAGTGGTCCACAGTGTTGAACTGCTCAGTTGTGCCCGCACTCATAGTACCTTACTTGTTTGGAAAGCAGTAATGAGAAGTCATTTACTTAAAGGCTGATATTTAAAATAACAACCACCAGTTTTACAAGCATCGACTTGTACAAGTTAATAACTGTGCCAGGAAAATGGAAGGTATTTTTAACAGCCCGCTCCTCAATTTGAAAGCCTTGACATGCAAACAAGCTACTCCTAGAATATCAAGTTACCAGAAGGCAATGGCTAAATTCAAAATTGCACCAGTGTGGCTGTAGATCAGCTTAAAATGTATTTAATTAAATCAAGCAAAACCTCTATTTCTTCCAATTTATCCAAAGGTTCTATAGACTTAATCTGGACTGATTCAAATACATATGAACCTGCTTTAAATACATTTAAGAAATGCCTGTGCGTTGGCTGAGTCTTGCATCTGCCAGCAGCAGACGCACACAAATGAAGTTATGAGATGCTCATGACCAAAGTTAATTCGAGTAAATGGGAATGTTTTTCCTTATTGAGTAAGGTGGCCAATCCTGTGCTCATTTGGATGGGAAAGATGGCCCTCATGACTCTGAAAATGAGGTGAAGTGGTAGTGGTGCGGAGATCTGCACGTGCCCGTTGTCTCCTTCTGTATGCTGACAGCTTTTAGCTGGTAGCCAGATTCCAAATAGACAGACTTTTTGCATAGTAAAAAAGCAGTAACAGGGAGTTGGAGGAAATTGCCTTATTTCATTTTGTTGACTTTTTCACACATAGCATTTTCCGTGACTGTTTAAGTCTGTGAGAAAAACCAAACTCTGCTTATTAAAAATATGTGTGTTTCTGAAGGGATACACATATCCAATATAACCTTCATTACGATGCTTCTAATTAACCAATCTGCTTCACAATAAAGTATCTAGCTGTCACCAAAATCAACACTTTTCAGTTATTAATAGATTAAGGAAAGAATGTTAATTTCTTCAAGCTCCATTTCATTTGGTCTCATTACTTCGCAAACCAGATGGTAGCGGGGCCAGACCTGTCAGCAGGCACTGGCAGGAAGAATACACTCACCGAGTGCCGAGCTGCAACACGCGCAGCATCTGAAAACCTGCACTCTGGGGCGGCTGCTTACAATTCCCAGGAATTATTCTGCAGAGAGCAGAAGAAATCATGAATCGATCTAATTTTGTTTGATTTTTCTCACCCCTCCCCCTACGGTACCTGACATTGTCTCCAAAATAACAGCAGCCTGTGCCTCCAGCTGTGAAGGAGGTAGCTCTCCATTCGTTTTAGGTGGCCAACTGGTTGCCTTATTCCTTATGCTGATGGATTTTACCGTCTCTTCTGAATTGGCTGAGGTGATGCCAGGTTGGAAGAGATGCTGCCGTCTACATCCAATTTGCTAGAGACTTTCTTCCTGCAATAGAAGTCTTAGTCCTAAGAGAAAAGCACTTCGTCATGCTGATCAGTCCAAATGTGTAGTGCATTCCCAGGCTCACACGACAGTAAAACCCAGAAAGAGAAGTTCACCTCCATTTACAGCCCATGATAAAATGGCTCTGAAACTGAAATTTTAAGAGGGGCTTTTTTCCTCTTCTTGGAAATAAATTAAAGAATTAGAGGTTTTGAAAGAGAATCACCATTAAAACTTCTGAAAAAAGTGAGACCATCTGTTTTTCAGAAAAACTCTCACAGATTTTTACTTTTCATCAGACAAAAATGAAAAATTTCAACTTGACCTGAAACTAAAATTTGAGAAAGATCTTCTCAGGTTCCTTTTTCTCTCCTTGAAACTATGCACAGGCAAGGTAGTTCAGAGAAACACAAGGCTGGGTCAGGTTATCTTTCCATAAAAAGGCAGAACTAAACATACCGAGGCCATTCTGGAAATATGTTCTTGAAACTTTCCATTGGGAATTCTGCCATCTTTCTGAGTAGCCTGTAACAGTCATTTTCTATTGTTATAATTAGCAATGTTTTCCTAAAGTCAAATCTAAATCTTCTTTGCTGCAAATTAAGCCGATGTCATCTTATCCTTCCCCATGCTGAACAATTGATCACTTATCCCCTTTAGCATCCGTTTTGTGTGTTGTAAGACCATTAATATTTCCCTACCCTAAATGTTGTCTTCTGTGTATTAAAAGGATGTCTTATTTATAACAAGCTCAAATTTTCTAAGTTCCTTTTCATTCTTGTTCCTCTATCCTGGATTTTCCTCAATCATTTTTTGGGCGCTTCCCAGCTTATCAGTGCATCCATGACTGATTTTTTCAACTTGTTCATGGTTGAAAAACAAAACTAATTTAAAGTAAACTGGAATGTTTATCTTTTCCTAAAAACAAACCAAAACAAACCAAACCTGTGAACATCTTCCACAAAAAGTAATTTTCCATTCTTTTCTAGAAAATGCCCTTAGATTAAAACATTTTACCATCCCAAAACTACTATCTCATTAAATCCCAAAGCGTAAATGTAGAAATGGTAATATCTTTGTGAGACATTACATTGAAAAGGTTTTGAATGGGAGCAGGGCACAAATATACCACAACGTGGGGAGACCTGTGAAGAAAAAGTCTGTGTTCTGGTGCTCCTTTTTTTGCCCCTTTTTTTTGTTATGGGGAGGCCAAGGACGCAGGCAGGACCTTCCTGGCCCCATCCCGCCACAGCCTGCAGCCCAGAGAGGGAGCAGCAGCAGCGACTGCTGCAAGTTGGTGAACTGCTAACAGTGAAATTAACGGCAGACAGAGATAAAAAATGATCTGCTGGCTCTAATTATAGAGTTGGGTTATAGAGTTTAAATATAAAAAGCTTTCACACAAACTCATGTGTATGATAGCCTTATCTAATTAGATATTGCAGAAGACATAGATTAATAGTAATGAAGGCCATTTTAGAAAGGCCAGCTAAAATTACCCAGAAAACGAATTGAGAGAGGAAGAATAGAGGCACTGATGGGGAATTTATCAGAAAAAAAAGTTCTGTCCTTCATCTGAATAATGCTGAGGGAGGGGAAGCAAGTAGCAATATCAAAATGATAATCTGCAAAGATAAAGACAATAAATCCTATAGTTTTTAGGAAACAAAATGAGCTCCAGCTGGTACCTCATATAGTGAAAAAGAACTATTTATGCCACTATGTATAAAAAGGAGTTGCTCCTGCAACTTTGTTTTGGCCTTCGCCAAAGTATGTTTTCTCATCAAAGCAGATGTCAAGTTTAAGACCTAGACTGCTAAATTGTTAGAGCTGAATTTATTTCAGTAACTCAAATACTTTCTTGATGGAGAGTCTGTAGATAGAGAAAGGATGGATGAGCAAATGCAGGAAACGCCAGACCTTTCCTAGACTTCTCAGTCTTTGCCACAGGGTCATAGGGCTGGAAGGTTCCCCAGGGCTCAGGTGGTCTGTTCATTGTCCCCAATGCAAAATCAGCGATAACCATGCCCTTCCTGAGAAAGGCTAGTTTAATCTATTTAATCTGTTCTTAGAGACCTCCAATAGTGGAGGTGTTGCAGATTTCTTTGCCAACCTACTCTTGTCCATTTTTATGTACACACATATGAGATAGATATTTTAACATGTGATAAAACCGTCTTGCAGCAATTTAAGTCCATTATTTCTTTTCCTATTTACTCCTGCATAGACTTCTCCCTTCCTCAGTGCAGTTGTGTTGAGGACTGTTATCATTTATTCCCTCATTGTCTGGGTTAGACAATCCTTGTTCATTTGCTCTTGCCTCATACATCACATTTTCTAGAGCTTGTCATCCTCGACATTCAGCTTGTGATCCATGTCTAACATACATTAGCTTGAAGTTGTTCTTCTCAGGAATGCATTTGTTTGTAGCGCAAGGCATGGTGGCGAGGCTAGTTCAGTCAGGGCTTTTGCCTCAGGAGATCTGGGCTATGTCTAACATCAGGGTAGACTGAATTCCTTCCCTGAAGAAAGTTGCTCGTCCTCTAAATGCCTCATTTCCTTAAAAATTGGTACCATGATTTGCCTTTGTTCCTACAGGGTAAGCTAGGAAGAAAACCATTAACAAATGCAGAATATCTGCTACAAAAGCATCCCCTGTTGCTCAAGCAGTTTGCTGCCTCTTCTTCTGTGAGGGGAACAGTGGAGCTCGGGGGTGGACAGTGACAGAGGTGAGTCGAGGTGCTGCATTAGCCTTACCTTTTCTCTCCCATGGGGGTTTTGCAGCCAATTAATATTACCTCCCAAACAAACAGCATTTAGTGGGATATCTCATGTCCATCATCCCAGTTTAATGGTATCAACAATGAAAAAGGTCTGTATTTAAAACTCTCCATTTCAAAAGGGATTATTTTAACTGAGGGAACTAGTTAAAGGTGTCAAAATAACGGAAAAGCATCCTAACTGGCATGTAAGAGGGGTTCAGGTTTCTCTGCATCTCAGAGACAGAAATATCTGAAATATGTACAACCAGCCTAGAGGTAAAAAGCTTGGAAAGAATGGCTGCAGACCTGAAGGGAAATACTAGGGCTAAGCAATAAGACTATAAGCAAAGGAAGAAAGAAGTGATCAATAAAGAAAACTACGGTGTTGGAAAGTATTGGAATAGAACAAATCTCCCCCCAAAAATGAAACTGAGTGAGACCTGCCAAAGAAAATGGAAAAAAACCCCAAACAGTATAGGAATCATATAATGAAAAAATAAAAGGAGTTGGCCGCAATGCATTGAGAGTAGGAGAGAATGATTAAAGATAGACTGGGTATGGCCTAAAGATTGATGAATACAAGTCCTCAATTTTCAATAAAGCTATACCAAAAGCCTTTCCAACATTTTGAAAAAATAAATTGTGAAAAAGGACTTTTGACAAGTTCATAAAATCAGGGATGATATAAGATACAAGATATAAGATATCCTCTCGTATAAGAGGACTGGAGACCAGCAAATACAGTATCTATTTTTAGGAAAAGGAGGGCAGAAGAAAAGCAATCCCAGCAACCACGCTACAGTTCATGATCATCCTGGAACGCTGGATGTCTTGAGGTTTTGAGAACAAAGCGTGAAAATGATGTTAGCAAAGACTCAGAAGCAAACAGATGAAGATTTATCAGGCCAGGAGAGAGAAATTAAAGGGCTCTGTGTCCTCTCTCCCAGCAGCACTGGCTGACGTTACACAGGTGGTGCAGCCACTTGGAAGGGTGGTGGGCAATGGTGGAAGAGCTCTCATTTTGCTGTACAAATGCAGCGTCCAGAGCACTGCTGTTTCCAGTCCTATAGAAAGAAGATAGGATAAAATTCAGCGTAAGATTCCCAATTTTCTTCTGATATCCTAAAAGTAGATATCATCAGAATAACCCAGTATCTTCCCTTAACAACTTATTTTTCCATGCAAATGCCACACAGGCAATCTAATCTATCTGATCTTCAGTAAAGCACCACACAAGCAATTGTATAGAGCAGTGCTGGTTACAGCAGAACTTTAAGGAACGTAGGAAATGAACCAAATAGGACATGGCAAAAGTTAATCTTGAAGGAAGAAGTATGATACTTGAGAGATCCTTAGGATCATCTGCAGCACGGATCTTGCTTAATATTTTCTTAATGACTCTGATATGAAAAACACAAGTATGCTGATGACATTTTCTGATGACACGAAATAAAAAAGGATTGCCAGAGCAGGGCGGGCTGTGATGACCTTGAAGACTAGAGTTTAAGAACTGTCATGAAATTAATCATATAAATGGCAAAATCATGCACTTATAAGCTAAAACCAATTTTTTATATTTTTTTTCTAGAAGTTAAGTTTTGAAAAATGTGGAAAGTGTAATGGATTTGGAAATCACTGTGGAAGAGAAAGGTGTGGGTATTGAAGATGATCACAGCTTCCATAGGAGTGTCTGTGGAGAGGGACGTGTGGCGAAAAGGGATGAATGGCTTAAAACGTATTCAGGAGAATCAGGGAGTCATCAGTGTCCATCCAGACACTGACAAGACATTATCTGGAATACTGTGATGGCTGCTGGTGACTTCTGTGTGGAAGCAATGTCTGAACATACAGCACATATGGAGAAAGGCTACTGGAGAGACAGCTAGGGAGTAAAAGCCTGAGACCTGAAGCATTTGATTTGCAAAGTCTTGCAACATGCAGACTGAGATGGAATATGATCACTCTCTATGGGTGCAACATGGAAGGAAGAAATCAGGAAAAAAAGAGCTGTTTAAGTTAACAGACATTATTAGCCTATGAGCAATATTAAGCTGAGGATAAACTTAGGCTGGACGCTAGTTGGGTCTCCCGCCATCACAAAATTATGTTCTTAATTGCCTTCCTGCAGAAACAGCAGATGAAATGAGATAATTTTATGAAAAGGATTACATGATATGACTGACTGAGACAGCAGCAAGAAGGACTTTATAATTAAGGAGGACACTTCCAATCCTTCTCTCCTGTTTCTATGTGAATCAACATTCGCTTTGTGGATTAATCAAACATTTTAACTTCTAATAGCAAACAAGATGAGAACAATATAATGTCTAAATAATTCTGAGAGTTCTCATAAACGGCCCAAGGCCTTTCCACATAAAATTATGAAGAAAAATTCCTCTGGTTACCATTCCCCTCCTTTAGGCTACTGGGTAGCCACAGAATTTGCACCTTTGATACTTAATATACTTACTTCAAATGCAGCCCATCTGTGACTTACAAATAGCAATTAACTGTAAGAGCCTGCCTAAGATGCAGTACTAAGTCTCCACAGCTGTGCAAGTGTACTCTAAGTTGTGGCCTGCAGACCCAATCTTCTGGCATCCAGGCCAGAGAGGCTACTGAAGCTGGGTGTGACTCCCTCCTTTCCTGCTCCTATGGGCTGCCTGTTAAATGTACTGCCTGGGTATGGGTGGAGGGTGCATGCAGATACACAGGTCTGTATCTCCCACTTTAGATTTACATGAAGATGGAAAGGAAGGGCAATCTGGCTCTGGAGGGATTTTATGCAATTCCTGCATTGCATACCTTCTCTTTGACCTTGGCCAAGTTTCCTCAGCTGACCCTCTGTAAAATGAGTGTGGAAATTGCCCCAGCTTATAGGATAAGGGCTGGAGAAAAGTCACATCAATGATCATAGGAAGGGGAGCATTTTTCAACACAGGAGGGTAAGTACCACATATAGTTGGATTTCATGTACACAAGTGTCTCAGTACTAAGCAGAAGGATTTAATTTGTCAATAAATGTCCATTAATTTCATTCTCTATTGAAATATAGCGTGAATGCAATGAAGGATAAAAATCTTGGCTCCAGAAAAGGTAGCAGGAGTTTGGCTATTCACAGGAATAGGTTAAAAGATTTAACTCTAAATTTAAAGAAAACTTTTTACAAAACCCAGACTGTTATAAATTCTAGATTACCTGTGTAAGGTCACCAAAGTTTAAACCACTCTTGCTTTGCCCAGGCTAATCACAACTCCATATTACCCTTCAGTTCTGCAAGGAGCACTTGACCAAAATGTTTTCAGAAAAGGGATATCCCTCCGACTTTTCATAAGGAAGGTCAAAGCAGGGTGCAAACCTTTAGAAATTCAGTGTTAAGTCCTTGGAAGTTACTTGTCCTTTCCTGTTGGTTTCACATGTTTATGAGCAGCTGCTACAGTTTAAGCCCTGGTAGACTAGGAATGTTGTAAAGCTGTGGGGCATCACAGAAAATAGGTTTAGGCAGCTCTGTAGAGAACCCTGGAGCTGGAGAGTGAGTGCTGATTGCTTTATTCTGGCATAGCCTCCTTAAATAAACAGGTTTTTTCTTTCCATCTCCTGGACCTAAATTTGCTCCCTGGGAGTCCCTCAGGATGCTGACTGGTGACAGACAAGCACGTCCACCCCGAACGTGCTGCCCCCAGGCCACCACCGCAGCCCAGAGTCCTTCAGCAAACTCAGCTCTGCTGTTCACAGTTGTTTTCCTTTCCTGCAAAGATTGACTGTGAATCTTAATAACTTGCCTGAGACAGAGGCAGTCTTTCTTCCCCAAGTTAATGCCAGCATGCCTGTTAATATGGGATAAGCTCAACTACAAATCAGCTGCTTTTCCAAGCTAAAGCAAACTGAGAGATTTCAAAGACGTTGCGTGCAGGTTCATAGGAGAAAATCTGTTCTGTGCTTACCTCTCAACATTTAAATCCATCATCCTTTCCCTAATCCACCCTCTTGTTTTGTGATCTGAGAGAAACAAAAGGCACCGGAAAAGTTGTTTCCTTCAACATTTCACCTCCCTTTTCCTTCGACCCACAGCAGAACAGCAAGAAAGATAGCACAAGAAGTATTTTTCATTTGTTTTGTAATTTTACTTCAAACACATGATGCACTTTGAGAGTATAAGACATCATCTCTGACACGAATGTGTTAAGATGAGGGAAAGAAAGATATAAAATGCAACTGAAAGGAAATAGCTGACAAGGGCACGTGACTCAGTTACAAACAAGTTTGGTAAAGATTTGGCTTTATGGTAGCTGCAAAAATTGGATCAAGTTCTGTGTCCTTTAATCTGCCTCAGCAACGCAGTCACCACCAGCTCCATATCTGGTGGGCTCCTTATTTATCTATACAGACTTATTCTGAGGTTTTAAGTTTCCTTGTTTTGTTTCAGCAGCCAGATATTTCAGATGGACCCACAGAGCCAAAAATGCAGGGAAAAAAAGAAATGTTCACATGTAAAAATTTAAAATAGCACTCTAGTAGTAGAGCACATATTAAATAGTTTCAAGGATTGATCTCTTAAAATGCTTGTGCATGGGTTGTTAGCAGTGGTGACCGGGTTGTGCTTCTACAAGAACTTCCTCACAGATCATTGCTTACTTACCACTTAAAGATTTCATCCATGATTACACAAAAAATCATTGCTAAAAACACTGGTGTTGACACAAATGCCAGTGGAATGC
This sequence comes from Burhinus oedicnemus, assembly GCA_008921705.1. NCBI lineage: Eukaryota > Metazoa > Chordata > Aves > Charadriiformes > Burhinidae > Burhinus > Burhinus oedicnemus. The sequence goes on along the minus strand of VFFE01007519.1, from coordinate 15,027 downwards.
TAAATAGCAATGAGACAGGACAGCCGGGTATTTTAATTAATGAAAAAATATACAGAACTGCATATGTGAAACAAAGACAGCTGTTGAAGGAGAGATGGGAACATAAGACTTCCTGGTAAGGCTGTAACTTGCCATGCCGAGACCGGCTCTGTTGTCCAAGCGCTCTTCTGCACCTTCCAGTCTCTGTTTTTTGTAATGCAGCGGCACAGCTTCAGAAGACCACCATCTCAGATGAGACTATGGTCAGAAGAGTGCTTTCTCAACAAACTGAAAAATTGGATTTGAGCCTACCACATTGACCAAAAGTTAATCTTTTGCTGACAGTGGAAGTGTCTGAGCACCAGGTTGCTGTGGAAGAGGAAGGTACCTTCTCCTCCAGCTTTAAGTTGTGGGCCTTTTCTTTGGGTCCAAAATCAGAAAGGTGCTAAGTCAGAAAGGGCAAATATCTCCTCTTAAAGAGGTGACACTGACTAAGAGGAGAGTGTTGATTTTGCTTTTGAACCTAGTATCAGTAAGGATAATCATGGAAGTCTGCATTCGGTTCTGCTATCCACATACTTTTAAATTGGTTTGAAAGGGAACACAGACAGAAATAACACAGAAATTTGAAAGCAGGAGAAAACACTTGCAGAAACTGCATCCAGCTACCAGCAAGAAAACTAAGGTACTCTTACTATAATGTATAAATATATCTTTACAAACAGAGGGTGCTGCATATTAAAAGATTGCTTAAGAGCTAGTAGCTCCTTTTAGCTATGTGCTCTTTCAGTTTATAAAAGTAGGTGTTATAAAAGTAAGTGTAATGTTCTAAATTACAAGATACAGTATAATTTGTTCAGAACACCAGCACTAGTATTGCTATGAAATTACCTTGCCTGTTCTGGCTCTACAACCCTTTTCTGACCAACATTATCCATTTCATGTTGGCCATTTGGGTGGGTTTGATTTGGTAGCTGCAAGTTTTTCCATTCAAACATTTTTCAGGAAGGATTTGCTTGAAGTGGGTGATGATGCCCCATACCTTACTCTCAAGGACATTTGATGTTAGTATGTGATGCTGTATATATAATACTTACAGAGGTTTTACTGACGTGTGCCACAGAAGCACAAAGAACATTTTTTAGACAGCAAAGTGTGACCACTTGGCCTTAGACCAGCACTCTGCTAGCCCTAAATAACTCTCATGAAGCCTTTTGTCTTTTCTCCTGACACTGGCATGCTCTTGTTCTTATCCACATTTTCTGCCAAAATGCTTTCAGGAAATATGAGTGTTTGTATCTTGTGACCCCCTTCAGTTTAGCACAAACTGAATCATGCCATACAGTTCAGCTGAGTAATAAAATATAATCTGATTGGCAGGAGGTATTAGAGCAGGCCACATCATTACAGATCCTCTTTTAACCCAGTTTAACAAGTTGCTCCTGAGAAGTTATTTATTCTAGCTGTCAACATCTTGTTGTTGAGATGACAGCGATCAAATCTCTGTTAGATCCTAATCTTATTCTTCTTACTCTACCTTCAAGTATCTGTGAGCCTCATATAAGCAATATCACTTTTTGTCAGCAAAATGATTTGTTTGACATTGATCATTTGCTGAAAGATAAAACAATGTATTTTTTTAATATCTACAACAATTATTAGCATGCGATAAGGATGGAATAAATAGCAGGCAATAGTGAATCATGGAGCGTTGAAAGTCTGAACAGTTGCTATGTTGAGCATGGTGATCCATACAAAAAATAAGAATTTCACAATTATGAAAACTCAGCAACGCGTTCCCAGGTGCATAGATGTCACAGCAGCAAATTATTAGTCACAGGCTGATCTTCTCGTAGTGTCCTGGGGAGACCTCACTAGCTAGCAGAGTGCCAGACCCATCTCTGTCATGAAGTTATAAGAGTTCTTTTATTATGCCTCTTGATGCTGGGAATAGAGGAGGAAGAAGCTACATATTATCTGTCAGGCAGACTCCACCTCAACTTGAACAGTCCTCTGACCTGAGAAACTCTCCTCCCTAAATGATGCATTCTATCCTGATTTTATCTTCTCCAGCCCTCCAGTCCTAGACGCTCGTGCAACTCTATCATGCCATGCCATTTGCATTATACTGGACATTACTCGGAAATTACTTGTATGTATTTGCATGCTACTTTACAAGAATGTTTTAAAGCATAATTAAAGCTTGAAAAATATCTGGAATTTTCTTGAAAGTAAAGTTTAGAACGTTATTTGGAACATGTGAATCATTTTTTTTATTGTGGGAAGCTTAATATTTTAGGCTTAAGACATTTGAAATAAAACATACCACCTACTGAGTTCAGAATTATGCACTTAATATGTTATCTGTCTCCTGGGCCGTTTGTGAATGCTAGCACATCTCATTCCTGCAAGGAAGTCTGAAAGCAAGTTCAATTTCAAATGTGGGTACTTAAAGGTAATAGTCCTGATTGTCATCTGAGATCACTGAGGCATGTTCTTCTAGTGGCAAAAATTTTACACTCAATACACAGTATATTTGTGTCAGAATGAAGCCAGCTGGTGTATTTGAAGGTACTCACAAAAGTGTGAAAATATTGCCCCTGGTGGGGAGAAAGCTGACCTAATCAGCTCTGCCTCTAATTTACTGTTTCAGACAATCAGGATGTCCCAGCAGTCAGAGCAACTGCATGTGCCTATGGGCAAATAGATGCTGCCTGTACTGAGCCACCCCGAATGCTCCTGCTGAGCTCATCCAGTTGCCGACCGGAACCAGAACCAGAACCGGTGCTGAAAATGTCTTTCTTACTAACAGAAAGTAAAACTCTTCTACATTGACTGATACATTTCCTGCAGGGCTGTACCTCTAGGACAACATGCCATGCACTCCCCATCATGTCACCTCAAGCATACTCAGCTGTTTATAGAAAGAAGGCAGATTCATGTTTTTCTTTTCATGCAGCTTCCTTGCTAATTCTGCAAAGTCTGGATCTCCCACATCTGTTCAGGGCAATTTCTGCCTTACTGAAAGATGATGTTGTAAATAAAAGAGGGAAAAAAAGCAATTACATCTTCTCTCCCTCTTCTCACAGACAACAGAAAACTTACACAAATGAGTATTATTTTTAAGATTTTCTTTACCAAACTGAGTGTGACAGACACATCTTTTCTGGAAATCACAATTTGTCAGACTATCTCTTCACCACAGTTGTATTTTTTTATATGTTGAGGGGATCTTGACACTTACCTCTTCATTTCTTACTATGCTGATTCGTTGCTTTTATTTTGGGATCTCATATTTTAGAGACTAGCATTTTTGTGTGCAAAAGGAAAATGTGTTATTTTCTGACTCCCTTTCATGGGTTGGCTTTCTGCAATGATCTTAATAAAGCCTGTATTTCAGATACATATGAAAAAAATCTATAGCACCCCTCTTATCTCCTCCTCATTACAGCAGTCTCGTGTTTTTACATTATTTTCCCCTCTCATTAATGAATAAATTTGGCTTCATATTTTGAAATAGTTATTTATGAAAATGAGCAGCCTTGACTTTCTTACTAAAACATTACTTTCTGCATTTCTTTTGCTGGCTTCCTTTGCAATTTCATTGCAACTTTTATGTAATTAAAAAAATAATACTTCTACATTGGTTTGTACACAGAAAGAGAAGGAAGCCTGCCTGTTTTGGCCATAGGAATATTTTTGAGAATTATATTGATTTCTCTCATTGTTGGAGCTATAGATGTAAGCTGTGTGGAGCTTTTCATGGTGTGCATCTATTTCTGGCATTCCTGCAGAAATCTCTGCATTTTAGAGCAACATATTTCTGTCTAAATGAGTGAAGGAGACATTAAGATGGAAAGCTGGCGGTGAAATGGTGGTGTAGCTGGGTATCAGGGCTGTGCCTCTGTTCGTGCTTCAGACATGAATTCCCTGGGTAATGAAGAACCCCACAGCCAGTCATTTGCCTCAGTAAGATAACAGGATGGTTTGAGACAGTGGACTAGTTTGAAGTGGGTGCTCGATGTAGCTCCTCCACAGCAAAGTGCTTCATTGCACCAGGAACTCTCCAGATGCTAATTTCAGGCAGTTCTGGAGATTCTCCCCAAACAATAATTTATGTGTTGATTAGCACCCTGGTTGGAGTGTCCTAGAGATGCCCAGGCTGCTTCTCTTGTAGAACTGATCAACAGGTACACAGATAAGACATATGGAAATAGTAGAAATTGTTCCTGCAGCTACAGAAATGCTCACATAACTTTTTTTTTTTTTTTTTTTTTTTTTTTTTTTTATGTAGTTAAGATATATACAGCATTCTGCTAGAGAAGCTGGCAGCCCATGGCTTAGACAGGTGTACTCTTCACTGCATTATAAACTGGCTGGATGGCCAAGCCCAGAGAGTTGTGGTGAATGGTGTTAAATCCAGCTGGCGCAGGTCTCAAGCGGTGTTCCTCAGGGCTCAGTTTTGGGGCCAGCCTTGTTTGATATCTTTATTGATGATCTGGACGAGGGGATTGAGTGCACCCTCAGTAAATTTGCAGATGACACCAAATTAAGCAGCAGTGTTGATCTGCTTGAGGGTAGGAAGGCTCTGCAGAGAGATCTGGACAGACTGGATCGATGGGCTGAAGCCAACTGCATGAGGTTTAACAAGGCCAAGTGCCGGGTCCTGCACTCTGGTCACAACAACGCCAGGCAATGCTACAGGCTTGGGGAGGAGTGGATGGAAAGCTGCCTGGCAGAAAAGGATCTGGGGGTCCTGGTGGACAGCCGGCTGAACATGAGCCAGCAGTGTGCCCAGGTAGCCAAGAAGGCCAACAGCATCTTGGCCTGTATCAAGAACAATGTGGCCAGCAGGAGTAGGGAAGTGATCGTGCCCCTGTACTCAGCGCTGGTAAGGCCGCAGCTTGAGTGCTGTGTTCAGTTTTGGGCGCCACAGTATAGGAGGGACATTGAGGTGCTGGGGCGTGTCCAGAGAAGGGCAACAAAGCTGGTGAGGGCTCTGGAGAACATGTCTTATGAGGAGCGGCTGAAGGAATTAGGATTGTTTAGTCTGGAGAAGAGAAGGCTGAGGGGAGACCTTATTGCTCTCTACAACTACCTGAAAGGAGGCTGTAGTGAGATGGGAGCTGGTCTCTTCTCCCAAGTAACAGGCGACAGGACAAGAGGAAACAGGTTCAAGTTGCACCAGGAGAGGTTTAGGCTGGACATTAGGAAAAAAATTTTCACTGAGTTATCAAACATTGGAACAGGCTGCCCAGGGAGGTGGTTGAGTCACCATCCCTACATGTGTTCAAAAGTCGTGTAGATGTGGTGCTTAGAGACATGGTTTGGTGGCAGACCTGGTAGAGTAGGGTCAATGGTTGGCCTAGATGATCTTAAAGGTCTTTTCCAACCTAAACGATTCTATGATTCTATGACATTTAAGAGTTGTTTTGTATGTAGTTAAGATAATCATGTGCTGGAACAGTCACATAGGACCAGATCAGAATGGAGCAGAGCAGCAGCTCTGGGAGTCTCAACCAACCCAAAGGCAGTGCTACAAGGAGTCCTGCAGCAGAGACTCCTGTCACCACCAGACAGCAACTGGCAGTCACGTTCGAGAGATCTGATTCCCTGTGCAAGTGTTGTTGTATGCCAAGATGTCAATAAATTATTTTTTTCTATTGTTAACAAACTTTCTGTCCATGTCTATACAAAAGCTAAAAAGTCAATACAAAGAAATAGACAATTCTAGGATGCAGTTCATCCTGCTTCTAATAGATGTACGCGTTTCTCTCCATTGATTACAATGGGTAGCAAGTCTAAATGCTAACATTTGCTTTGGAGATATTGAAAGGCAAAATTTTCCTACAGGTTCCAAGGCTGTGTCAGGAAAAGCATTGCCAGCAGGTCCCTCTCTACTTTTCCCTCGTGAGACACCTCTGCGTCCTCTCCTGGGCTCCCCAGTACCAGAGAGACGTCGACATACTGCAGATTGTCCAGAGAAGGGCCACAGCAATGTTGAAGAGCTTGGAGCATCTGACACATGAGAAGAGGCTAAGGAAGTTGGGACTGTTCAGCCTGGAGAAGAGAAGGGTCTGGGGGGGGATAGTATCAAAGTATCTAAATACTTAAAGGGAAGGAGCAAAGAAGTTAAGAAGACTGAGCCACAGTCCTCTTGGTGGCACTCAGTGAAAGGACGAGGGGCAATGGGCACAAACTGAAATACAATACATTCTGCTTAAACATAAGAAAAAAAGCTTTTCTGTGGGTGGTCAAACACTGGCACAGGCTGCCCAGAATGGCTGTGGCATCTCCATCCTTGGAGATATTCAAAACCCGACTGAAAATGGCCCTGAGCAACCTGCTGTGTTGACCCTGCTCTGAGCAGGAGGTTGGACTAGACAATCTCCAGAGGTGCCTTCCCACCGTTCTGTGATTCTGTGAAACTCATGGCATCTATGTTTAGTCTAGTAAACTTTCTTATATCTTCTTTTTTTTTCTTTTTATAGCTTTCCCTTAATCTTAAGGAATGTGCCACATCTCTAGCATAACATTTCAAGAAAATGTTCTCATTTCAAGGATTTTTATGATTATCTTAAACTGACCTTCCCATACAAATTCTCATAAATAATGAACCTGAAAATATTGTCTACTATTTAAGAAATTTGTCTCATGTCAGAAAAAATATATGAAAAATATGAATATTATACTAATACTATTATAATGATATAAGAAAAGGAGTTCGGACTTTTGTTTGCAAATCTGAATATATCTAAATGTATGAGTCGTCTTGTATCTGAATAATTGCACTGTAGGAATTAATCTTATATGATCTTTGTACAGGGCTTTATCTTGAAACCCTTGCTCAGGTGATAGAAATTTTCTGTTACTAAAGATCGAGGAGAAAGAACTTTGGAGATATATTGCTATATTGTGTAAATGTGAAATATTTAGTGTACATTTGGAGCATGGATTTCATACTCTGACCTAATTCTTGCCTACGAGTACACCATGAACCTACTGAAAAAAAGAAAATTTATCTTTTGATCTCCAACTCTGCCTAATTAGGACATAAGGCTTTTTTTCGGTAATAAAAAGAAAACATTCCATAGGAGAAAATTGTTTTTTGTTTTGTTTTCATGTGTGAAATTAACCTGTAGAATACTCCTGCAAAAAGGTTAAAAAACAAATTAAAATTAGATTTGCCATGTCAAAAAACTCTCAAAACAGCATCTTTGCAATATTGTACTAAATGCATGATGAATAAGCAGTATTCCTAGTACTAAGAAAATATCGCTTATAGTTTCTGTCTTTGAACCACAGCAAAGTATTTGGCTAAAATTCCAGTGAAGTAAATAATGCATCAATAATGTTTGCAATGCTTCCTTAGGTTACTTATGCAAAACAAACAAGAGGTTTACTTAACGTAGGCATAACTATTCCCCCTATTAGTTTTGATCAATTGCTTTGTGGTCATGTTCATTAGACAGCCTAATCTGAACCGCAATTAGATTTTATCCTTTTAAAAGACAAAGCAGAATCCCAAGCCATTAATTAAAGGGTCTGACTACAGTTGGTTACAAGATGGATGTTGCATACCCTTTACTGATGACTCAACTCAGCAAAACAGAACACTTTAGTTTTAAGTGGCAAATACTCTAGCAGTAATTGAATGCAAACTTTTGCTCCAGTGCAGCTGAAGAAAAGGAAATCATTTCACATGTGGATTCTTGAAGACATGAAATCCTAATGAGAACCATGTGAATAAGCTAGATTTACATAGGGCAAACTGCAAGTGTGATGAAAATGTTTGTTTGAAATAGGGGAAGCTGATTAATATACATTCCTGCACCACTTATCTGCTATATTATTTCTCTCAGACACTGAAAAACATTTAGTACTTAGTCTTCAGACCCACTGTATCTAAAGCTGCAGTATCCCAATGGCAAAAAACAATTTATGAGAAATCAAAAAGCTTATTACTTTCTTACTACCAATGAAAACTACAGGTCAGCTAGAACGTTAATGTGTGTTTCCAGGCAGAAGCTCTACCTCTGCAAATGTAAGAAAACTGTCTCCAGGTAAATAAATCCAATCTATTACTTACTGTGTGATTCATTACCTCTGCAAATGCTCCCTGATTGCACTCCATGGATGTTCCCCGGCCCCTGTTTCGTAGCAGGCTGCTCCCTCATGCATAGTGTAGGATGCACATTCCCTGTCCAGATATGAATGAGTCTGTATTCTTGGTCCCTCTCCTCCCAAAACCACAAAAAGTCTTAAAAGAGTTGATGATCTTTAAGAAGATCTGAGATCACCTGGCAAGACAATAAACTGCACTCAACCATGCACAAGACCACGTAATACCAAGTGCTCCAGGTTTAGGTCTCTGCTTCTCCAAAGATTTCCTGTATGACCATGGAAAATACCAAAGGGAACTTCAGTAGCTTATTTTGAAGGCAGGTTAAAACGCAGTACCTTTAACGTACGGGACTCAGGCTTCTGTGGATAAAATGGCGGTATTTCTCAAGCTCCCAGGTGTCCTGCAAGGCTCTCAGCTCCAGTGATAACTGGGGGAAAGCACAAAATGTGAGCTGGAAGGTAAAGGTGAAATTTGGATGTGGCAAAGTTTTAAAACGAATAACCATGTGGGTAAAGGGATTTTTTTTAATTAAAAACAAAAAAATCAGGATTTCTTTAAATGCAGGACTCGCTGAGCTTTCACCTGGTGTCTATTTGGGTGTCTTTCCCTTTCCACGAGTTTTGAATAATAAGACTATTACCTAGAAGCTTTAAAAGAAGAAGAAAAAGCTGCTCGTTGCCAGTGAGGGAAAAATATATTGCAGACCTTGGCAATAAGGGCCTGCAGCTCTACCAGTCATCTCAGCGTGTGGCCAGAGCTGCTAACTCAGCTATAAGAGAGCCAAAGTACACAGAGAGACTTTTTTTAATTAGCTTATTGTCCATTATTAATAGAAAACCCACAGAAAATAAAAAATACAAATTCTAGATAAACACAAAAGCCTATTTTTAGTCTGTGAGGTGTATGAGAAGGTGGTACATCGCAGCCATGGGAGGTTATCTTCCATTTCTCTGAAGTTTTTATCATAAGTTTTCCTACACAGCTGTCTGCTAGGGTATTATCTGCCAGGAATGTTCTCTGACACTACCAAATCGTGCCCTTGCACTAGGCTGAGGGGATGGCAAACAAAACCTTGCAGTTAGCTTGAGGAAGGTATGTCTGGCATACGTGTCCTCTAGGATGACACTGAAAATGAAAAAAGAGCTGGCTTCTCCCATGATAACCAAGCAGAGCAAAAAAGTCAGGAAAATATGGGACCACCACCAAGAAAAGCAACAAAATGAAATACAAAATTGGAAGATCAGAGCAAGGACAGGCTTTGCCTCATTAACATTACTAGTACAGGGAGTCAGAGTTCAATAAGTAATAATTTTTTTCTTCTCGTAATGATTTTCATATAGCTATTCATGGACCATTAAAAATCCTGTATATCAAACTTCTGGATCAGATTTTTCTGACAGTGAGCAAAACACTGTTCTGAAAGCATTGGGGTAAACCATCATCTTCAACAGGTTGTCTTTGCTGGGTGTTTTCAGCAGAAAACTGGCAGAGAAAGTGATGCCCAGACTTGTATGCAATACATCATTAAAGATTAGAGACACTTTAAGGAAATTCACCAATGAATAGGAGGAAAAAAGGGAAAATGTTCCTAGTTTTGCTGGTTGTGGGAACTCTGCAGGGTTTGCAACAGAATAAATAGTGAATTTTTTTGATAAACATCTTTCTTGGTGAAAAATGTTTAAACCAAAATATGGGAAAAGATCTGTATTTTAACTTACAAAAAGGAAAGAATATTTACATAAACAGCATGAAACTTCCAATGTTACTATTCTAAGAAAAGGACATGCTGAATTTTCAGTTCAAAATTACTTCTATACTGACATTTAAGTTACTTAAAACACAGAAGTCAGAAGCAAAATGAAATATGTGAAACCACAGAAATGACAATTTCACCCACGTTATTGCTTCATGAAAATTCTCAATATTTTGATTTCTGATATTTGTATGGTTTAAATTTTCCACATTTCCGAACCTTTGTAGGACAAAATATTAGTCTCTCCTCTTTATTCATTAAGTCTTTTTGAACAGAATAATGAAGATAATTATGTCTTTGCCTGTGGTTAAATATGTTAGCTAGAGGAACTGCATCCTACCTTAAAAGTAAGAAAATTAAGCATTCGATCAAATATTCATTGAATTCAATGAGCATTTCCCCATTGATTTTAGTGGGTTACATATCATTCACAACATGAATGGCTTCACTTTCAGAAATGCAGACGTATAGTTGCATGTTTAAACATGCATAGGCAAGTAACTGCAAACTGTTCCACTGATAATGTGTACAGATTGTCCTTCCAGTCGTGCAAACTTCTACACATATTTGAAGATGATATGCATATATGTGTGCCTATCATACATACATATGGAAAGGAACATAAAATATTTATGTATTTTGGACTGCATCTTCAGACCAACTATGCTTTTCTACCCTCAAAGGAACACCAAAAAAACCCCCATAGATTGGTAACAGCCTAGATTTGTTTGGGGTTTTTGATATATTGCTGCCTACCTGCTCATTAGACAACCTTCCTCTTTCTAATTTATCACTTTAACATCAGATTTAGCACAAAGAACTAGCCTGCAAAAGGTAAAAAAAAGAAAAAATTATAAATTATACTGACCAGTTCACATTAGTGAGTGTTAGCAACACCAAGGTGTTTCTATTTATCACCATTTGCTTTGATGGGGCACCATTCATTTCATTTATCATTTGATTCCTTTAAATTATTTCTTCTTAGGAAGAAGTACAATCAGCATTATTTAGCTAGCATAGTGTTTGCCCAACAGGTTTTGTAAAGTCCATTAAAAAGAAACAGTTGCTACATATCTGTGCATTGGGTCTAGAGTTTTCCTCCAATACCTGCCGACTTTGTGATTTAAGAACATGTTTATTTTTTTTATTGTTACAGGAAGCCAACATAGATTTACACCTTTAAGCTCAAGAAGTGTAGCAAAATCATATGAATATTTTCTTTCCAGTTTCAGGGTAACACAATTCTGCCTGGAATAACAGCCAATTTGAAAATCTTCTACCAAGGAATACTGCTGCATATCTTACTGTTTGGCTTGGGGTTTTGGGGGGTTGGGGATTGTGTTGCTTGGGTTTTTTTTTTCAATTTTGGAAGCATTAGGAATCTTCAGCAAAGATGTGGGACACATGGTGCTAAACACGAAATAAAAATGACAAAATTGGCTCAAGTGTTGCACAGGCTGCTTAGGTGCACTGAGTCATTACAGGCAATATGCCTGCCAACCTCTTACACCTCTCCTTTCCCTGTTGCCGTCTTTCCAAAGAAAAGACTGAGAGAGATGCATATATCCAAAGGACAACTTAGTTGTGTATACCTAAGTTAGGAAGGGCTCTTGAACTGTAAATCCCCAAGCAGTTCTCTCAGGGTTTCTGCATCACTTCCTGCTGACCAGCTGGACATATTGGGCATCAGGAGTTTAATCCTAGAGCACTTAACATCCAATTTGCTCTGGGAATCACATTGCTGGATCCTGCCTTCTTAGGCAATAGCAACCGTCTATTGTACCAGTACCTGTACCTCAGCCCCTTTGTGAATTTGAGCCTTACTCATGAAGTAACAGAGGATGCAAGATGGTGAATAAATACAGAAATGGTGCCCAGGAGGATGAGGCAACAGTCAAATGTCAGATGTAAATTTACAAGTGTAAGCTGGTACATCGCTAATGAGTTGCTCTTACTTTCAGTGACACATTCCTTTGCTATTTTTGGTTTCTTATGTGACTCTGGCTTCTCATGCCCCAGTGGTGGGCACCTGGACATTTAAGAATATTGAAAAGGAGGAGATCTGACCCTGAACGTTGGTGCAGACACCAAGGAAACAGTAAGTTTAAGGGTCCAGAACAAATTCCAGTAAAGCAACAGGGGTATTACTCATCTCTCAGTATTTGAGTGATTACACTTGGAGGAAGAGGACTCTGACTTCTATGAGACTTTTAACTGTTCTCTTAAATTTTTCATTTGACTCTTCTTTGTAGGAGGGAGACAGCGTCTTTCCAGGTGTCATTTTCAGGCTGCCAGTTGATCAGTTGGTAATCCCTACAGTTAAAGACCTCTCTGTGCTTCAGTTAGCCTCAGCTAAAAACAATGACAGGAACGCTGATCAGCTTAGCAGGGGGCTTTGAGAACCGCAGACGAAGAGCACTGTGTTTAACACTAATTTGTCAGACACATGCCAACCCTTTAGCTTCACAAACCTCTGACTTTCTCTGGGTAGCAAAGAGAGACAGGGAAAAAAATCATATTCAATGTTAAGAAATAAAAGCAATTTTCAACAACTTTTTAAAGAAGGCATTGTACAAAGGTGCCCCTAAAGTAAGAAGTCCATAGCTACTCCTGCTCCCCATCACAACAGGCATACAGCCCCACCAACCATTTGTGTGCCGCAAAACCCTCTGGCAGCTAAGGCTGTTTTCACTTGACTCCAGGCCCCCTGTCTGCAACAAAACACTGACCAGACTCATGGAGAAGAATAAAACCTGCATCTTCTTAGCCTCTCTACATAAGTAGGAAAGTATCCTGAATAGAGGTCAGGAATATATGTGCCTCTGTGTTTCGTTCATTTGTGAAACAGGGACTCAGAGGGGCACAGCAGCACAGCTAGGCCTCCATCTGTTGTGCAGAGATACTTTATTTTTCTGCAAGGTATACAAGAAATAACCAACACTTCATTAGAAGAGAATAATTTGACCTTCAGTTTAAAATATGCCTTAGTCTGCCTAAGAAGCTACAGCTTGATGTCCTCAGCCTCACCATCCAGTAGTAGTGAGGGGGAAAAATAGTCAAAGGAGTATCCAGAGCCTGACACCACGTCCCTGAGCTGCCACAAACATCTTGAAGGATCATGTGGAAGCCACAGGCTCTGTGTTTTATTCCCATCTCTTAAATGTTGCCAAGCCACTATCCACCATATTTGAGAAGTCGTGGCAGTCTAGTGAAGTTCCCGCTGACTGGAAAAGGGGGAACATAACCCCCATTTTCAAAAAGGGTAAAAAAGATGACCTGGGGAACTACAGGCCGGTCAGCCTCACCTCTGTGCCCAGCAAGATCACGGAGCAGATCCTCCTGGAAACTCTGCTAAGGCACATGGAGAATAAGGAGGTGATTGGTGGCAGCCAACATGGCTTCACTAAGGGCAATTCATGTCTGACAAACTTGGTGGCCTTCTACGATGAGGTTACAGCCTTGGTGGATAAGGGGAGAGCAACAGATGTCATCTACCTGGACTTGTGTAAGGCATTTGACACTGTCACGCATGATATCCTGGTCTCTAAATTGGAGAGACATGGATTTGATGGATAGACTACTCGATGGATAAGGAACTGGCTGGACGGCCACACTCAAAGAGTTGCAGTCAATGGGTCGATGTCCAAGTGGCATGCAGTGACAAGTCATGTTCCTCAGGGGTCGGTACTGGGACCAGTATTATTTAACATCTTTGAGGGCAACATGGATGCTGGGACTGAGTGCACCCTCAGCAAGTTTGCCGACAACACCAAGCTGTGTGGAACGGTTGACACGCTGGAGGGAAGGGATGCCATCCAGAGGGACCTGGACAGGCTTGAGAGGTGGGCCTGTGCCAACCTCATGAAGTTCAACAAGGCCAAGTGCAAGGTCCTGTACCTGGGTCAGGGCAATCCCATGCACAAATACAGGCTGGGCAGAGAGTGGACTGAGAGCAGCCCTGAGGAGAGGGACTTGGGGGCGTTGGTACATGAGAGGCTCAACATGAGCCAGCAATGTGTGCTCACAGCCCAGAAGGCTAACTGCATCCTGGGCTGCATCAAAAGAAGCGTGGCCAGCAGACCCAGAGAGGTGATTCTGCCCCTCTACTTTGCTCTCGTGAGACCCCACCTGGAATACTGTGTCCAGTTCTGGAGCCCCCAACATAAGAAGGACCTGGACCTGTTGGAGCAGGTCCAGAGGAGGGCCACCAAGATGATCAGAGGATTAGAGCACCTCTGCTGTGACGACAGGCTGAGAGAGTTGGGGTTGTTCAGCCTGGTGAAGAGAAGGCTTCGGGGAGACCTTATAGCAGCCTTCCAGTATCTGAAAGGGGCCTACAAGAAATCTGGAGAGGGACTTTTTACAAGGGCATGTAGTGACAGGACGAGGGGTAATGGCTTCAAACTAGAAGAGGGTAGATTTAGATTAGATCTCAGGAAGAAATTATTTACTCTGAGGGTAGTGAGTCACTGGAACAGGTTGCCCAGGGAAGCTGTGGCTGCCCCATCCCTGGAAGTGTTCAAGGCCAGGTTGGATAAGGCTTTGAGCAATCTAGTCTAGTAGGAGGTGTCCTTGCCTATGGCAAGGGGGTTGGAACTACATGATCTTTAAGGTCCCTTCTAACCTAAACCATTCTATGATTCTATGATTCTATGAAATGGTGCTTCCCTAAGCTATAAAAGTGATGTGAGAACTCAGGCCACTGCAGTATTCTATGCCTTGCAATGTATGGAGGAAGGAGACAATTTATACAAAAAATAGGATACAGAGGTAGAATATTCAGCAACAAGTTCCCCTTTGAATATCTGTTTGAAGATTTGTTTCAGGTGCTTTAAGTGTGTCGTGGTTTGGCCTCAGCCGGCAACAGAGAACCACGCAGTTGCCTGCTCAACCCCCGAGGGCGGTGGGGAAAATCGGAAGAAAAAGGCAAAACTCGTGGGTTGAGATAAAAGGCAGTTTAACATAACAGCAAACGAAAGAGGAGAACAACAACAACAGTGACGGAGGGATGCACACACAGGGTTACTGTACCGACGCTCACCGGCCGGACCGCGCAGCCCCAGCCCGCTCCCGAACCGCGCCTTCCTCCCCCTCCCGGCCAGCTCCCTTTTATGGACTGGGCATGGCGTCACGTGGTATGGAATACCTGTGTCCCAGGCCAGAAAATTAA